>JAWZYV010013733.1:0-256239 GCA_038373885.1 Cheiracanthium punctorium | reverse complement strand
ACATTCTGTTTATAGGCCAGGCAACCGTGGCCCAGAGCCTGGCTAAGACAAGGGCAGACAGGGCAGCTGCCAGCGTTCTCCTGAATAAAAAGGGTCGCCAAATCATCAAGAAATAAACACTATGTACAGGTGAATATATTTGCTTGTATCAGTATGAAAGGGGCCCTGGAGAGAGACGTTTGCCCCGGGCCTCACGTTGTTCGGACTCTGCTGGGCCTATAAGTTCCACCAGTTTTATAAGGATCCAGTCTTTTTTGCAGCGAAAAAACATTATTTTTAAAAATATTTTATACTGAAAAATATACTAATTTCAGAGGGCTGAAAGAATTTTTTAAACTTTTCTTATTCTCACGCGTATATTATGTACGATAATAAACAATACCTTTCAGCATTTCTTCTGAGCATAAGTAGTTGCATATCTGTAAACACAGTTTAACTTAGAATTCCAGGAATGGATCCTCTTTACTTCGCCATTTATAGTCTTAGGCAATAAATCTCCCATCGAGTTCCTAGTCTTGAGTTGCAAGTAATTGTAGCTAAAAATGTGTGAAGCGGCAATACAATGCCCATCAGAGAATTTTCGGGGAGAATATCTTCGAAAAGAAACACATTCATGGGGCATTTAGTTGGTCATAAAATTTGTCATGAGGAAAAGGGAAGAATACTGTCCAGCCTTCCGGGAACAAGAACAGTCTCATGTTCTTTTGTTTTCTTATTTTTTTTTTAAAGATTGGCAATTATTTTCTTTCCACCTTGAGATCAACTTCCAGTATTGAGCCCGCAATTAGTGGGAGGGAAACATCTTCCGGCCTTTTGAACCTTTTGCCGGCCCGATAAATAAGAATGTTTGAAAATGGCTCATAATTGATGTACCTCTCAGCATGAGGTTTTTTCCACCTTTAGTTTAACTATTTTTCTTCCTCAGGTTTAATTTTGCTGAGATCTTTTGCGAACCTCTATTATCCTGCGCGAAGTTGAACTTCCACGGATGTACGGGCTAGTTTTTCCTGGAACCTGGAACGTTAGTCCGAGGGTGATCAGGGGGACAGGAACATGACATCATTGATTGGGATATCTTCCTTGAGACTCGGACATTGCGTTACACTAACTAGAGTATTGGTATATTATTGCGAAAGAAACCTCAGAATTTCTTGTTTTTTCTTTTAGTTTTCACTACTGTAGCTTCGAGAATAAAGTGTGGCATGCGGATGATTATCAGAAAGAGCAGCGTTTAGTTTTCAATTAATGGTAAGATATTTTACATATTTTTAAAATTTATTCTCTTGCATAATTTTTTGTTATAAAGCTGAGCTCCTACATGAGTACTTTAAAGTGTGGGGGGGGGGCGTGGTGGCTCGTGCAGTCCTAGGGAAGGCTTATTTGATAATGGTATTTCAGACACTTCAGTACTAAAAGACAAAAAGTTTCAGTATATTTTAAAAATGGTTACCATGCCTTGTCATTGTTGGAGGGGGAGGGCGCCTTTCTTGCAACCCACAAGGGACCTCATGATACCTATGTTTAAGTTACGATCTTTGGATATTCGAGCCCCCCCCCCCCACAAAAAAAAAGAAAATCCTGGCTACGGGCCTGGGTCAAAATCTCTCCCTAGAATACAAAAGTTTTAAAATTAATCGTCTTAATTAAATTATGTGATTTACAGAATCTTACATACTGTGAAAGTATTCATTTTCGCGAGCTGTAATTTTCTCGAAAATGAAGATATCGGTGATTTCACGAGCTGAAAATTTTGCGAATTTTATATGAATAGAACCGAAAGTTGAAAAATCTCGGAACTACCTAAATATAGAACTCCTTTTGCATAAGGCATTTTAAGAACCTTCCTTTAGTCCGAAAAGTTCGCCCACCTCCTTCCCTATTTCGAATGGCTTCAAAGAAGCTGGTGTAAATATTATAAGTGAATGAGCTGCATTCTATTAGTAGTATTGTTGCAGAACACTGCTTGTTTCTTGGGTTCGTCGTTCTAAAGTCTAGTTGGTGTAGAAAGTTCTAGTGAAAAGTCCACTTGTCAGGATGGAACACAAACTTTATTGCTTCTAGGACATAGTCGAACAATCAGCAGTACAAAATTCACAGGCATTAACAGCCAGTAGCTCGTCCACACAGTACCGAAGCTTTGAAAAATGCTGTAACTCTCACACAAAATAAAACACTTCCACAGGCAAAATTCAGTGGAAATATGCAAGGGATATCGTACACAATCCCTTAAGACACAGCAATGAAGAATTTACACACAGCCATGGGCGCCGGGAGGGGAGTGTATAACCAGTTCACTTGTTCCTTGCGGATGGCAAACTACATTCGGCTAAGCTCAAATAAAACTTAACATATTAGATTATAAATCAAAGTAGTTTAATATGATTATTAACGTATAACAATCATAGAGTCTGCAGAGAGCAGGAGGCCCTCACGTCTTTCTGCTTCCAGGGGGGATCACCGACTAATTAGGGAGTTTTTGCATAGCGGTTTCACTCACCGTAATGCTAACGTTAAACGTCATAGGACAGTACAGCGCATGCGCCCGTATAAGGTTTACGGTATCTGAACTACTAACAAAAAGAGAGTTTTTGCATAACGTTTTTGCTTTACATTCTTCTTTTCTTTCAGTATTGCCATCTAGTGGCAAGAAAATAAATTTTTTATGCGATTTTTTTTTCCCTTGGAAAGCATTGCATTAATTTTAGAAATTATCGTATAAAATGTTAAGCAAAATGAATTTATAGAATTAATGAAATCCTCAGAAAATAGTTTCAAACAAATTAAAGCATAATTTTTTATTTTAAGCAAATGATAAAATTAAAATACAAATTTCTTATTTGTTTATTTTTGCACGTATTTTTTCTTTTTGAATATTTTGTGTATTCGGACAGTTTAGGTAAATACGGCTGAATTTTTCACGAAATTAGGTTTTAAAATAATTAAAATCCCCATAAACTATTTTTTTTTTCAAATGCAGTACCAACCGCTAACATGGAGCATTTGTTTGAGCAGTAATTAGAACTAGAACCTACAAAATATTTATAAATAAATTAAACCCACTGCGAACACACCTTCACAAACCTGAATTTTTAATTCTTCTACAATTTTTTTTTTTTTAATCAGGGTTTGTTGACAAACTCGTAATTTTAATAAAATAATTATAAAAAGCTGGATTTTTATTTTTTTAAACTAATTTCGTTAAAAATTTAACAGTATTTTCCTAAAGTTATTCAAATAATCAAAAGAAAAAACATACGTCTAAATAGATTTTTTGCTTTAAATTAAAAATTTTGCTTCAATTTGATTATAACTATTTTCTGAGGATTTCATTATTCTATAAATTCATTTTGTTTAAAATTTTAAACCAAATTTTCTACCAATGCAAAACGGAGAAAAAAAAATCCTTTGGAAAAGCAATTTATTTTCCTGACACTAAATGGCGATACCAAATGAAAGATGCAAGAATTTAAAGATCGACGAGTCTTCAAGATTTCGAGCTAAAAACTCCTATAGCACTAATAAGTAAACTTTTACAGTAAATTTCGTTCCTTTTTTGGCTATATTTATTCATATTTTATTAAGAATGTTAAATCACACTTATTTGGCCGCCATCTTGTTTTCGATAGCGTTTACGGTTAGGGGATACGCTAAACTTTGAAAAATAGCGGGTTACGTTAACGTTATGCTGCCGCCCGGTATACGTGAGCATGCGCAGTATGGTCAAAAACCAGTTTAGCGGATAGCGGTACCGTTAACGGAGGAAAATACGCTATGCAAAAACTCCCTATTGTTTTATATACGTACGCAGGAGGGAAAAAAGGGGTGCGCGCGCATGGCGCGTTACAACCTTCCCCTCAAGCAGCAATAAATGTCTTTATGTTGCTGCTTGGAATCTGGGTGATCTTCTGACCGGTACAGGGGCTGGGGTGGTCTTTCTTCCGACCACCAGGTCCTTGGGAAGTCCTCTGGATCGAAGGGGTAGAACTGGAGCACTCTCAATTTCTCCTCTATACGGATGGAGGCACGATGAGTGGTACTTTCCTATGGGAGTAAAAGGATTATTTTGCGTAGCAACCAAATAGATCGTAGGAGATAGTTCTTATACGTTTGCGATTTTCTTATATTGCGATATATCTATGCGATTTTCTTATACGTTTATCAGCATAAAATTTATTTTTATCCTGCTTTTGTTCTACATCAGACTTCAACTGATTCATGTAATTTGCCAAACGCTTGAGATAAGGCGTTATCTCAGGCACGAAGTTGTCATTTGAGATAATAGCGCGGAGGTCGCGAGTAACATCATCCGTCGTTCGAAGCTCTCTCCCGAACGTAAGAAATGCGGCCGTTTCACCTGTTGTGTCACATCTTGCGGTGTTTAGGGCAAAACGTATGGATGCGAGTTTCTCACTCCAAATGGTGTGGTCACCCTTGACAAGGATTGCCAATCTTGGTTTCAAATCCCGGTTTTTTCTCTTTACCGGATTTGCCCGTGGGTGGTATACCGGGGTTAACACCTGATCTATATTTAGAAGATAGCAAACTTGTTGCATCACTGAGCTTACGAACTGACTACCATTGTCACTTATGAGTCTTCTTGGGAATCCATAGAGTAAATAAACTTCTTCTATCAGGGTGATAGCACATTCCCTAGCAGTAGCATGTTCTAATGCGAAAAGTTCGGTCCATCTAGTAGCGCAGTCCTCTACTATAAGTATCCATTTTTTACCATCCGGACTTTTTGGTAAAGGTCCAAATAAGTCAATTGAAATGGATTCAAAACGTTGAGTGTATACAGGTGTTTGTAGCAAACCAGAAGGCTTCTGGTTACTAGCTTTAAACCGGCAGCAATCTTCACAATTCTTTATGTACTCCGTAATGAATCTACGCATGCCAGTCCAGTAGTACCGCTTAGCTATATTACTTAGTGTTCCTTCTAAGCCATAATGACCCGCCGTTGGGGCATCATGATATTCTTTTAATATTCTATCCCATTCATGCTTCGGCACCACTAGCTGGGCTTCTGTCTCTGCTTCCGGTGAATATCGGTATAAGACTAACAAATATCCCCTGTTTAACCAATTTGTAAAATTTTCATCTTTAGCAGGACTCTCAAATGATTCAATTATCTTCTTAAGGTCTTCATCTTTAAGTTGTTCTTCTCGTACTTCTCTGGGACTTCGTGTTGGCATATCAATGGTAATTTTGCAGAATTGACAGAATTCTTCAGCGTGTTGGCAGAAAGGTCTTGACAGGAGATCTGCCACAACGTTGGCTTTCCCAGGTATGTATTCCATCTTTGGGGCAAACGACTGGACTTGCAATGCCCAACGTGCAAGTCGCCCAGTTGGAGATTTAAACTCATGAGCCAGCGAAGAGGTTGATGATCTGATGCCACTGTTATATCTTGTCCCTCGATGTACCCTCGGAATTTATTTAACGCCCAAACCACTGCTAATGCTTCTCGTTCCGTGGTTGTATAGTTCGTTCTGCATCGTTTAGGAGCCTGCTTGCATATTCAATAGAGTGCTCTTCGGCTCCCTCACCCTGCAACAGCACTGCTCCAAGAGCGTAGTTGCTAGCATCTGTTCGTAAAATGTATGGCTTATTTGGGTCATTTTGCCGTAGGACAGGAGGACTTATCAGACAACGCTTTAGGGTTTCAAATGCGTTCTCCTCTTCTTCTCCCCACTTCCAGGAAACATTTTTCTTCGAGAGATTACTTAAAGGCCTAGCTATATCAGAGAAGTTCGGTACGAATCTTCTGTACCACGAGCAAGTCTGTAAAAAGGACTGGACTTGCTTTAAATTTCTGGGATGTGGCAAATTTTGGATGGCGGCAACTTTATCTGGGTCAACTTCAAGACCAGAAATAGTAAAGTAATGTCCCAAGTATTTTAATCGGTTACAAGCAAAATTACACTTCTCTCTGTTAGCATGTAATTTAAACTCACGCAATTTTGAAAACACCTTTTCTAAGTCATCTATATGCTTTTCGAAAGTTTCAGATAAAATTATTATATCGTCTAAGTATGACAGAACCAAAACATCTTTTAGGGAATTTCTGAAGTTGTCAATTAGTCTTTGAAAGGTCGCCGGCTCGTTCTTAAGTCCGAAAGGCCTACGGCAATATAAGTAACAAAAGGGCAAACAAAAGCTGTTTTATCCAGGTCAGAGGGATTTACTTCGATTTGGTGATATCCGGATCGTAAATCTATGGTCGACATGTACAGTGTATGTTTAGCTTCATGAAGCAAATCATCCATTCTAGGCAAAGGCAGGGATGTTAACTCCAACACTCGATTTGGGAGCACCCCGGGAGCAGAAAAAATTTCATTTGGGAGCACCTCGGGAGCAGAAAAATTCCATTTGGGAGCAGAAAAATTCTATTTGGGAGCAGAAAAAATTCCATTTGGGAGCACCTCAGGAGCACAAAAAAATAGTTTCCGAGAGGAAAACTATGATTCGAGATCAGAATTAACATGATTTTGGAGCATAAAATTGAAGATTTAGGAACACAATAAATGCATACAAGAAAAGCAAAGTTTGCGAGCAAACACCATTTGCTAAAAGCAAAACACTATTTGAAAGCACTTTAGGAAAGCTGTGGAAAAAAAAAAGGGTGTATACAGGCTATGCTATCAGCAACTTGGTAAAAACAATACATATCAGGAGTCAGCAACCTTTCTGTGGTTAAGTCATTTTTTTCCTACTCAAGAACCATGAGTATGATTTGTATGCGGCTTGCGAGCCACAGGTTACCAATCCCTGTCCTTTTTTTTTTTTCTTTTTCAGAATTATTTAGGGAATCTTCCTCTCGAAAAAGAGAGCACAAATAAAATGAAAACTAAATTTTAAAACAAAAGCTATCTCATTCTTTGGTTCTATTACAAATCACAAGTAGTACTAAATGGAGATTTTTGAAAACCTAAATATTACACCTCTTATACAACAACACGTAATTGGTAAGCAGTATCGAAAACAAAATAAATTTGATGGTTAGAATAATTAAATGTGTGTACTTTTAATAGCATATGCTTTTGTATCAGTAATTTAACCTCATCTAATATTCACATATTCATCTATAATACTTGAACACAATATACAAAGCAAATGTAAACAAAAAATATTTAATGACTGTTGAGAGAAATTAAGAATTATGGGAAGTTAAAAATTAAGATTATGAGAAATTAATAATGACATTACAAATTAAGTATCATAAGTTATCTAGTTTTCTATTTATTCTTTTTTTTTATTTTTATTAATTTCTTATTGAGCTTTTTCATTTTCTTCTAATAGTTTTAATGGTATTGCAAGTCTATCCTTCCCTTCCGTTAATAGAATCTGTCCACTTTCTATAACAGCCAGTGGCGGCTCGTGACCTGCTTCAGTGGTGGGGCCCGAAAAAAATAGTGCCAGTTCAAATCGGGAAAATACATATACATAGAGCTGTGGCGGATCGTTACCCATTTCAGAGGAGGGAGCTTTTTTTTTTTTTTTTTTTTTTTTTAAGCTCGAAAAGGTAAAACATATGAATCGCTTTTGTAAACAGTGTGAATACATAAAAACTTTTCGAACAACAAGTTATGAAAGGCATATTGATTTCTCCTTTAAGTTTTCATTTAAAGACAGCAGATTTATTTTGCACCAAAAAAAACATTTTCCTCCATTTTTCTTTCTCAAAAAGGTACAATATCAATTTAAAAAAAAAAAAAAAAATGCATGTGTACATCTTGAAAAACGAATTGGTCCATAATGTTTCATCTCCAAATAGCAAATCCTGCCCCTTCATAAACAAAAAACGGTGCCCCTTGCGATGATTACCGTAATTTATGGAAGAAACGCCGCACCCACGAAAATGAGCTTAGTTAGCTAGAAAATCGTCAAAAACGCCGCAGCCGCGATCGTTGGTGTGTGTGTGTGTGTGGGGGGGGGGTGATCGTGGTCAGAAGTCAATGCCAGATAAAATCCAATGTTTTCTAAAACAATTTCTTAATTAACAAAAAATAAATAAATAAAAAATATGTTGCATTACTTATTAGACCTAATTTATTAAAAAAGCTATTAAGTTGATCGGATATATTTCGGTAGAAATTGGATAAACGGTACAAAAATCTCCTTTTTTCTCCCCCTTCCCATAGAATGTTTTAAAGTATTTGCCACTATTTTACGAAGCTTACGATTTCTATTTTCAAATAATCAGATATCAATGTTTATATTCACAAAGGTGAATTTATAGAAATAAAAAAAATAACTTCTAAAAACCTTCTTGCATCCGCACAAAGTTCGGACAAACTACCAGGCGCCATTAAAATGAAAACAGCAATCGATGTGTGAGAAGTCTCCAGTTAAAAGTAAACATTTACCCCCCCCCCCCGCGGATGGCCAGCTGTTGATTACGTAATGAGCTTGCTTCAGCAAATTGTTTTAAACTGAATGTTGTGTAACAACTCTTGATGGTATTTATTTATTATTTTTTATATTTATAACATTGGGATTTATTTTAAAAGCATTCAGCATTTCTTGAGCATACCAATTAGTTGGCAGTGTTTATTCCACAGAGTGCACAGGGCGCAAAGCCGCACAGCGAAAAAAAAAATCTTTCAGATTAACTTTATTTATTTTTTTTGGGGGGGGGGTGGAGGGGGAAAAGGTTAAACTCGCACCGTGCGCAACATTGACTAATTTTGGCTGAAATTCAGTATTTTAAGAACAATAGAGGTTCATGTGAAAAACGGATGCATTTAATAGAGGGTAGTGCACTTTTGCGGTATTTTACAGAACTTTAACCCTTCAAAATATATATTCAAAACTTCATTAAAACTTAATTATAGTTCTAAAATGTAGATGTAAAAGATTTACTTCTATTTTTTTTTCTTTTTACTTAATTGAGGAGACATCGGTTGGATGTATGAAGCCATCCACTTCAGAGCACGGGACATGGACCCATCTTAGGGTGCTCTGACTTTCTCCAAAACTGGATCAAACCTCTTTTCTATGGGGGTAGGTTCGCATTCTGATTCGCTACGCTGTGATCTGTGCACGCTAAAGAATACGTGTCGGTGGTGGCGCCATCTTTTGAGAAAATTATCACGAAACGAATTTTTCGATTTTTCGTTGAAGATCGGCTTAAAAAAATTAAAAATATTGTAAACGCCGCACCCGGTAGAAACGCCGCACTTACTACTTTTTAACTTTTAAACTCATAAACGCCGCGGCGTTTCTTCCATAAATTACGGTACTTGTTTGCCTATCTGGCCGGCCCTGATTGAAGTGATTAACAAAGCCCGACTGGTCCGATCCGGTGCGGGTAGAATGGCTTCGGAATGCAGCTTTCGTGCACTGGCGTAGCCAGGATTTTGTTTCGGGAGGGGCACAGAGAGTTTTGTCAACTGAATAATTGTTTAATTAATATACTAATTATTAATTGTAATAAAAATATTTTAATTATTAATTAATCTTAAATTTAAAAACAAGATTATAATTATTAATTACAATTATAAGTAATAGTCTAATTATTAATTATAATTAAAAATAAGATTCTAATTATTAAATATAAAAATTATTTAATTAGTAATTCCACAAAAATATCCTTAAATATATGTTTAAAGATGCTATTCAGTATTAATTTCGCAAGTTAATTAATAATTCGTCAATATAATTATCTCTGTATATAGATGCTTATGTACCGTTTTAGTCTGGCGAGTATCTCAACCAGATAAGATTTTTTTTTTTTTTAATCCAGGCCCGTATCTGCTAGTACAATAATATTATATTCTACAGTAAATATATCCAAAGAAAGATGCTGAAAATAAAACCAAATGAGTGCTTTTTAAATCTCAATAAACGGCCGTAGTAAAAAAATATTTCTATGTAAAATTTTCTTGCTCTAAACAGGAAATATATCAGTCTATCCCGGATTTTCAATCAGCTCATATGTAGGTGCACACAACTAATACATACAGGTTGATTCAAAATTAGAGTGACCAATTTTAAAAGCGTATAATTATTTATGGTAAATTTTAAAAGCTTTACCTCCAGTTTTATTTTAAAAATTAAACGTTTAATTACCAATAGAACTATTTTTATTAGTGGAAGTAAAGTATCCGAAATTAGATCCTCAAACCCGAAACGAAATTTTAAAGCTTTTGAAGGACAACATGGTAGACATGGTTGAAGGTAGACATGGTTGCTCAAATTCTGTTATAAATAAATCATTTAAAATTCAGAAAAGACATTTTTCTAATGGATAACTATCTAAACTTCGAAAAGAAATAAAATTTGGCTGGCAATCAAAAGCTCCAGGGGGAAAGTGTGGACGAAAGGAAGTCCTTGTTAAAAAAGAAGAAAAGATGCTGAAAAGACTTATCGTTGTAGCAAATCCTCTGCCTCAAAGAACTTTAGAAAATAAACTGCAGGTATCGCAATCGACAATTTGTCGTCAGATAAGGGAAATTGGCTATAAAAGTTGAAGAAGCTAGTCTGTCATCAAATATCTGCAAAGACTGTAGAAAAACGAAGAAAAAGGTTCTTGGCCTCTGTATTTAATGTTACACAAAGGTAGATACAAAACATGGATATGGATAACTTCGGATGAAGCATTGTTTCATCTGTCATCCATAACTTGCAAAACGAAGATACAATATATTTCATGCGAACAGCGTCGCAAAGACGCAGCTGTTTTGCAAATGGCAAGTTGGCCGTCAGGTGTTATGGTATGGATGGTAAGGTAATGTCTTCTAAGGGCTTAACAAAGCCATTTTTTGTAGAACCAAAGACTAAAATTGATGCTAAATACTATCAGAATAAAGTATTGAAGCACATGATCAAAGAAAGTAAATGTCTTTAATCTCAAGGGAACTTTGCTTTTCACCAAGATTCTGCACCAAGTCCTACAGCAAAATCAACTATAAAATGGCTGAAAGATGAGAAGAAAATAAATTTCCTTCCTCCTGAGAAATGGCTACTATCATCCCCTGACTGTGGTCCTTGAGATTATTTTTTATCTGGATACTTAAAAAACAATTAAATAGACGTAAAGTAAGAACACTTCAAGGGCTTAAAAAAGCAATCAAAGAAGAAGTTGGAAAAATACTCTCAAAAATCTTTGAAAAAGCTCTTTAGGCTTAACCTAAACGTTTATGTAAAGTGTACTATGCTAAAGGAAGCCACATTGAAAATTTCGTGTAAATAACTAATTCAATAAAATTTTATGATACTCTGAAATTGGTCACATTATTTTTAAATAAACCTGTATTATAATGAAAAACACGCAAGCACAAACCTGTTATTATTTTTTTAATTAACAGCCACAGATCAGCGACGCTAATTAAAAAAAAAAAAAAAACCTTTAGTTATAATGCACAGGCTGTACTAACTCGGCTTCTTATTGCAATTAATAAGTCAAAATGTACAATTTTATGCAATTACACATAATTCCCTCAGAAAATCTTATGACTATATTTTTTTATTTATCTTCTTATTTTTTCAAAATGCTTGTATTTAATATAATGTTGCTCACAAACTTAAAATAATCTAAATAATGCAGACACAATGTTAAATTTAGAAATATATAGCTTGAAGAAAATCTTCCAAAACTCTGCCCTTCTGTATAAGGTTGATGAAAGGACTAAAATATTATGTATGTAGACACAATATTAAAATAGCCCAGACATCACTTGAAAAAAAATTCCGAAACTCTGCCTTTGGAATAAAGTTGATCACAAGATTCAAATTTTCTGCACATTGCTAACAAAATACGTATTTAAGTAACACAGGCCTCACTAGAAGAAAATCTTCCAAAATTCTTGTTTTTGGAATAAAGTGGGTTCAAAATATAGAGTCTTTCTACTAAAGCACTAGCAGTCTTAAAAGAATATACATATTTAACTGCAAATTTTCCACTTGAATAAGTGTTGAGTTGTTAATTAAATCACTTCAAAGTACACCTTACATAATATTGGAAAGATTAAATGGTAAAAATATACCAGCTTTTTATTTAAGAAAAAAAAAAAACGAAAAACAGATGCAGAAAACTTTCCAGAACGGATAAGTTCTAAAAATTATTGGGGGCGTCTCTGTGTGTGTGTGTGTGGGGGGGGGGGGGTTGCACTCATCGCTAGTTGGTGAACCGTAAGCCAGAGGATGGGCACTAGTGATGAGATGGACTCAACCCGAACCCAAACCAGGCTCAGGCTTGTGAGAAATTTTTATTAAACATACTCCTTGTAAACAGATTTTAAAAAATGATTCGTGGGAGAAATTTATAATTAATATTATTTGATAAATTTTAACATAAAGAATTAGATAGTGCATTAATAGTTAGCTCTAATTATATTTGTCTTTAATTTGCACAAACAGCAAAATTATGATATTCTACCAATGAAAAGTCATATACCTATTAGCCACTTTTATATACCTATTAGCTAAAATTTCGGGCTCGGGCTTCGACACCCTGAATAAGTACTAAAAGTTTTATTATATAATTTAAAAAACAAAAATGAAAATAGGTCTGTTTAATTGTTTATATAACTTGGAAGAAAAATATATTTAATTGAAAATCACATTTTAATAAGCAACAAAATGTCTTATTTTAGAATCAGACAAGAGCCGACCGGATTGTATGGTGGATAAAGCACCGTACTACGGTTTCGGGTACAACTCCCGGCTGTCGGGTTCGATCCCCGACTGGGCGTGATTGTCCTTTGTCAGTCGCTTCATAGGGAGCGATGTTGGTCCACCTACTAGGTGCCCCCATAATAAAGTGGTCAAGAATTCTGGCCCGTTGTGGCCAAAGCCTTCCAAGGCAGCGGCCGGCCATTGGAAAAAAATAATCAGAAACGAAAGGTATTAAGACCCGATTTTTCAGATTAATTTCAAAGCAAAACTGCTGTTCTCATTGGTTGCGGTTTAAAATTACAAAGGAAAGCACATAAGAATATTTTAAAAAATTTAACTGTCAGTAGTAAAAATATTATGAAGAAAACATTAATGCGAGAGTAAATTTTATTTAAAAAATACAGATTTAGTGGACTCTAGATAGACCTTATTTAGTCGTGAGCCGGATATCTGGAAGAGAAGTCGGATATCCAGTGATTGTGTTTCGGATATTGATAAATCAGCCGGATATCATGTGCGTACCTAGATATTTCAAATATTCATTTATTCTTTTCCAGAGTATATAAAATAGTATTTATAAAGTTTTATATAATTACAGATTTACCCTCTTGCCAGTTGAAAGGGTATAAAGGAAATATTTCTTAAATTACATATTCATGAAAATATGATAAATACAAATTTTTCAACATACTTAAGAAGATACTATGTCGTATGTATAATATCATCGCTTATATTATCATTTAAAAACACATAATGAAATATTGAGTATTTACTTTAGTTCCTTTTCCTCGTGTGATTTCTGAAGTTTTCTGGAAATATCTGTTGATTTATGACTTTTCCCGCTTCCTGTAGATTTGAGTCTTCATTGTTAGCAAGCAAACTATGTATAATTTTTGGAATTTTATAAAAAAAATTCTCCTATACTTCTACTCAACGGGCGCTTTCTTGAGGCCATAATCTCTCTTTGAGCCTACCAACTCGACAGAGCAACACACTAGTAAAAAACACGAAAGTCTGGACCCTGGAAATTGTGGGAAAAGATCCAGCTTGTGCCCCTTCTTGAAATTTTATCGTTAGTAGAAAGTAACATTTTTGTACACACATAGTTTAAAAATACCACAGGTGGTCATGAAAGCGTATAATACTTAGGGATGCATACTTCACAGGGAACAACGGAAACGCGGGGGACATTTTTACTATCCCGGGTATGAGATATTGCCCAGATATGTATATTTCTGGTGTGTAGGCGTGTTGAAAGTCGCCTCGGGTTAGTGATTAAATGCACCTTTTAGCCTTTATATTGATTTGTTTGTTTGTTTGTTTTTTCGCTGTCAACGTGAATGAATCTAAAAAACGTTTATCAGAAAGATTAGAAAAATACCACAGAACAAGGATTCTGAGACGATCAATTTTTACAAATTGCAACATACATATATATCAACTGAAAAAATTTCGGGGGGGGCACGGGCCCGGTGGGCCCTCCCCTGGCTACGCCAGTGCTTTCGTGCGCAGTTTGAATCTTGCTTTACTGCTAACTAGCTTTCCATACACGCTTTAAAAGATAAATGAGCGTGGCAAAAATTTAACAAAGAGTCAAAATGACGTATTCGGCGCAGACCGGCGCAAAAATCGGCTAAAAGCGCAGTTCGGCGCAATATTTGTGTTTCGGCGCACCCTGAAAGAGTCAAAATGACGTATTCGGCGCAGACCGGCGCAAAAATCAGCTAAAAGCGCAGTTCGGCGCAAGAATTTGTGTTTCGGCGCAGCTCGGCGCAGAATTAACATCCCTGCAAAGGATATTTGTCCGTTTCATAGATATAGGAATAGTGAACTAGATTGCGCACAAGGGAGGAAACTTGTTGCCAGTGCACTTCCGGAGCAGACGACACGATAGTGGCAGAAAGACGAAAACGTCGCTGCTTACGACTGCTATGCAACAGCATTAATTTACATTTAAATACAGAATTGATGATTCGTTCAAGCATTGAGAATACGCATTCAGAACCAAATTCAACGAAAAAACATTTTGTTGTGATACTTTGCTAGCTATTTTTAGTTTATTTTTGCTGTTAGATGGTCTAAAAATGTAACACATTAAAATAATCGATTAAATGTTTATTTTTGCACACAAGGAAAACAAAAACTTTTTCTGAACAAAGATGTGAACTGAAATAAAGTATCAATTGTGTATTGGAAGTACTACTGTAAAAGACTGAGGTGTCATAGATCTCGTAAGAGAAAACTACGTTCATATCAAGGGGGGGGGATTGTGCTTCGTGTTACATTTTAAGAAAATCATAATATTGTGGAATAATTTGGTGATTGAGTTTGGATCTTTCTTTCCCTCGTAAATGTATTTCTAAAGTTCTTGAGATTCAAATACGCCTTCTTCTACTTTTTTTTTTTTTTTTTTAAGCAAAAAGGCTATACTTAGGAAATTTTATCCCTTTTGAAGTGGGAGTCCAAAACGTGTTTTTTACACGTCCTTTATATCTTAAAAAGAAACCGATTTCCAAAAAGTTATGTTATATTCTAATATGTTATAATGTAATAATGTTATAATGTAAATTTCGTGGTTTAGGTGGAGGTCTTGGTTTTTGTTCCTAAAAGTAAATAAAAAAAAACTTTCTCTGTAAAAGAATATTTTAATCTATATAACAGAGTTGCATTAATTTAAATCAATTGATTTTTAAAAATATTACTTGATTGAAATCACTTTATTTTAAATATCAAGTTAATCTACTTCTATGAAATAAAATTGTTTATGTATCTTCTGTTTTTTTAAAATGAATATTTAAAGAAACAGGATACAGAATTAAAAAAAAAAAAATATTTCATTGAATTTGTGTAAGCAGGGGTTGGCCTAGTCACTACTTTTCTAAAATACCTACACTTAGAAACAGTTTACTAAAATTTGTTAATGGTTTAGGCGTTGTTTAATGTTTCTTTAAATTTAAGATGGCATTCATTATTTACTTAACCATGAAAATATGTAACAGTATGTACACAGTAAAATGCATAACTAGTATGAGATTTGAAATGGATGTTTTTTCTTTATAAAATGAAATATATTCTGAAAGAATCATGTTCACAAAGAAAGAACATAATAAAATGTAGTACACAGTAACACGTTTTTTATTAATTCTACTAGTTTACTTGTTAGATAAAGAGTCTTTATCTAAAAATTATCTAATGTTAGATTCGAAGATTGTCAAATAAATATAAAATGTCTGATTATAAACCTAGTTCAACTCCAATCAAGCCTGAAGAAGTAATTAAAATACAAACATATCATTAAAACAATTCTGCCAAATCTGTCAATACATAATTATAATTGAATTTAACACATGAATGTCAATTTAACAAAATTTAATAATTGGATTTTTTAAATTTAAATATTAATTATAGCTATATATCAAAATAGATGTACTATGAGTCTTATTTTGTGTATGTGGAAACAAAATATGGAAAGGAAGAAAAAAATTCAAAGGCAATTAAAAAAAAATAACGATTATCTTTATTTTCGTTTTTACAACAATATGCATTCTGAAATTAAGTACACCCTCCAAAAAAAGTATTCGTGCAAGAGAGAAATTTCCTATATTTTAGATTTGCGAATAAAATTGAGTTTTTGAAAAACGCACAACTTGACAGAATTACGGAAATTCATATTTATACATAGGCTAATTCATATTCTATGATAAATAATTTTTAATATACAAAACCAACGTAGGAAATTTAATCTCTTGCTCGAATACTTTTTTTTGGAGGGTGTATATTATCAATTTCTAAGGCATGAAATATACATATACAGGCATTATATTAATTACTGTGTACAATAAAAACTTTTTAAAAGCTTTTGCTGTTTTTTTTTCTTTCTTTTCTTTTGAGAGGGGGTGGGGTGGAGACAATTTCCCATTCCCATTATACCTCCCTAATAAGTACCTCGTTTAGAACTTACCTTTTTCAAATGCTTTGGAAAATTAAAAATAGTTGGAACTACATCATCTTTTAGCAACTTCCGATTATGATTTGATTCAAAACATTCAGCAATGAAGTGTTCTGAACAAATAAATGTATGTATATTGGGAACAAAATTATCTCTTTTTACAGCAGAAATCCATTTATTTGTCAATTCTTTATTAGATAGTGGAAACCTAAACAGTCAGAAAGTTATTAAAATCAGAAAGTCATCTAGAAAAATTAAGTAAAATGACAGTTTGCAGCATCGAAGCATTGCACAAAGCATGTGCACTTTTTGTGCACAACATTGCACAAAAAACATCAGAAATAATCCTCCCATGATAACTTTGCTTTGCATAACTTAACTGTTTTATGGCTTTTTAAAAATATATTTTATAGTGTACTATTGTTTGTTCAGACAGGGATGTGTAAACTTAAACGTACATTCAATTAAAGCACTGATTTAATAGAATTTCCGTTAATATTAAAAATTGCGTCACCGGCCAGGTTTTTTTTTTCTTTTAATTAAACTGTGGAATGATACAACACTACAGAGCTTATATGCTTATTTTAAAAAAAAAGTTAAAATACTTACCATAAAACACTAACTTAATAAAGCTTACTTAAACAAAAGTATAAAGAAACATAAATAAAGACTTAAACAAACAATCACGTTGAACTAAAAAAAATGAATTTAATATTAAAACTAGTAATTTTAAAAGTCGTTAAAAAATGCTCAAATGTGGAAAATCTAGTTAGAATAAATAAGATAAATTCAATATCCCCAATTCAAGAGTTATTTTTGAAAAATGATAGAAAATTAATCATTTCCTGTAAAATATGATTAATAATTATTCGTAAAAAGTAAATTACGATGCTTTATTTATCTCATTTTTTATAGTTTAAGTGCCAAGTATACAATTTAAAAATAAGTATATATATATATATATATATATATATATATATATATATATCGTACGGTCAAATGTTTTACGATTATATTTATGTAGAAACATGAATTAAGCAATGTCTACTTTAATTCAAGAAGGATGTGCAATATCTCCTTCAATTACTTCACAAAGTGAACGAAAAGCATAGATAAATAGGAAATTTAAAAATACTACTGTTATTGAACATCATTTGATATTTGATTTTCAATACCACCAATTTCAAGCATTTATTACCTGTGAAAGGATATTCCAGATCATTTCCTAAACCTGTTGGTGCAATTATACGCACAGCACGACTTGGGCATGATGATGGTTAAAGTTAATTAAAAATAAATAAATAAATAAGATGCTGGACTAGTGGCGAAAATAACCATAAACCATGATCAAGACACTGCTTTCTGCCACTATCATGGGCGATGCCACCGAAGATATTTGGCAACAAGAAAAACCTCTTACTAGCATACGGATGCGTGATCTAGTTATTCCTATATCTATGGTCCGTTTTTGTAATGGAGTTCAACTTCCTATAGTCGACGCAAAGTCGAACTTGACCATTAGGTTTAGGCACTAGCACCACAGGTGCAGAATACGGAGACTCGCATTCTTCCATTGCCAGAATCGCATTCTTACCATTGGCCAGAAGTTTCTCTAACTCTTTCTTAAGTATGTCCTTCTTTACGGGAGACATGCGATATGGCGGCATTGCTACTGGGAGATTATCACCAGTGTCTATATAATGTTTAACTCTAGGTGTAGGCTCTTCCCCTCGCTGAAAGATACCTGTAAACTTTTCTAACAATTTACATAATTGTAACCTTTCCTCAGTAGATAAGTGACTGCCTTCAGTCTCCTTTAAAACAAAAGTGCTCAGTTTAGGAGGTTCGATAATTTTATCAGATGACACAGTGCTACAGTTTTGTAAATTACCAGGTGAGTCAAAAGTGTCTTTATGTGGCTTACAAGGTGGTACAAATACATCTTTTTCAAAAGTGAATCTTTTTCTAGGATTACAGTTAAAATACCAGTTTTTGTTTTGGGTATCTAAGCTAATACCGGCTTTGGATAAAAAATTAGTACCAAGGAGGGTACGATTATCTTTAGCTGTCGGTAACGCGTATATTGTAGTAGGAATTCTTTTCCCCATTAGTTCAATGTCTACATCGGTGTTATAAACTTCAGAGAACTTCGGCATTCCGTCCGCGAGTGTTACATTTAAATTTACTTTACGAAAATTTATCCCTTGTTGGAGGAGGTTATACAGGGTTTCACCAGCAACAGTGTGACTAGCCCCAGTGTCAGCACATGCTAGACCCCACATACCATTCACTTTAATTTTCATTAACATTGCATGGTGTTCTTGTATCGCACACGTTTGAAATTTCAAGCAGCTAACCTGGGCGGAATCAACTTTAACGTTTGGCGTACACGTAGGACATTTTGCCTTTATGAAACCCGGTTTCCCAAAGCCATAGCAGCTAATAGGTCTTTCATAATTTTTACTAACAGTTCTATTTGTTGAGTATTTATGATTAACATCATTCTTACAATTTTTAAATTCATTACTCGACTTGTACTTAGAATTTTCCTTATGTTGTTCTTGTTTTGTGTTTCTACCTTTTAAGTTTCTAATTTCTTTGTAAGAATCTAGTTTATCAACTAAAGAAACTGGATCGTTCCACTCGCTCCAGTGGTCTAAAAAATGTTCTTTGTAATCAGGGGGACACTTCTTTTTTATTTGATCTGAAATTATTAGATCTTTCAACTGATCAAACGTAGTGACATTCAGCTCATTGAGCCAACCTTCATAAAAATTTCTTAAGTCATAGAAGTAATCTCTCCACGTAGAGTCTGGACTTTTCCTGTGTTGGACGAAGGATATTGCCTAAATTTTTCTGCACTCATCTTGAATCGGCGTAATAAAATCTTTTTTATTTCCGCATACTCCTGTGGGTTATCCTGAGAATCCGATTCTATAGCAATTAGCTTTGAAATTTCAATAGGTAAAAGCAGGATCAGGTATACCACCCATTTTGATTCTGGTATTTTCAAAAAAGTCAATTTTTTCTCAAAATGATTTAAGAATGTACTGCTGTCATCTACCTTTGGGTCAAATTGAGGAATTAACCCCTTAATTTCAAATTTAGATACATCCGAATTACTAGGTGTAAGAACGATTTCTGTTTCTGTAGCATGGTTTATATTTTGTAACTTAAATATTCAAATATACGATCATCATCTTCCTTTTGAATTAATCGCGCTTGATTTTCTTTCGTTTCAGTTATCAAATTATCGAGTAATTCTTTAGTGAATTCTTCATCATACCCTGCACTTTTAAGAATTGCATTCTTTAAATCTATTATTTTATAATCCTCTTGAACTGCGATGCTAAGTTCACTGGCTAACTTAACTAGATCTTGCTTCTTTCCCTTAGCAAGGTACGCCATAACTCAACTTTTATAATATCTAAATATTCTCTAAAAGTATTTATAATAATTTATTCATTTGACCGAAAATAAAATTTTCGAAAACACTTCCGCACATGAATAACAATTCTACTTAAAGTATATTTCAATTACAAGATAAATCTACTCAAATAAAAAACCTTGTTTCTCTTTAAAGCAATCAGCTTTACGCTATGAAATGAAGTTTATCCTCTTTTAAACAACAACAGAATAAAATAAAATGAGATCACTGATTCACCTTATACAATGTCTAGAGCTCAAGACAAAACAAAACTTTATTAGCGGCAACGGCGCCAAAAGTTAACATATCTGTCTGCTGAGAACAGGAAGCAGAGAAATAAACACTTGACAGATGAGCAATTACTCTACTCTTAGTTTTCCGGGTGAAACGAAATGGAGGATATCGCCTCCTTGGGTTCGAGGCTATAAAAGTCACGTGACGGTGGAAAACAAACAACCATTTCTCCATAGGCTTATGTGCTGGACTCCTGATAATAAGCGCAAAATCAAAAAAGTAATAATTATGCCTCTGTATTGTGCTGCCTACGAATGTTTCAATAACTCTCTGGAACCTGTACATGACTGCAAAAAGATATCTCTCCAAAGATTCCCATTAAAAAGTGCTAACATATTAAAACTTATACTGAGACGAGGCTATTTCAGCCATGTGTCGATGGAAAATATACACTTCAGCCAATCAGATTACAGGACTACTCATCAACACAGCCGAAAGGTCACGTGTTGGTGGAAAAATGACGTCACACCGATAAACCTCATTCTTGAGAACAAGAAATAATTTGATAATATATTTCGATATTCGGATAAAATTAATTAATCAGAAACTTCTAGTTATTTAAACCAACTTCTGATTTATACATATATTAACCACTTCTCTTTATTGTCAGGGTGAAAATAAAATGGTTTACGTAAACTTTCGCTACCACAAATATTACTAACTTCAATATTTTGTTCACTAAACAAATAACTCAGAATATTTTCTTTTCTTTTTTACAGTTAAAGCATACATATACTCATAACAATACTTCAAGTATCAACTCTAGGTACAAAAATACATATTTGCTGAATATTTTACTATTATTTCTTTTTTTCAGGATGAAAAAATATTTTTCCTTTCTTTTCAAAACTTAAAATTCAGATATGAAAATTATTCAGATTTTCAAGCTTCAGGCACTAAAGGAACTAGCATACGTATATTAAATTTGATCTGGATGATCAAAACAAAGCTAAACAGGTATTTTCTTCGATCCGGATGATCAAAATGAACACGAATTCAGGGTGAATTCTAAATCAATTTTTTTTTTCTTATATTTGCCCGGGTGACAAAATTAAGAAAGTTCCTTGAGTGCTTGATCAAAAAAGTAAAAATTACTTATCTGTGGACATATTGTCATCGTCGTGTTTCGGGCCACGGGTTGGGCGACATTTTTATAACCAGTTCACTTGTTCCTTGCGGATGGCAAACTACATTCGGCTAAGCTCAAATAAAACTTAACATAATTAGATTATAAATCAGAGTAGTTTAATATGATTATTTACAACTATATACAGCATCCTTATTAACGTATAACAATCATAGAGTCTGCAGGGAGCAGGAGGCCCTCACGTCTTTCTGCTTCCAGGGGGGGATCACCGACTAATTGTTTTATATACGTACGCAGGAGGGAAAAAAGGGGTGCGCGCGCATGGCGCGTTACAAGTGCAAGGGCACCCCCCTCCCAGGACCTGCCCCTGGAGTTTGAAAGAAGTATAATTAACCTGAAAATATAAGCAATTTGTTTTACCCTTAGGGCCGTAAAAAAAGTGCCTGAATGTAGGTGTATTTTGAATTCTACGTGTAACTGCCGCATCAAATTTCCTGTTTAGACCTGTTTTTATGGCTTAATAGTTTCTACCATTGTACAGTCAAAGATCACCATAAAAAAAAGACACTAACAATCAAATTTGTAGTTTATATAAATGATAAAAATGAACATTATGCAAATTCATGAAAAAATGATAGCTACCCCTTTTTTTTATAGAAAAGAACAGGCATATATGAGTGAGAGAAAAATATGCAAATATCAGGCTTCCGTAATTACGCGTGTAACTTTTGTTGATTTACAACTTTTGTTAGCAGATTCGTTGACAATAGGCAGTAGGGATGTCCGCAATGTCTGAGAGAAGCCGTTTGCCCCATTCGTTAAGGTGGTGGGCGGTCGGATGGATGGTAATGGGGTTGTCACAGGCTGATGCTGCTAGGCGTCTTAATCTGCCTCACAGTGTGGTCCACCATCTCTGGAATCAATATCAAACCGATGGTTCTGTTTCCAGAAGACATATGTTCCAGGACGATCACGAGCTACAACATCTGCAGAAGACCGCTTTATAGCTCTTTAGGCCCGAAGAAGAAGATGCATTTCTGTGCCGCAACTTGTTGCAGACCCCTCTGTAGCATCAGAGAGAAGAATATCCGCTGGTACGGTGCGAATGCGTCTTCACAATGCAGGTCTCTGTACAAGGTGACCAGTTGCGTGTGTCCCCCTCAACGGACAACAGAGAGGGGTCAATTTATCTTGATCAAGAGAGCACGTTTCCTGGACCAGACAGCGATGGGCTTCTGTACTCTTTACAGGCGAGTCCAGATTCACACTGGAGAGCGATTCAGGACGATTTTTTTCACAGAGATGTATGGAAAACTAGAACAATCGAAACTCGAACTATCGAGACTCTACTGTGAATATGATTAAATGCAATTATCTTACGACTTAACGCTTAAAATTTAAAATTTCTTTTTGACATTATAGAGTTAATTTTTCAGAGATTTAAACTCAAAAACTATTAGATGAAAATTTTTATTTTGAGTTTTTTGACAAGTTAATTTTTCAACTATTAAGTGAAGGCATCATTTCGTCACTTTCGAAACTTGGGCTCAGTTTCAATATGTGGATTTCCTTGCCAAGTGCACTTAAAGAAAACCTGCACATGGGGTATCTGTCATGGAAGGGGGGGGGTTGCCTTGGGCAGAGGAATTTTTAAAGGGTTTTAACGCGTATTCGCGTAACATGTAGAGAAAACCTGCCAAAACTCAAAACCGTTTATTGACAGCCGCGCGGCAGGCCAGAACTATTGACCTTCACATTTCAGCCATCTACCATTTTCAGCACTGGACATGGCGGGGACCCCCAAGCCAAAAATTGCTATATACATCAATGCTAGAAAAAATGCATTTCGCTTCAGTTTTTCGGGGAAAATTCGTCTGTTTAAATACAAAACAATGCTCTCAAAATTGCATATAATTTAAATAATTAATTATTAGTATACTTAAATTGAGGTATTATTAATTAGCCCTAATTAATAGTTTAAGATTTTGTACTTTTCAGCTGCGACAAAATAACTATGACGATGTTTGTTTCACATATTGATGCTACATTTTCCAGTCAAGATTCTTCTTCCTTCAAACGCCAAATAGTCTAATTTTTTATATGTATGTATACAGGATGTCCCTGAAGGTAGTTAAAATACATACAAAGAAGCATTTTTCTGCATTGCAACGTTTGGTCGGAAATGAAAAATGTAGATAATTCCAGCACGATAAGGCTCCAGCCTATTTCGCAAATAATGTGCATAATTACCCCATTGTTTTTTTTGACCCCCGATCGATTCGACAAATTGAACTAGTCGCTTGGCCAGCACGTTCATTAGATTAATCAAATATCGAATTTTGCTTTTGGGAACACCTCAAGGCATACGTTTACGAGACTCCAGTTGACACAGATGAGGGTCTCATTGCAAAACTTAAGCGCTTCAACCGTTCGTCGAACACCTGGCATCTTCAAAAGGGTACACTTCCAATCTCTTGCTAGACGCTACCAGTAGATTTGAGCATTTACAGTAGAGCTTTTTCATTTCTTTTGCATTTGCTATATTTCCATCTACACTTTTTATTTCTAACCCCACACTGCTAATCTGCTATACAAATAATGCTTCTTTATATGCATTTTATTCTTAAAGTTTGGCCTATGAATTCAGGAACACCCTGTATATGTATATATATCTTGGGTGCACCCCAAAGGAAATGATCCTGCCGGCGCCCTTGCACACAGCACAACAAGCGCGAAAACACCGCTTCTATCACAGAGCAAAGCGCCGTACACATCGGCGACTCGATCCACACTCGACGGGAGCTCACTCCACACTGAGCTGGGGCCTCTGAATGCTTGTATTTATAGGTGTCGCAGAAGCTATAAGAAGCTTCCACGAGAATGTATTTCACGAAGATTCCAAAGAAAGCGGGAATTTTGATTACGTTATAAAAGAGAAATATTGGACTATTATGCATGGTAATGCAGAAAAAATATCTTTACAAGCCCCATTGGGAAAATCGCGCCAAATGACCAAAATGTCGCCAAGCTTGGCGACTTTTGGTGAAATATCGCCAAATTTGGAGCCAAAAATAAGTCCCCAAAAGTGAGCCTACAACCAATATTTCTCGAGATTTCTAGAAACCCCACACTAATGAATAGGGAAACCGAAACCTCAGTATCGCCGGTTCTAGTTGAAGGATTTTGATGCAACAAAAAGCAAAATTTAACTCTTTGAAGCGTAGAATACGAATTTTGAACTATTTTAAACCCCAGAACAGCGGGTTGCGCTGAAAATTCGTAACAGTATTATTGTTTTATATTCAAGAAATAGCAGTATAGTATTCAAGAAATAGTTGTAAGAAAGAAAGTTGTCAAGAAAAAGTTTGTAACTGTGCAATAAATCATTAAATTTTAATAAGTGAAAAATTTGTGATTTTTTGAAGATATCTCTGAAGCGGAAAAAAAAAGTTTTTCGCGAGGATTTAATTTTTGCGATTACGACGGCCTCGTGAAAATTAAAGCCTCGCGAAAATAAGTGCTTTTACAGTAAATGAAGCATAAACTACAACTCACAGATTAGTATTCTAGGTTGCAGTATTCTTATAGAACTCCCAGTATAATATCCTAATAGTTCTAGAGAAACTCTTTCAAACGCTCAAAATTACAAGCATCTTATTTGAAACACACCCGAGGGTAGGTCATAAGCATAACATTAGCCAATAACATTTGTACGAAAGCATGGCTTGGGGATGGGAAACCTCCCTTAAGTTTACTTTTAAAAAAATGATCGAATGGGGAAAAGTCTGTTAGCGAGATTTACTTTTTCTTATTTCAGGAGATATTCTTTATAAAATTATAAGTAAATTGAAAAAGTTGTTCTTTTTCAATTTTTTTTAATTGCGAGAAAATTGTTGACTCTGAATTATTATGAAGTTTTTAAAAGGACATTTTCATAAATAATTTCTCTGCGGACTTATAACGTCAAAACAAGCTGAAAAAGGCTATTTTTTTTTCGCGATTTTTAAAAGTTCGTTAAAAAACTAATTTAACTATGATGTTCCATAATAGCTCATTTAAAAAAGCATTCTCTGGACTTCTAATGAGGTGACATACAAAATTTGAGAATTGTATCCTTAAAAGTGTCAGAGATATGAAGATAATTATAATGCGGACTTAAACCACTTTTCAATGGCTCTCGAAGGGAAAACGATTTCACCGAATGATCGCATATTTCAGGGGTCGTACAGAAATTACGAAAGAAAATCTTTTTTCCACTCTATCAATAAACGTTTACATTCAAGTCATGTATAGCCCCGATCACCTTTTGAAGATATCTCTGAGACGTTGTATTATGAAAGGCTGAAATTTATGGGGCCCATTTTGCTAATAGTGAATTTTTTTGTACGGGGTCGTGTACAAATTGAAGAAGTGTAACTTTTTTTGTAAATGAACGAGAGGAGTTTTTTCTTAATGGAGTCTTTATTTCTGACCTTATTTTGAACTTTTTTCAATTTACACTGACCACTTGCCTCTAATAGGTATAGAATTAAAGCCCGTTACGATCTTTTTGGGACATCCTGTGTAATAACGCAATGAAAGTGCAGTTCAAGCGATTAAACTATTCTATATCCTAAAGTTAAATTTCATTACTATGCCCCCCCCCCCTTTTTTTTAGCAAAAAAAAAAAAAAAAAAGAAAAAGAAGAAAAAGTCTGTTGTGACGATATGAATTTTTTGAAAACTGAACAAAAACAAGTTTCAATCAGTAAAGGGAAAATGAACAGGAAATCATTAAAACATTTTTCATTTGAGAAAGGATAATTCATTTTCCGTAATAATTCATACCTTTGCTTAAAAATACGAAAAGTTTGTTTTTACTATTTAAACTGATATGTCTGAACTAAAACATTGGAAACGGGTTTGCATGAAAGTAATTTAAAATATACCTTGATCTCAATTCGGCATGTAAAAGAATTAGGAAAGCTACATCCGGTTTGCAGCTGTGTAATTGAACACAAGCCATCTGCATTATGAGAATTTCCTCTTATTTCTACTTTTTTTTCGTTTAAAAATAACCATAATGGAAATTGCAAAAGTAATTTTGTTTCCGCGCTTTATTCTTTGATGTTTGTATCGCAATTATTTTTCGCATTTCAGTTCCATTAAAATCGGTAAATTAATGCGTCGTAACGTTTAAAATAAATGGTTGTCCCGATTTTCAGCTTACCAAAATGATTGCGGCATTGTCTAGCCTTGCAGTGTGATTGTTTAATTTTGATAGCTTCTATTGCACAATAAGATTGAGAACTGTAGAGCTAGGACAAAAATCCATCGCTTTTTTAAAAATATTTGTGTTAATTCTTTTTTCCTCTTTATTCAGTCGACCCAGTTTCGATGCATTTCAAAATCTTCCTTAAGCTGCATTTTGCAGTGAAGGAGGTTAAAGTCATGTGAAGTTTCTGTAATAATTCTGGTAAATCTAAAATTTAAATATACTTCTCAAAACAATTAAAGTATATTGAGGATATGAGTGGATCTTGCGGGTGGGCAGTTGTTTAGATCAGTGGCATCGACTACGTGGTTACTTACTCCGGGGATCAAGCACCCACTGCAAAGATTTTGTGAGTGCGGAGCACCCACAAAAATTTTAGTGACAAATCTGTTTTGAAATTCGAAGATAGGACTAGAAAAATACATTTATGTGGGTGCTTCGAAACTTAAGAGCTTACACAAAATTACGTTAAGTGCTGAGAACCAGTGATAGTGTAAGGATAACCGCAACACAGTGCAGTGACGTACGCAAGGAGGGGTTAAACGTGTCCCTCCTCTCTCCAACTAAGCCAGTACGTAATATGAACATTTTTATAGCGTAGTGAACTTTTTGCCTTATTTCAGTACTAAAATGTTTGATTTGTTTATTCAAGTCAAACATTGGCGCAACAGTCGACTGCGAGGCCAAGGCTTGTGCTGCCCAGCCGCGCCTTGGCGACCATGGGCTTTGGGGTGCGGATGGTCACCATGCCTTGGTAATTCTGGTAAATCTATAATTTAAATATACTTCTCAAAACAATTAAAGGATATTGAGGATATGAGTGGATCTTGCAGGTGGGCAGTTGTTTAGATCAGTGGCATCGACTACGTGGTCGATGCCACTGATCGATGCCTTGGCCAGGTGGTCAGTCTGACCCGAAGCCCCCAGTGTTTTACCCAAAGTAAGCCTTCAATTTCACCTTCATCAAATCCAAATATACGTGGGTACTTCGGCATGGACGCACATACGAGTACTTTCAGGCGTGGAAGCGGGGAGGGGGCAGGATTTCTTGCATATGTAAGGAAACTTTCAAACAATTTTCGCCCTTCAAACAATTTAGTACTTTAGTACTGAAATAATAATAATAATCAGTATGCTATAAAAATGTTCACTATACTGACCAGTAGCGGATCCAGAAATTATTTTTGGGAGGGGCTAAACTTTGAAAAAAGCTTATTTCACCCAAACAAAACGTAGGATGAAGCAAAATTTTAGTATAAAGTAATGTAAAACTTTTTGGGAGGGGCTAAGTTATAAAAAAAGATCATTTTATCTACTTAAAGTGTATAATAAAGCAGAATGTTACCCTTTAGCAATCTTTTTTTGGGGGGCTGAAGCCCCCTAGCCCCTCCCCTGGATCCGATACTGATACTGACGGTTAGAAAGAGGGGCCCGATCATCCACCTATTTCCTTATCTAAGCATACATGTCCTTTGGAATTCAAATGCACGATTTTGGTGTAAATTGGCATGTAACATTGGGGAGGGGGCAAAATGTTTTGGCGTGTAACATAGCGAGGGTGAAATGTTTCCTATTGTAGAAAATATTTTCAAATAGTTCAAACTCTGAATTTTCTAGAAAGTTTTGAGGGCGCAATAATTTCCCCCCTTTCTCTTAGTAAGTTCCGCTTATGAAATGAAGGATGAGGAACTTCTATGATAATAATCAGTGTCGAATAGTAGGATGGAAGAATGGGCAGGGTAAAGCCACGGTCCCTCGGCTGGAGGGGGAGCCCTTCTCGAATAGAAAGTCCAAAAAAGGCAACTACAACGTGTTGGTTGAGATTCTTTACATTGAAGAAAGACCCCATCCAATGAATTTTCCATGGGCCTCAACGGTATAGTTACGCCACTGATGATAGTGTATGCTTTGCAACTGCATAATTTGAAAAAAACAAACAAAAAAAAACATTTACTGAGTGACAGTTGGATTTTTATTTAGTATGTCAGATCTCAAGCATCCACAGAAAAGTTTTCATAGGTGCTGAACACTTGCATATATTTAAAGGCAGGTATTAATTTGCATGGGAGCTCAGCTCCACTACCTTTTTTCTCAGTGAGTAAACTTCAAAAACTAACGACTAAATTAAACATTTTAATAGCCTTCATAATTCTTTCTGCTGATATTAATTTTATTACATTGCATACTGTTGCAGAGAGATAAGCAAAAATTCACTTAATCGTAGAGTAAATTAGGTACATAATTAACGTTGTAAATTACAACAAAAGAAATTAGGGCTTCTGCTCTTTTTTTTTTCTTTTTGATAGAAATTAAACCCTGTTTAAAGGTAACTGAATGCAGTGGCGGGTTATTGCAAGTTTGTCCGGGGGGGGGGGGGTCGGATAGTTTGTCGGTGGGGGCGGTTAGTTAGAAGATTGACATATACATCCATTTTATGGAAGTAAAATAGGATCTTTTACATTAATTTCTTTCTTCTCGGGGGGGGGGGCGGTCGCCCCCTCCGCCCTTGACTGAATGACTAATTCAGTTACCTTTAAACAGGGTAACTTTCTACTTATTGCTGTAGTTCGAAAAAAACGTGCGACAGGTGCATAAATTGAAAAAAAAAAAAAAAAAAAAAAAAAAAAAAAAAAAAACTATGTCAAGCACTTCAAAATTTTTAGGATATGTGTTTACAAGCTGCACTATACACTGAAATAAACGAAAAGCCTGTATCATTTGCGAAACTTTTAGAAAAAAAATTCTTAAAAATAAAAAATTTTGCAGAATGTGTCACTTATTGTGCAATTTTTATGTTTAGGGCAGCTTATAAAGAACCATCCTAAATTTTTCTGAATCCTTGTTACTTTAATTTGCGACTAGTTTATTTTAATTTGTATACCAAGACCGTGAGGCAGATTTTGTTTCTTCGACGTGCACCCTTAAAAGCTTCGGAACTCGAGTCGGCGCATGAACACCCATGACTGAAATGTACGTGGCTCGCAATTTTGAAAATTTGAAGGTTACTCTTGAACTTAAGGGTAGAGGGTAAAATACATCAGGATGCACAAAATCACGCTCTGGGGTTATCACTAATATAAAATATGATAAATAACCCTTAAAATTTCTCCTTAAATATTTAGTTTTTATTATAGCTTGATTTATTGGGTATAAAATCGTGGCCGCAAATTTGACCAGCAGTTCAAAGTATTTTTTAAATAATTATTAACTCTAAGATAAACGTTTTTCTTCCCTCTGCCTTTTTTTCTGTTTGGTAAAACCTTTACATGTATTTAAACGCAATCTTTTTTAAATGGTTCTAAACATTTAAGCATAGGAAACATTGCTTCCATTTATTCATTCTGATGGAACTATCTAGTTTTATTTTACAGGTATAAATTCTGTAATTTTTCAAACTTGTGAACAAAGAAAAAGAGAATAGGCAAGATTTTGAGCTGTTTAAAGAGGTACAAAATTGTTAAAAAAAAATAAAAATAAAAAAAAAACGGAAAAGCTTACAAACAGCACAATGAATAGGGTTTTTTGAAACCTTTAATGATTTCATACAGGGATGAGATACTAGATTAAACAAGAGTAAATTGACCCTGGCATGTTACATTTGAATACGAAATAACTTTTTTTTTTTTTTTTTTTTTTTTTACAAACTTCTTATTTACATGACAAGAAATTATTGACTGATTGTGATATTGTTGTATAGCATTAATTTATTTTTATTTATTTGGTTTGTTTGTTTGTTCGTTTTTAAATAAACGTTGTAATATAATGATTTTTCTTGCGCTTTGAAAATTAATGATAGGTTAAAACTAATAAAAACTCTATCGCTAAAAGAAAAACTTAAAAAAGTGAAAAAGTTAAGTGAAATTAGAGTAATACATCTCTTACAGGTATGATTATAACAAGCACAAAAGGGGTATGTGCCTAGGAATCCTCGAATTTCGACAGATAATCTGTGTAAGACAAGCAAATTTAAGGTGGCTGTAGCATAAGCTGATCTTTCTAAACGAGGATAATTTCATCTAAAACACTTCGCTACTTTGAAAAGAATCTTGATTTTAACTGGTTTGCTATTGTTACTAAGACATAGCAAGCCACAGAGTGCACGCGGGGGAAGTTGCTAAGCAGTAGAAAATTTTCATCCAAATGCCCTTGTTCTGGTCCAGTGGTTCCCAACCGGGGGGTCGCGACCTACAACGGGCTCGCCATTGTTTTTTTTGGGGGGGGGGGATGACAGTTATCAATTTTAAAAGTGATAAATGTCTATAATTTACTTATCATATCAACTTGAAAAATTCTTAAACTATTTCTCCTCTTTAGACTTATTCCTGTTCCAAGGATTTATTGAGAAATGGACACTGAAAGCCAATATGCCTCAGACCACATTTGTTGGAAGCCCACGAATAGTAAAATATATTTTCAATGTCTATCCCTAGCATGAGAAATCTGCATCAGAGTCTCCCTGTTTTCTTGAAAAGTAAAAAACCTGAAGGTCAAGTCAATTTGGCCCTGCTAAGTGTCCCGAATTTGCTCAAGGTCAGTTAAGTGATGCATCAGTACACCCTCCATTATGTGAATAGGCTAAGTGGCTCGGTTTTAGTAAAGGCTGGCGTACATAGCACGTCTATGGGAATCCGTTTCCACACCCTGGAGGCATATTTCCAAACCTTACATTCATTCGGAACTGCATTTCCCTACTGAACCCAGAACCCGGAATCGAGATCCCTCATTGGTTAGCTCACTGACATTATGCCTGCCCACCGAATTTGAAAACTGGAGAGTCTGTACGGCAAAATACTTATGTATTAAAATGATTAATTATCATGAGATGAAATACCAGCAAAATAAGCATATAGGCAGCTTGAAGTAGTTTTAGGTGATACGCAATAAAAGAATATACGATTTAAATTACGAGTGCATTACGAATCTTATTTTTAACTTTATTTTCCACTGGTGCTGACATTTGTTATTATATAAGTAGACTTATATGACATGCTAAGTACACTTTACATAGACGATTTTTCAGAAAATTAAAAAAAAATCTGTAGGCTGTTTTCAATGTGTGCCTATAAAGTTTATATTTAATTAAAATTATTATAAACTGAAATGATTCGCATAATACAATTATTCAATATTTATTCAGTAGATTTTTTTTTTCCATAAAAGTAAAAGAAATTTTTTTTTAAAAAATTATGAATATCATTTCTTGAATAATGGTATGTATTCTAAATATTAATAAATGACTTAAGTTACAATTAGATGCATGAGATTTAATTAATTAATAAAAGGGGGGGGGATTTAAATAATTCATTGCATTTTTTGTTTGCAGTTATTTAGTTGTAGTGTGGATATTTTAAAAATTTTACAATTTAAAAAACATTTAACCACTGTGTGTGTATTTAGTATAATGTTGGATTTCAAGTTTGTTTCCCTGATTGAATTATTTTAATTTACATTACGACTTTTTAAAAATTTACATTCAGGTTTTTTGTTTGTGATTTTTATTTAATGAGGTTCTTAACATAATTTCATATATTCCAAGATGTTTTTGTTTTTTCTTTAATTCTTGGGGGCTTGTATTTTAATTCTTTATTTTTGAATCATGAATTACAATTTTATTAAAATGCATATTAGCTTAAATGCTTTTTTTTTTTTTCCATTTATTGCTGAAGGTGTTGGTTAACACTTTAAGCCTCATTGTCTGCCTAAATAATGACGCAACATTTTTTTTATAAATTAGATTTCTCTCCTTGTATCTCTTTTTCAGTATATATATATATAAAGTAAAATGTTCGTTAAGAGAGATATCAACTCTCTTAACGAACATTATTTTTTGTTGAAAAGCATTTTCTGCTGTAGACAGTTTTAAATTTAGTTTATAAATTGCAGTTTTATACAAAGAGCTCTCCGAATTGTTTTCCTCTCTTGATGACTTTATTTAGAAAGTATTAGAATTTCTTTTTGACTTGGTATTTGGCAAAAAAATGCTTTTCAACAGAACATAATGGTCGTTAAAGTTGATATCTCAGAGGAAATTTTACTGTATATATATATATATATAATTTATGTACTAGAATCAACATATCCATCAAAATCATAGAAATACGGACAAATTCACATTAGAAAAATATCGGAAATAATCCCTAATCAATACTGAAAAAGAGATACAAGGAGAGAAATCTAATTTATAAAAAAAAGCTGTGTCAGTAATTAGACAGACAATGAGGCTTAAAGTACTTTTAAAGTGTAAACCAACACCTTCAGCAATAAATGAAAAAAAAAAAATTAAAGCTAATATGCTTTTTAATAAAATCGTAATCCATGATTCAAAAATAAAGAATTAAAATACAAGCCTTCAAGAAAAAACAAAAACATCTTGGAATATATGAAATTATGTTAAGAACCTCATTAAATAAAAATCACAAACAAAAAACCTGAATGTAAATTTTTAAAAAGTCGTAATGTAAATTAAAAGAATTCAATCAGGGAAACAAACTTGAAATCCAACATTATACTAAATACACACACAGTGGTTAAATATTTTTTAAATTGTAAAATTTTTAAAATATCCACACTACAACTAAATAACTGCAAACAAAAAATGCAATTAATTATTTTTTTTTATTAATTAATTAAATCTCATGCATCTAGTTGTAACTTAAGTCATTTAGAGTACATACCATTATTCAAGGAATGATATTCATAATTTTTAAAAAAATATTTTCTTTTACTTTTATGGAAAAAAAAATTCTACTGAATGAATATTGAATAATTGCGGTATGCGAATCATTTCAGTTTACAATAATTTTAATTAAATTAAACTTTATAGACACACATTGAAAACGGCCTAGAGATTTTTTTAAACTTTCTGAAAAATCGTCTATGAAAAGTGTACTTAGCGTGTCATATAAGTCTACTTATATAATAACAGATGTCATTACCAGTGGAAAATAAGGTTTAAAATAAGATTCGTAATGCACTCGTAATTTAAATTGTATATTCTTTTATTGTGTATCACCTAAAACTACTTCAAACTGCCTATATGTTTATTTCGCTGGTATTTCATCTCATAATAATTAATCATTTTAATACATAAGTATTTGGCCGTACAGACTCTCCAGCTTTCAAATTCGGTGGGCAGGCATGACGTCAGTGAGCTAACCAATGAGGGATCTCGATTCCGGGTTCTGGGTTCGGAAGGGAAATGCAGTTCCGAATGAATGTAAGGTTTGGTAATATGCACCCTGCATGGCCTGGTCATATGCACATGCAGGTCGTAAATTTTAAAGACACCAAAAGCGGGGTTACTATATTTAGCTTGATATCTCGGTTACATTCATTCATATGTCTTGGCAATTATTCGATAGTATTCAGTGGTTAATAAAAGCTTTAAAAGGGAAAATGTCAAGCTCTAGCGAGGATGAAGTGATTATAGCTTATATGTTGTTATCCAAAAGAAAAAAAAGATGTTGGGTCCATCCAACCCTTCAAAAGCGAGAAAAATTGGGGGTATTTAATCTCATTAAAGAATTGCTAAGCGATGAAGAAAGGTTTTACAATTATTTTCACATGAGAATACAAGATTTTGAAGAAATTAAAAAAATATTATAGCCTCATATACAGAAAGCTCGAATATGCAGAAAACCTATTTCCGCAGCTGAAAGAGTAGCTGTGACTTTGAGGTATGCATTTTAGCAATAGTTATTTAGTATTTAATAAAAGGGATTACTAAACTAAGTTGTTTATTAAAATAGATAGTTTAATAGATACATATGTGTGTCCCATATGATATGATATTTTAACGTAATTGATAATTAATACTAAAAAGAAGTTATTACCAAAAAATACTCATTGTTGTTCATCGAATTATACTTGTAATTATGCATTATAAAATGCCTTTTTTTAGAGTTTATAAGGTTTTTAAATTTCTCTTTACCATGAAAGAGATCCTTTTTCAGTACTTTGTGACTCATACGTTCTTTGCTGACATTGAATGAATTATTTTTTTCCTTTACAAGCTGCTTTTAAGCACATTCTTAATTTTTGTTCTGCTTTAATAGTGGTTATATTTGAAAAGTAATATTGTTCTTTTACGAGAAACTTTAAAAAAATGTTTTCCTTCTTCCAATAAACATATGTACAAAAAGGGGAGAGGGGTATCCGCTCACCCTCATTGTATGGTAAATTTCAAATTGCTTTGAAATTGATTTTTAAATGTTTGTGTAAAGTGAATTACATTCTACAGGAAGAATTTTTACAGACATGCTTTTTTTTTTTTTTTTTAAATAGAAATAAATCTATAAAAAGAATTTTTTGATCCCCCTACCTGCCATAGGTTATACAAAGTAACAAATTCCTAAGAATCCTCTGGAAATCGAGCATTTTCGTTTCAAACTTTACATGCGTTCCAAATTTCATTGTAGCTTCAGTAAGTTAGGCTTGGAGAAATAGTGACAAAAAACAAAAATCAATTTTCGGCAGCTTCAAACAAGTCAAGTACAACAACGGAAGATTTAAGGCGGCCAAATCCCACCCTCTTAATGATGAATAAATACTCACATGTAATTAGGTAATCCATTATATGTTTTTACGAGTGCCAGATGATTGATATTTTATACTAATATGGAAGATTTCTGTTACCCTCAACCCTCTGTCTATACAAAAATCCTGAGTGCACTGTTATAATTTACATGCGAATTATCTGCTATAATGTTACTAATTTTACAAGCAATTACACCTTATATTTGGCTAATGACAGAGAAATAAAATATGTGCTAAAAAATTAAACTCTCATTATGTGATATTAGATTACAATTGATTAAAACCAGTTTTTTCAGTGTATATGTTTTTCGTAATTCAGATTCAAACTCTAATGTACGTACTACACGTTTACTACAGATTTTGAAACAGTGAAACATTAAGAAGTCATCTATAAACAGTGTCAACATTTTTAAAAAATTAGACATCCTTTATGTCAACATATCTTTATTTGAAATTAAAAGGGTCTAAACAGACCAGACTCTGATGCACCAGATGATGTTGGTTCGTCTTCAAACGGAGATAGTGTTCTCTCCCATTTTGAAATTATTGATGATGACGATTGCTTGATTAATTAACGATTGTTTGAACAGCCAGTGGAAAATCTCTAAAAGAATCTTCCACTGACTGAAAGAAAGAACTAATTTTGTCTTGTCTTTTTGTCAAAGCTTGCTCTTTTATTTCGTTTTTTTTCTTTAAGTATTGCAAAAGTTCTGCAGTTTCAGAAGAACGTAGAAATTTATTAGAAATTAAAAGGGTCTAAACAGATCAGACCTCGATGCACCAGATTATGTTGGAGACGAAGTTCTCTCCACTTCGTCTTCAAAAGGAGATAGCGTCCTCTCCCATTTTGAAATGAGTCATGATATCTCATCTTTAACAACTGCTTGAACAGGCAATGGGAAATCTCTAAAAGAATCTTCCACGGACTGAAAAAACGAACTAATTTTGCCCTTCAAGGATTGTCCTTTGATTTCGTTTTTTTCCTTTAAATAGTTCAATAGTTCTCTAGTTTCCGAAGAACGTCTTTTTTCTGATGATGGGCTGGATAATGGACTAACTGCATCAATCGTGAACTCTCCTTCTAAGTTGGAAGATGTTCTGAAAAATAAAATTCATTATTTGGATATAAATAAAAGGCAAAATCAGGTGGGGATGGTGCTGGGAATGTGACAGCTGATAATGAGTTGAAAGCTATATTATTTAATCTGAAAGCACTGATTGAGAACTCAAGTACTAAACTTTTAGAAAGAATTTCTGATTTATCACAACAAAACATTTTCCTAAAATAAGTTAAAATAAGTTTGAATTCATTTTAAAACTATCCGTTTTATGTGAACTACAACATTTCAGTCGAATTCACGAATAAAATACTGAAATTGAGATAAAACTACCAATTTCTATGAGAAAAATGTGAAACATGAGAAAAACATCCTTTTCAATCATCAGAAATTTTTTATACATAACCCCTTAAATCAGTAGTTCCCACCTGGTGGTCCTTGAGCAAATTCTAAATGGTACATGAAGCAAGTGAATGTTTAAGAAATAATTATGTCTTCACAATTTCATGAGGTAAAAAGGCAAAAAATCGTAAATGTTTACGGTCATTTTTAGAGAATTAAAAAAAAAAAGTTGAATGAAATAGGAAACAATCCAAGAATCCCACAGCTAGCAATGTACAGAAATGGGAGCTCAGGGCAAAAGTCTCGGTAGCCCCCCCGGTGGTGGTCCGGGGTTCAGTTGAGTTGGGAACCACTGCCCTAAATAACAATTATATAATTAAATAATAATTATCTGTACCTATTGAGCTGTAGATAACATTGAAAAATAATTATTTAATTACACTACTCAATAGCCATTTTGCCTCTGGGATGTGATACATCAATTAATATGTATTTTGGTGTGTAGAATCCGAATCTACCTTTCAAAATGCTTTAGCATGTAAGATTTTTGAGTTTTTAAGGATTTTTATTTTTTTTTCTTAATTTCACTACTTTCTGTTCTTTTATTTTAATGTTTAATTAATTATATTTTTTTTCTAAAGTATGGTACTAGAGTGCTATAAGATCAGCAAATTGTCACTTGATGTCAGATGTTACACAGGCAAGTCTTATTCATTAGATGAACAGATAATCCAGTAGTGTGAAATAAATATTATGACCTAGTGAATGTTGAAACACGCATGGTGCAATTACTATCGTATTTATCTCAGCTTAAGAATGTAATGAGTTTTTTTTAAATAAGTGAGTGTTTCTATTGGCAGGTATTTTTATTTTAAAATTGCCTTACATTTACTAAAAAAAAAACAACTAGTAAAAAGAGCTGTTGTCTTAACTACCACAACAACTTTTGTTATGTCTGTGAGAAATTCACCACAAAAGCCCCAAAAAACAATTACTGATTTGATTAAGAAGGCCTATTTTGATAGTCTACTTGGTGATCAAGATAAAACTTTTGCGCCTCATATTCGTGCATAACATGTACTACTACTTTAACCACGTGACTAAAAGGAAAATGCCGGGCTATGCAATTCTCAATTCCTATGGTGTGGAGTTTACCTAAGGATCATTTTTCAGCCTATAACTTCTCTCTCATGAATATTGCAGGACATTCTCTATAAAATCAGACATAAAATAAGTATAAAATGCATCTTCAGTGCATTTGCTGGTGACATAATGAAAAGTTGCCTGTTCCTGCCTGTAATCTGCAAGACATAGAATCAGAAACAATGTCAAGTGAATCTGAAGATGCTGATCAAGAACCTTTAGAAAATATTCCCCTCATTCTCAAGATTTTTTGCCTCAGCTCTTTAATCAAAAGGAGTTGAACAATTTGGTTCGCGATCTAAAACAGCAAGCTGAACTTTTGGGGTCGAGACTGCAACAATGAAACCTTCTAGCTCCAGGTACAAAAATTTCCTGTTAGATCAAAAGGTACATCATTCGCTCAATATTTTGACATGAAGAATTCAATGTGTGTATGTAGAGATGTCAAATGGTCTGCTGATGCAGCTGGGTGTACAATATAGCCATCAGGAATAATCACTCTTTATTGACTCTATAGGTATGGTAATATTAAACCTTAGGATAAGGAAAACCAGATTGAAAGCAGTACTACTGCATGATGGTAATACTTTTCCATCTGTGCCTTTGGCTTATGCAGTAGACGTGAAAGAAACTTATGAAACTTTGGCCGCTATACAGTAAAGTGGCTTAAAAGGAAATCGCATGTAACTGTAAAGGAAAATGTGAAAAATACTCCACTGGTTGAGCCCAATGAAATCATTTTGCCTCCTATTCATGTCAAGTTGGGTTCTATGAAGAACTTTGATAAAGCTCTGGATAAATGAGGTCAGGTCTTCAATCATTTGAAAAAAAAGTTTCTCAAACTGAGTGAAGCAAAGTTAAAAGAAAGTATATTTATTGGACCACAAATAGAAAAATTGTTCAGCGACCATCGTTTGATATCAGACCGACAAATATCGAGTTAGCGGCTTGGCCCTCAGTGGGAGGGCATTTTGGACAGGAAAAAAGATGATATCTGTGTTGGCATGTGTATACATATAAATAACCATGTATACATATAAAATATTATTGAATTATGAAATTCTTAATATGAATTTCTTGTTAGTTCAAATTCTATCAAATTTTGCCGGTATTGCTTCTGATTTTCCTGTGCCTCTTGGAAATGTGACGTGATAGACATAAATTGATTTTACCAATGAATTCAGCAACCCGCAATTAAGTAAATCCACCCATTTACAAACCAGAGGCAGAAAAAAAGTTTAAATTTGTTGACTAGTGTTATTTTTTAATTTGGGATTGATAAGCACTTGCGAATGTGTACATAAATCAGGTAGCAAAAGCCCATAAGTTTTTCTTTAAAATTCTTCAAATATATACTTATGTAAAAGAAACTATTCAAACATCTATTATAGCGGTCTGTTTATTTATACAGCAAATCAAAGTGAATATTAAATGAACTATAACACAGGTGCTAGCCCTCGATTTATACATATATGTGTGTGTGTTGTGTGTATTTTTTCAGTTCTCATAGTTTGCTGTTTCCTTTACAGGGGTATATTCAAAGATCTATTTCCAGGATCGCATTTTTATGAAAACTGTTTATTTTTTGTGAATTTGAATACTTAATTTTGTGAATTTTCACACCCAGTTTTTAGTAAAAGTAACTTTTTTTGTTAAAATAATTGATAAAACATCAAAATGTAGAGTAGTTTATAAAGGGGCGTTTTTGCATAGCGAAAAATTGTGTAAGTTATCAAAGCAGGAAATTGTCCTAATTTGTATTTAAAAAAATAAGATGGGTTTTTCGATTTAAACATTTATTTTAACTGTCAAAACTAAAAATATACCTTAAAAATGAAAATTAATGAAATAAGGAAGGGCTAGAAAATAGAAATAGACCTGCCCATTTCTTGTGTATCAGTAAAGTGAAGAGAATATAAGTTTACCAAACGTTTTAATTCTTTATGCCAGTTAAACAAATAGATACGTAGTTCAGGCAGAAATATGACAAGAATTATAATATCTGTATTTATCTACATTACTTTTATATGGTAATATTAAACCTTAGAAAAGTTTTGAAAATCGATTCATAGAAAAAAGTGTATGTGCCAATGTTTACGCAAATCATTTATTTACATATAAACAATTAGATATATTAATGAAATGAACTTTATCATTTATACTGACATTTTCAAAATTTTTCTCAACTCATTAATAAATGCTAGTTAATGAAAATTTTAAAATCTATTTTATATATATATATATATATAATATATGCTAATGCCCAATGGCTATTTCCTAAACCATTAGTCCCAATTGCAAAAACGCTTTAAATTGTATAATCTATTGTATCAGAAAAAACTTAAGTCAATAAATCAATTCCTATAAAAATTACGAAATTTAAATTTTTAAACGACCCCCCTCCCCCCCCCAGTCCTATGAGTTATTTTAAAAAAAAATTATGCAATTTCATTCACAATGAAAAAATAATTGTCCTTCTACAACCAAAATTCCCTGAGTTACAGCTGCTTAAAGTTAGAGTACTTTTCGAGTTGCGAAATAGGGGCTGTATATAAATGATTTTCAATACATGACTGAGAAAAATTAATGTACATGGTTTTGAGCTTTAATATTTATTAGAAATTTCATTAATTATTTTATGAATATAGAATGCAATACAGAAGATTAGCGTTTAACTATGAATACCCAATAAATTAACAAAAACACAGCTTATACTGAAAACAGAATTTTTAAAAAGCGTTTTTCAAATGAACTGGCGTAAAATAACTTAAAAGGGAATAAACCCTTCATTAAACATTAAATTAGAAAATGAAACATTTTAAAATGCGAATTATGCATTTTAGAAACTTAATATTGCAAATCCTGTTAGTATAACATTTGCTCAAAATAGCTACCTTCGTCTGCAATACAAATATGCAGCCGTGTTGAAAACTTTTCCTGGACTTTGCATAGCACACTCTATGTTAAACATGTGCATGCCACACATACAGGGTGATTCAAAATTAGAGGGACAAACTTTTAGGAGGGGTATTCCAAAATTAGTTTTACTTCTTTGCCAGAAAATGAAAATATATATTAAAATTTCAATATTTATATGCTCATACAGTTTACCGTGACATTTTTAAACATGGTAAAGTGACTTAAATCAAAATGTTTGCTGTTCCATAAATAGGTGATTTTGGATAGTAAAAGGACTTTTTTTTTTTAATTGTGCATGAAGTTGTATAAAGAAAGTTTTTCTAAAAATAACAGATAGGACCGGGAACCATATGAAAATTTAAATTTTGCAATTTTTATAGAAATTGGTTTGATTTTGATAATTTCTGATATAACAGATTGTACAATTTAAAGCATTTTTACAATTGGAACTACGTGTCTGACTAACGGTTTAGGAAACATACATTAGGCACCATTAGCACTGCTTCAATGATCTTGCCCGAAGAAGGAAATAAGTAAGGAAAAAATTACGTACTTCGCAAAGGCCAGCGAATCCTTCAGAAACATCAGTTGATCCATGTACTGCATTTCTTTTTTTTGGGCAGCAGCTTGGCCACTTGTCGTCCTTTCTGACATACTCTGCTTTCTGAAATAATCTCTGAGATTCCTCCACTTTTATTAGCTGTTTCACCTAAAATTAAAATTCGCAGTTATTCTTTTGCAGATTTTTGACAACAGGAAATACACAAAAATCATTAGCTTTTAGCTATAGATTAGGAGAAACAACTGTTTGCAAAATTATTCAAGAGGTGTGCGATGCTATTTGGAATAACTTTCTGCCTACAGTTCTACCACAGCTGACCGTAGAGATGTTTCTAGAATCAGCAGAGGAATTTTATAAGAGATGGAATTTTATTAACTGCGTCGATGCAATTGATGGGAAGCACGTTTTAATCCAATGCCCTGCAAACAGTGGCTTACAATTCTTCAATTATAAGAAGTTCTTTTCAGTTATTTTGCTAGCTATTGCTGATGCCAAGTATCGCTTTTTGGCTGTGGACATTGGAACTTTTGGGAGACATTCTCATTCTGGAATTTTAAAGAATTCATTAATGGGTAAGTAAGATGTCTTTCTTTCTTAAATGTGTTAGGAAATGGCCTTAATGTATCTATTCCACATTTGAAAAGAAAATAGATAATTCCCAATATTAAAAAAACCAAACAAACAGATAAATAATTCACAATATTTACTTCTTTTAACACATTAAAAAATAAAAACATATTGCACGAGACATAAATTAAGATATAGTGCTCACATTATTTGCACTGTTGCAACATAATCAGTCTACCATTAAATCAACTTTTTAGACATATGATAGAAACTTTAAAAAGAGGTACTTTTAAAAATTCCTAGAAAGCTATCTGAAATAAATCAAAACAGGCAATCCTGTATTTTGTAATTGTGTTAGAGGTACGAAAGGAGTAATTATTAAGTAAAGTTAACTTATTAGAAACATAATGCAAAAAATAACTGTTCATGTTTGGGTGTTATCATTTTAAATGTATGAAAATGAATAACTGTATTTATTATTTTTCACTCAAACTTTTACACGCCACTTATTCAAATGTAGTGAAAAAAATCAAAGATAAATTAACTGACAATCAGAAAAAAACATTAAAAGTTTTTAATACGTAATATTAAAATAATATATGTAGGATGGCATTTATAAGGTTATTTGAAATTCATATACACTGGCCTCCAAAAGTTAAGGAACAACATGTTTTTCGAAGTTCAGCATAAAAAAAAAATGACACTGACAGTAAAATTTATGGTTTACATAAATGATAAAAATGAACTTTATGCAAATTTATGCAAAAATGATAGCTACCACTTTGTTTTTATAGAAAAGAATAGGCATATATGATTCAGACTGAACAGAAAAATGTGCAAATATCAGGCTTTCATAATTATGGATGTAACTTTTGTTGATTTACAACTTTTGTTAGCAGATTCGTTAACAATAGGTAGCAGGGTCCACTCAGAGAAACTGTTTGCCCTATTTGTTAAGGTGGTGGTTGGTCATATGAATGGAATTGGAGTTGTCACAGGCTTATGCTCCTAGGTGTCTTAATGTATCTCGCAGAGTGGTCCACCATCTCTAGAATCAATATCAAACGGAAGCTTCTGTGCCCAGAAGGCATGTTCTAGGCCGACAACGAGCTACAACACGCACAGAATATCGTTTTATAGCTCTTCCAGCACGGAAAAGAAGAAGCATTTCTGTTCTGCAACTTGTTGCAGACCACTCTGTAGCATCAGAGAGAAGATTATCTGCTAGTATGGTGTGAAGGCTTCTTTACAATGCAGGTCTCTATGCAAGGTGACCACTTGTATGTGTTCCCCTCAACGGATGACAAAGACGGGCCTGTTTATCTTGGCCAAGAGAACACGTTCCTTGGACCAGACAGCGATAGGCTTCTGTACTCTTTACAGACGAGTCCAGATTCACACTGGAAAGCGATTCAGGACGTCTGCTTATCTGGAGGGAATGAAGCACCTGATACCATAAATCCAACACTGTGGAAAGACACAGTTATCGAGGTGGTGGAATAATGGTTTGGGCAGGGATCCCACTTGATGGTCACACTGACTTGCATGTGTTCCAGGGAGAAACTATGACTGGTGTGAGATATCGGGACGAGATCCTTGATGCCTACGTTCGGCCATATGCTGCTGCTATTGGCAATGATTTCATTCTGATGGATGATAATGCCCGACTTCTACAAGCTGTGCTTGTTGAGGATTATCTTAAGAGTGCAGGTTTGGAGCGAATGGAATGGCCAGCTCAATATCTAGACCTCAATCCGATAGAACATGTTTGGGACTACAATGGCAGACAAGTGGCTGCTTCAAGTCCTCCTCCAAGATCGTTGCATCAGCTGGAACAAGGACTAATCCATGCGTGGTCTTCGCTTCCTATTAAGGTGTCCGGCAACTTAATTAGCAGCATGGAGAATCAATGCCAGCAGTGCATTGCAGTTAGGGATGGACACATTCCTTATTAGATCTCATTTTTGTAATGTTTCCACAAAAAGCTTTGATAAACTGTTTTCTCCAGTGGCCAGTGTTTTCTACCAAAAGTGTTCATTTGCTTTTACACCATGTTTGTGTTGAATTTATGTAAATTTCCTTGTCGTACTCAATAAAGAACTATTTAGTGCTCAGTTAGTTCAAATTTTTTGCTTCTATGTTCATTAGTTTCCATATCATTCACAAAAAACAGGTTATACCTTAACTTTTGGAGGGCAGTGTATATACATATATATATAATCAAAAAGTAAAACACTATGAATATTACTGCAAAAATGACATACCCCAAGTGGAAAGAAAAAAAAACACAGCCAAACAAAATGATAAAAGAATGAATGGAATGGAAATTATAACCTCTTGGGCCAACCTTAGGAGCCATACCCAGAAAATTATAATTAAAGACAAACATAATAGTAGGATTTCGGTTGTGTGGTATATCAAAAGAGATATTCATTCCACACATTTAAGGCTCGATCCTACCATTACAAAAGAAAAATAGGAAAGCAATAAGAAATCAAAATAAAACAAAAAGCACAGAAAATTTGACATACCATTCTGGATTGGAGCAAGCACATGAAAAGCAAGCATGAAGTGTTGCTAAAAAAAAAAATTGTAGTTAGTGAAAATCGGTATTCCCACAAAATAAAAGTGTAACAGAAGAAAGAGGAAAATAAAGGTGTTGCCAAATACTAAAGGGTAATATTATTATACATTATTAGTATCCAGGTATATTAATTAAATTAAAGATAAATAGAATAATAATTAATTTAAAATTAGTGAATAAAATAGATAGTATAGTTGTTTAACTTATTGTTTTTAAAATTATAATGATTATTCAAAATGACAAAGTATGAAAAATAAGTTAGTTTATATCAGAAGATTAATCTAATAATTAAACAAGAATGTTTTTGTATTATAAAAATAAGTAGGACAGAATAATCACAATATAGGAACCCCCCCCCTTTTTTTGTCCCAAGTATATATATGCATGCATATACACATCCAGAGTTTTTTTTATACATATTACTTTAAATGAGTAAAGCTATTTACTTTAAAGCTAAAATCTTTTCTCTTATCATATATGAAGGGTCCACGGGAAGAACGATGAGAGTCCAATACAGCTGATTTTCCAAAAAATCGAAAGGCGCACGGGACTTTCCACGTTTTTTCCCTGTAAACTGTATCTTTGGGCTATTTTTTCAGTGTATTCTCATCGTTCTTTCCCCTTATGAGTTCGGATATTAATAGTGCCACTAATGAACAACAGAATGCAGTAGAAACCTCAACATTGACGAAAAGTGAATTCTCATCGTTCTTCCTGTGGACCCTTCATATATTGAAACTAAGGTTGTTTCTAGGAGTGATAGAGATACTTAGATCTAAAAAACTAACATAATTGTTAAGCATATCATTTTTAATTAATTCCAAAGCAGAAGGATATTTTATTGGGAAGATAATGTTATCATTATTAGTAGTATTTACTAGTAAGATATCATCTATATATCATTTAAATATGATATGTGTATTAGTGTATTCTTTCTCATAGTAATATAAGTATAGATCTGCAATTTAACTGGATGCTGAACTACCTTGTGGTATACCATGATTTTGTAGATGTAATTTTTTGTTATGTATTAAATAATTATTATAGATAATAAATTTAGAAAGACAATTGAAATAAGTTACATCAACTTGGGATGGAAGCATAATATCTTTAACATAATTTTCAAATAATTCATTAATTACATTTTAAAGGTTATCAAGAGGAATATTGTTAAATAAATCTTTAAAATCTTATGTAAATAAAGAGGTAATATTACTAATATTACATATTGTACTGTGTAGATCATAACTATTTCCTATAAAGTAATCATTACGTTTTATATAATACTCATGCATTAACAGACAATATCTTTAATAGAAGTTTACTCGCTACATTACTATATGTATTACATCCTATTGTAACTGTTCGAAACTTTTATGGAGATTTATGAAATTTAGGGATTAGTAGAATGTAAGGATAGTGTAGATTGTTATGTTGTAGGTTGTGAAGTTTATAGAAAGCCAGAATTTTTTTATAACAGACTACAGTAGAAAGTTTAGTAGAGAAATAGATACTGTTATTTACAATTGAAGACGCTAACAAGGTGTGATATAATTCTTTACACATAAAAGCAGTTTTTGGAGGATGTATCTACATAAGTAATTATTAAATGCTGCTTTATAAAGTCTATTTGAGAACGAAAATGACTATTGACATGAGATCTATATTTAACATATTTAGCAATATAGTGCTTAAAGATTGAAAGTACTTTCACTTTCCAAGTAGTGAAGGCTTCAAAAGGAGTGTTGTATTTTAAGGCAGTATTATATATGTAGTAATCTAGATCATATGTAAATTGAGTTACAATGCCACATAGAGAGTGTTTTGATGGAATTCGGTGTTTAGTGCCCTTCTGCATGAGTTTTTGTAATTGTATATCTTTTATGATAGCGAGGTCCCCAGTAATAATGTGTCCATAATCCCTATTAATGAAGTTCCTATAGTGATTGTCATTGCATATACAGGGTGGTATAACTGATGGGTTAAACGTTTTAGAAAAGGAGTTGTAGTTAAATATTTTCCTACCAAAGGGTAGGGGATATTTAAAAAACTTTTTAATATTGACATTTTTTATGGGAAAGTAAGTGTTATTATTAGAAAATATTGTATTGAAGTTATTGATAGCAGGATTTGTGAAAGTAATTAATAAGTTAGAATTAGAAGGTGTATTATTACTGTTATTAGTCAAGTTTACAGTTAGTGTAGTAGCTCGAGCAACAATGAGATCGAAGAATAGGTGAGAAAAATGCCTTATAATGTTAAGATCTGAAAAAATAGAAAAATACTTAACTAAAAGTTTCTTTTTAATGGAGTTAACAAATTTTAAAGCAATATTTATTTTTATTCGTATTTTAAACCAATTGTAAGAACTAGTATAGTAATTATATAATTTTAAAATAGCAGATTTTATATAACTATTAGAACAATTAGGTATATTACTCTTTTTATGTTTACCTCTAGCAGTTCTAAGTGTTTTATTAGATATAGACATGTTTGATGAATTATATATTGGAGAATATTTATTTATGTTAGTAGTGCTAGTATAATAAATTAATTGTTTATAATAAACTAATTGGTTTAGTCCATATGGATAACTGGTATTATGATATTTTATGTAGTTTTCTAAAAATGAACGTTCATTATTGTTCTTCTTTATAGATAAAATAGTGATATTAATATTATCATAGCTGCCAACCTGCTGGGAAAAAAAAATAAGAACACAGCGGACGAGATACAAATCCCGACATTTTACTGGTATTAGCGTGATACAATTTAGAACAAAAAATCATTCTCTTTTTCAGAAGGAATATCTTAAAGAGGGAAGAACGAATTTTCTACTTCATAAGTTCAATTTAAATCATTCATTAGCATATTTTTTAAAAAATGCTATCAATGTTTTTGAGAAATATAACCTTATAATGCAGTATGAAGAACCTAGAGTTATCAAATTAAAAAATGACCTCACTAATTTTTTTCACAGAATTGTTAACCAGATTTGTGTAGATATCTGTCATTAATAGCTCTGATTCTGTATTTAGTATACAATATGACAGTTGTGAAAATCAGAAGAAAGATGAAGATTTGACTGTTGGTTCTGTCTTGAATTTCTCAAAGAATTATCACATGATGAATTGACAGATTTCTATGGCTATGTTAGAAGCTATTTCACTGCAGCATGTAATTATTTTATAAAAACATTTCCATACAATTCAGAACTGTTAGAACATGCTGAAATTTCTGATATTTCAAATAGAGAGAAGAAAAAATTTTCCTCTTTGAAATATTTTGTGGATACGTTCCACCATTATTGTTCCGCATGTGTGATGAAACTGTCTTTGATGTAGTTGATGCCCTTGAAGCTGAATTTTTAAAATTTCAAACTGAAGAAATTCCAGAGAATATCATATCTTTAGAAAGAGCAGATAACCAATGGGCAATTTTTTCCAAAGAAAAAGGACCTCTGTGTAACTTAAAATTTCAGAGGCTTTCCAAAGTAATGCTTGGAATTTTAACTTGCCGCATAGTAATGCAGCTTGTGAAAGGATTTTTAGTCAAGTTCGCAAAATAAGACTGATTTCAGGAGCTCACTAAATCCTGAAACATTGCAGGCTATCTTAATAGCAAAATCATGCCTCACTGGTACATGTTATCGCCAGACTTATGATGACAAATTTTTGAAAAAAGCTAAATCAGCCACATATGTAGCACTTTGTAAAATTTTTTAATCACTTTTATTACTAAGTCCTCGTGATCTAACTTAGTTGATTTAAGTTTACTAATTAATTTTATCTTATTGCAGATAAATAAACTTAAACTCAAGTAAGTACAATTTTTAAAGCGTTAATTTAATGATTGCTTGACTGTCATTTGAGGTTAATTAGATGGCAAAGACATCCAAATATAGTTAAGTTGGGTTGTTTTTCCTTCAGATATGCAGCAACACCACTTTTTTTTCCCTAAAATGACATTTGCATTATCACATGATAATGATAAGCAGTTATCCCAAGGAATGTTGCGAGTCAAAAATTCCATGCATATCAAATCGGCAATATTTTTACCCGTACTCTCAGTACTTAAAATTGGTAGTGAAAAGAGTGTACAATTTATTTTGCCAGTCTCTTCAACAAAAAAAGTTATGACTAAAGGGTATATCTGATTGTAACGGTATATTGTGTTCTAATAAAAATCCAGTGAACAAAACTTCTGCTTTAACTGCCTGAAGGTCTATAGATGTTGACATAAAATTAGATATCTTGCTAGAACTTCTTGCCGTGTCTAGAATTTAAAAAAAAAATGCAGCGAAGAGAAACTTGTGTAAAGTGAAAGCAAAAATATTACTAGCAGAGAACAAGAGTAAAATGAGAAACTTAATTAGTATTAATGTCTCCTAATCAGAGGCGTAGCCAAGGGGGGGGGTTAAAGGGGTCATAACCCCCCCCCCCTCTATGAGGAATTTTTTGTGTACCAAATGTATATTCTTCACTTCATTAATATGAGTTGTAGTAGTCGTAACACCCCCCATGAAAAATTTCTGGCTACGCCCCTGCTCCTAATAAATTTTTTATTAGCTGTACATTATACCAATGTCTAATTACTGCAATTAAAAAAAAAGCTGATTGCATAAGTAGTGGAACTAACACTTATGATTGTCAATACAGGGCAGCACAGTATAACAAAAGCATCGCTAGACAAAGTTATGTATTTAGCATCGATACAAAATTATGATTTTTTTATTTAACTAGGTATACCAACTATATAGAAAAAGGATGTTATTTTTACACTAAATAAATTAACTACAACAGCAACACCAAAACACTAAGCAGAAGTAATTTGAACGTTATTGCAGAGAGTGGCAGGAAATCAAATAAGAATTAGAATGGAGATAGTCAAAATAAGCAGCTGTATTTTACAAAGTATTCAAAATGAATAAATATAAATCATAGATGCTGATTGAAAAGGAGCAACTGAAACTAGTAACTAGGAAATTACAAAACTATAAATGCGCTTTTGCAGCAAAATATAGCTTGTAAGAAGATTTAAAAAATAATTTCACAATGCAAAAATGGCATACAGATTCAAATCAAGCATCCATAATTAAGTATTGAGAAGATATCCTATTTGTAACGCGCAAATGCAGCTTTGACAAACAGAATAGAATATAACTAATAAGTAAAACAATATATACTGCAAATATGACATACCTCGCATTAAAAATAACAGCAGAAGCAAGAAATATAAACCACAAGTGGATAATAATAATAATAAAAGCAGAGCCAAATAAAGTACAATAAAAAATGTGATAATAGAATGGAACGGAAATTATAACCACTGACACCATCATCGGTTTTGGTTGTGTGGCATATCTAAAGAGATATTCACTCCACACATTTTGGGCTCTACCCTACTGTAAATAAGGGGGGAAAAGAAAACAAAAGATATCAAAAGAATAGAAATAGCACTGAAAAATGGACATACCAATCTGGAGTAATGGAAAGCACATGGAAGGCGAGGACAACGTGTTGCCACAAATTAAAAGTGTAACAGTGGAAAGAAGAATATAAAGGTGTTGCTAAACACTAAAGGGTAATATTATTATACATTATTAGTATCCAGGTATATTAATTAAATTAAAGATAACTAGAATAATTAATTTAAAATTAGTGAATAAAATAGATAGTATAGCCAATTAAATATAACATTGTTTTTAAAATTATAATGATTATTAATAATGACAAAGTAATAAAAATAAGTTAGTTTATATCAGAACTCTTTTTTTTTTTTTTTTTAATAATTTGAGGATTTGATTTTATATGCCATTTTTTCATTGTGAAAACTTTATATACTGGGTGATCCAAAAGTCAGGACAAACTTTAAAAATTAATAATTCGAAAATGAATCAAGATAGAAAGATACGGTTTACACCAAACGGATGGAAAAGAAACTGGGTTTTGTGTGGCGAAACGAAACTGGTTCTCTTGGTGTCCAACGGATGGCGCCGTCAGATTATGCAAAGTGACAAGCGATATAAAAGGGAGCAATTGGAGCAGGTAATGGTAGTCGAAGCTTATACGCATGGAAATGCTGTCCATAGTTGAGAAAGCCCTCTTAGTCAAACTTTATTATAAGAATGCGGAAAGTGCCACAGCAGCATTGCGAGCATATCGCTATGTGAAGGGCATGCGAGGCAGAAAAGGACCACTAATGCCTCCTGCATTGATCAAAATGATTAAGAAATTTGAATCTACTCGATCTCTGGCATCACGTGCAAAAAGTGGTCGTCCCTCAACAGCCGCTGCTGTTGTCATGACAGTGGAGCAGATGGTGCAATCCATGTTCACGATTTCTGCACATGGGGAGAGCAGTACCCGAGAAGTTTCGAGGCAGACAGGAGTATAGTATGGAAGTGTGTGGAGAGCACTGCGAATAACTCTGAAACGGTATCCCTATAAGTTGCAACATAACCAAGAACGGAAACCTCCTGACTTAGAATCTCATCGAGATTTTGCCAATTGGGTATTCAATAAAATGGAAGAGCAGCACGAGTGGCTTCACACTGTGCTTTGGACAGAAGAGGAGCATTTCACAGTTTTTGGCACTGTTAACACCCACAATTGTCGAGTGTTGACCACACTCGATTTGTTGAGGTACCCTTGCAACAGCGTAAAGTGACAGTCTGGTGTGGCATCACTGCTGATTTCATAATTGGTCCATTTTTTTTCGAGGAAGTCACACAGATGGGTTTCAAAACAGTTTTTGGTCACTGGTCAGCAATATGCAGCACTGTTACAGAACAACATTATTCCTGAACTGTAAGCGCGACAGGCACTTCAAACAGTCATCTTTATGCAAGATGGAGCACCGCCTCATATTGTTCTGCCTGTGCAACATCTGCTACACTCAACATTTGGAGAGAATCGCATTATCAGTTGCTGCTTTAATCAATCGTGGCCTTTAAGATCTCCAGATCTTACGACCTGTGACTTTTGAAGGTGGGATTCTTTAAGTCAAACGTGTACCGCGACCAACCGGCATCACTAGCAGCACTGAAAGATGCCATCTGCCAAAATGTGTCTGCCATAATGCAAGAAATGCTACTAAATACTGTGAACAATGTGGTGACTCGTCTCACAACTGTACTTCTTCTGAACGATGGGCAGCACATAGAAAATTTACTGTAGTACCAATCAACTGTAATTAAGCGGACTTGTAAGTTGTCAACAATTTTTCATTTGTAAATCATCTTTTGGTGAAATAAAATACTATAACGCCATCTGTTGTTCGCCAACAGAACTATTTTCATTTCATTGACACACAAAACCCAGTTTCTTTTCCATCCATTTGGTGCAAACCAGATCTTTGTATCTTGATTCGTTTTCGAACTATTAATTTTTAAAGTTTGTCCTGACTTTTGGATCACCCGGTATATATATACATATATGCACACACGGAGCTAAAGCCTCCCCCACCCTTTTAAAGAACAGTTATTACTATAATCAGATTTGATTTGTACTCAGAAAAAAAATAATTCGGTGAGGGTCCAAAAATTTTTAAACTGATCCAAATGGTGGAAAAGCCAGTATTTTTCACAAAAAGAGTCCATCATTATTAATTTTTTTAAAGAAAAACCGATATCCCCCCCCCCTCCCCTGGTTATGTCCTTGACATTGAGTTTCACCATGACCCAGTTCAGCAGGATATGTAACCCCTGCCCGCCCCCCTTAAACTAAAATCTTGGGTGCGCCAAGGTAATATTCTTTAATCCTAATCTCTACATGTCTTAAAATAGCTGCATCTTGCGCTTTTAAGCTCATGTGATTTAAATCTCTCCTATTTATGCATTTCAGTGATTTACTACACCTATCAAATGGCTTTTACGTATATGTTTTCTCTCCCCGATATCCAACTTACTTATTAAAATTCTAATCTATAGTTTTAATTTTGATTTTTGTAAAATATTTATTACACTTGCGTCATCCAAGTAAACTATTGATACCTTTAGGATAGTGCTGCCATCTATACTAAATAGTAAGCACTGATTTTAGATTGATATATAAGGAAAGTTTCTAATTCTTCCCCTTGCTATGTAGGATCCTTGAGTTTAAAATAACCCTTCGTATGCCAATCACTACATCTTGTAAATATCACGCTATCTTAGACCAGATTATTATTAAAATTATTATTTAATTTTATTATTATTATTATTTTTTTTATATATATTTAATTTCTCTTTCTTGTGTAGTAATACCGTTGGTTACAGTGTTTTTTGCGTTTTCTAGATTTTTCTCTTTTTTCTTTCCTAATGTTGGTTATTACATTTGGTTACAGTATTTTTATTATTTTAGATTTTTTCTCAATTTACATTTTCCAGTGTTAGTAATTACTTTTGGTTACTGTTATTTGATCTTTTCTATTCTTTATTCCAGATATTCTTATTAATTATTAATTTTTTTTTTTCTTATTTACATTTTTGGACTGTAACCTATTTTGTACTTTTTGATATAATTGTGTCTTTTCTACTCTGATATAGTATAATATCACCCTTAATGGTTCTAGACAAAAATAATTTAGTGACTGGCAAAAGTGGATTACATGATGTAAGTCCATATGCCCGGTACATTTGTTCTAAATTAGAGGAAGAGGGGAACAATGGATCGAAAAACAGTTACTCTTCCTACAAAAATTACAGTAGTGATTGGCAATCTTTTCTTTTTAACTCTTGTGGCTCCAAAAAATGCAAAACTTGCCCTTATGCTTCTATCAATCTAATAGACAATAGTACTAAATATCACAATTTTTGCAAAGTATATAATTGTATATATAAAATTTCATGTACTATCTGTAACATGGCTTATATTGGACAGACTCGTAACCCGTTACACATACGCATTAACCTGCATCGCAATAACGTAAAAAAACTATTTATCCAATAGTCACCTTACCAATGTAGAATATGCTCACTTTCACTCCCACGGATTTGAAAATGTTACTATCGAAATTCTCGCAATACAAACCAATACATCTGAACGGCTTTTCCTCGAATCACAATTAATCAATTGTCATAACACCTGTTATCCTTATGGTCTTAACCAAATAGTACATAATAAACACTTACATTATTATAATACACAATCTGATCCCTTGAAGTATACTCCTATTTATAACCTTTTAAATTTGTCCTTATATAAACGAACAAGTCTATATAAACGAGGAAGGCATAAAGCTACTTCTACTAACATAATGTCAAATAAGCACATTCAGTCTGAGTTATATACCTTAAATAAAAGATTTGAGGTTGACCATAATTGGCTAAAAATACGAGCCTACGTTTTCTCTTTAAAGAAAAAAACACCTCTCAAAGTATTATAAAGTTTTCACTTCATATACTTTCTCTGACCATTTTGCCCACTTGTTTTATGATTTAATAGTTACTCGTGCCAATGCACTAAATTACAATTTACTAGGTCACAATCACAATAGTACTAAGCTAAATTCCAATTTTGTAATTAATTTCTCCAATCCTGTTTTTAATATGATTAACTTCAATAAACTTTTATCATCTCACTCTGACTCTTTCCCTTTACCGCATCTCAGCCTAAAAAAATCTTCCAAATACCCTATACCTATGGGTAGAAAGATATTTAATTATAACTCTTTCTGTAGGAACTTTGTACCCGATGATGAGGTACCCTGTCTTTGTACCAGTGGTCAATACAATTCTTATGTTAATTCTGATTTTGGACATATAGTTACCGGAGACCTTTCTATTATCAAAGATCTTAAACTTCAACGGATCATGAAAAGAGGTACTAAGTTTAGGTTACCCACTAAATACTGTATAGATGATATAATAGATACTTTCACTTATAATATAGACATATATATATATAACACTTCAATAAAAAACAGCAAACCTTCCGCCTTCTTTAATGAATGGAAATTTAATATTCTTGCTGACCTTAAAAAACAACTACTTTGTAAATTTAGATATACTATAAATATAAAACTAAGCAATCAAATAACAGAGCTACAGAATAACTTTATCATTACTTATGTTGATAAGCCTAGCAATAACTACGCTATAATATGTAAGCAGTTATATCACAATCTCTTAGCTTCATCCATTAACAATAATCCAAATTTCAGTCTAACATCTATCTCTGAGATAACATTTAACAAAAAGATCTTAGCTTTCCACAAGTTACTTAAAATCAAGCATGACAATCTAAAATACCCCTACTTAGTGCTAATACCAAAGTTTCATAAAACACCACTAAAATTCAGAACTGTTACTATAGGATGTAACACTTATAATAATGTAGCAAGCAAAATATTACTAAAAATACTTACTTCTATGCATGATCTGTACATAAAATCTAACACTTCTTCTGTATCTATAAGTAATAGCTATGAACTAAAAAATAAGATTAATGCTCTACACGATGTAATTAATATATCAACTTATGATTTTAAAGACTTATTCAATAGTATACCACTAGACGACTTATACAATATAATATTGAATCTATTTATACATATAATAATAATATAACCCTGCTTTCTTACATAGATACTATGTATTTCGAAAATCTTTTAAAGTTCATAATCTATAACATACTTGCCAACCTGAGAAAATCCAAATGTGTAAAATAACGCGCGAACGACATTTTTTCATATTTTCACATTAAAAGTGCGTGTGAATGACATCTTACAGAATATTCATATTTTAATAATCTTTAAATACACATACATTGATGTATATAACAACAGTTTCAACTTAACTAATAAAATTTATATATAGCATGATTAAACTGAGAATTTTTCTAATTTTTTAAAATCTTTTACATTATTATATTCAGTTCTAAATAGGGCAAACATTTCACTTTAGTAATTTAACTACTACTTCAAATTATGAAAATGATATTTTATTGAATGTTTACATTATCAAGTGCAGTCATTTTTACATGGTATTTTAATTACATTATTACAGTAATTTTTTAATCTACACTATACTAACACTTAGTTTAAGTGTCAAATAAATCATTAAGAATTATAGCAAATGATTGAACTGAGAAATTTATCTCTCAATTTTCTGATATATTCAATTTTAAATAGGGTAACTATATTTCACTTGAACAAATTAATTACAAATGCAAGCTATTAACAAAATTTTAAAATACATTACACAAAAATTAGGACAAATAATTAGTGCAATAGGCAGTCCACTCAAAGCGATTCATACGATACAAGAAAGTAATATCTGTGATTATAAATATATACCTATAAAACAAAATTAATGTTTAAAAAATACACCTTTTTAAGAAAAAAAATTAACAATTATTAGCCGATTCAATTCCACCAGAATATTTATTTAAAGAAGCAGCAGTAGCTTTCTTTGCTTTCATTAGAAATTCATTACTATAGATTTGCTCAAAACACTTCCTACTATTACTAGTTTTCATAACTAAGATACTCTCTAATGTTTTATTAGACATTGAAGACCTAAACTCATTCCTGTTCTTTTTTACGACACTGAAGACTCTTTCACAGGAGGCATTGCTATGTGGAATTAGCAATATATTTAACATGATTTGAGAAATGTCTTTAAACTTTGGGAGCCCATTTTCTCCACTCATTTTCCCAACCTGTACCCACTGTGCATCAATTCTGTCATTGCTGTTTATTACAGAAGAAAGATCTTCAATTTGAAGCAAGTTGAATTGTGTTTGAAGTTCATCAATGGCCTCATCAGCTGTTTTATTATTTACATTCAACATACACGGAAATAAATTTATGAAGAACTTTACACTTGAAAATTTAGCAGATTCAATTTTTGTAATATCTGCCACCTCTGCAGAGATTAAAATGTCATTATTCACAGGACATTTGTTAATAATATAGTCACATGATGTAGTGAAAAATTTTATAATGCTTTCAAAGAACATTTTCTTATCAACATCACTTAAGGATGCCACAGCTTTTTCAGCAGCACTACCAATTATAATATCTGGAAAATCTCTTTGATTCACTTTATCATGAAAATTTACTGAAAGAACATCCATATTTTTTACAGATGCAGGCTTCAAAAACTTAGAAAAAAGTTCTTTCAGTAAACTGACATATATTTGGCGAAGTCTATGAATCATAGGCGATTCAGACTGAAGCGTAGTGTTCACTTTTTCATATACAGGTATGACATTTAACAGGAAAAGGCTGTATGCCTTACATTCAGTGCTGGATAGAAACATAAATATCTTTTCTTCTCTGTTAAGGATCTTTGAGACACTACCTTTTTCCAAGTACCCACTCTTTTTCTCGGCACTATTTTTTTTCAAATATTCACTTTTTCCCTTTTTTTGGACACTACCTTCTCCCAAACATTGAATTTTTCTTTTTTTCATGGAACCACCTTCTGCCGAACAATCAATTTTTCTTTTTTTCTTGGAGCTATCTTCTTCCGAACAAACAATTTTTCTTTTCTTGGCACTATCTTCTCCAGATATGTCAGTTTTGACCTCAGAAGGCACATCAGATGTTTCTGTAGTATTGGAAGGAGATTCTTTTTTCGGTATTGTGAAACTTGCTAATGATGCAGAGATTTTCACATTTGAGGATTTCAAACAATCTTTAAAAAAGCTCAATAATGGATCCCACTGCTCAATCAAGCGAGTTAAACTTCGACCAAGAGACAGCCATCGGGTACATACATGCTTAAGAATTTTTTTTATCTCCCTATTATGAAGACACTGAAAAGTTTTAGGGCTTCTTTGCGCTTGACTGTAAATAATAATAAATATCAACAAGAATTTCATCCACATTAACTGGTAATGTTGCTGCAGCTTTTTCCGAGGCAAGATTAATTAAATGACATGCACAACCTATAGTTATTAAATTTTCGTGGCATTCTTTTAGAAATGCTGCAACACCATTCTTACTTCCTTGCATCACTGGAGCATTGTCTGCCATGAAGGCTATGCAATTTTCAATATTCACCCCAAAATTCTGAAATTCACTCAAAATTAATGAGCTTATGTTTTTACCAGTAGCATCACCACTTAAATTTGGTAATGAAAATAAATTGCTCTCAATTAATCCTTTATCCGAGTTAAAAAAACTAACAACAATTGGATAGAGCTTAAAGTCCGTATCATTGCTCCCATCACAAGCAGCAGCAAACGGAGCAGACTTCATGTGTTTTATCATACTCTCTCTTTCACTAGCTGCCATTTCATTCACTAATGCAGTGGTTTTCGTTCTAGCAGAACCATACTGCTTAGCAATTTCACAGTTCGGAAACATTTTCCGGAAAAGTGGACCAGCATGGTCAGCAGCCGCTAGTGAAATGTTATGTTCTAGTAGAAAATTCGTAAACAGTAACTCGGCTCGAATGACATCAGGTTGATTATCTTCCTTATAGAAATTAGTAAGCTTCAGACTTGAATTGCTATGCTTCATATTGTCGGTATGTTTTGCCGACTGCACGTGCCGCGACACATCATACTTTCCTCCATGTGCTATACTGAAATCGCATGTGCATACATTACAAAAAGCAAAAGTGTTTCCTTTTCTTGATGCTTTTATCACGGGAAAATCCTTTGTGTAACTTTCTTTGAATGTTTGAAAATATTTATTAATTTTATTTGCCATAATGCAAAATTATTCAGTTAACAATACTAACGCATATAAACAAACTCACTAAAATAATAAAAACAATAACACCATGCGGTTGCTCGTCAGCATTCGAGTTGAGTTGTAGTACGAAACCTTCTTCCTGCCTGCCCTACTTTTCTGCTTCATGTGATGACGTCGAACTTTCCTGTTCAACCACATTTTTCCCTATGAAAGAGAAACCACGCCCATCAAAGAGCGTTTACATTGCATCAACCAATCGATAAGGATGAGGGTCCGAGGTGAAAGGGAAAAACCCAAAAGGGAAGGGATATTTTTTACTTGCATGTAGGTGCTAGTACTCCTCCAATCTGCTGTATACACAACATATATTACGGCAGTGTAAGGAAATAAGAAATCACGTGCAAATTGTTTAAATTTACCATTTAAAAGAAAACTTAACAACAAAAAAAAAAATACTTCACATTTTTTTTTTTCCTCTTTTGATTTTGTTAAAAATAAACATAGAAAATACTTTGAAATGCGCAAAAATCGCTATTGATGCGTAAAAGCATAAAACACAGTCAAAATGCATAAATTTTACGCATAATGCGTAAAAGTTGGCAAGTATGCTATAATAACTACATTCTACATAATAATAAATTATATAAGCAAGTTATAGGAATACCACAAGGTGGTTCCAATTCCAGTTACTTAGCAGACCTATATTTATATAATTATGAAAAAAATTACAATAATCCTTCTCTTATAATATATAGGTATATAGATGACATAATAACAATAGCTACTGACAATACTTATAGTGATACTGACCACCTACCCATAGCCTACCATTCAGCCCTAGAACTAATAAAAAATCCTAATAATAATAGAATAATTAATTTTTTAGACTTACAAATTAGAATCAATGACGATAAGAGTCTATCCTTTAATATATATAATAAAAGAAATGACTTTAATTTTCAGGTTAATACTTTCACTCATTTCACTTCATGTATGCACACTTCTGTGTTTAGAAATATTATCTCTAATCATAAGTATAGAATAGAGTCTCTATGTACCAATAGTTTTAAGGCCAATAACTTAACTGACCTATATAAAACTGCTATAAAATATAATTATCCCAGTAAATTTCTAACTTCCATTTTATATCCTCTATGTAATCAAAAAAACTATGTCCTAATCAGAATATTGGTTGGCGAGGATGGGGTTGGTTGTTGGTTCTTTCTATATTTAAAAAAATAAATAAATAAAATAAAATAAAATATATATCTATATATTTTATTTTTAAAAAAATCTATATTTAAGAATGGTTGATTACTGGTACTTTTTCCTTTTTATGTGAGTCTGTAACCAATGAAGCCATACAGAGTACTGTTCTACATAAATATTTTACAATTATATCAGCATAAATAGCAATAATAAATGAGTATAATTATTATCAATATCATTACTGTTAAAATTATTTCTACAGTTTTTCTCCTTTTCCACAACCTCAACTAAGTACTTCTTAGCTACTGCAGCTAGTACTACGTAAAACATAGGCTAGCTATACTAGTGTAATATTTATTTTATAATTTATTCATTTAATTATTACCATTTTTATTTATTCATTTAATTATTACCATTTTTATTCTTTTTATTTATTCATTTAATTATTACTTTTTTTATTTATTTATTCTTTTCCTTTCCATACTTCCAAAGTATTATTAATGTATCATTTTTTTCACACTCCATGGCATTACTTGTCTATTGATTGCATTAAGCCTTCTCTGATGGCAACATGCTCTAATACTGCCTCCATTACTGAGCTTTGATCTTTGTGTCGGTCCACTTCCTCGTTGTTTATTTCTAATAGCTACGGTCGCGCCCCCAAGTTACAAAAGGACCCTAATTTTGGTCAGGTAACTTGCAGAAACCTAGCTATTATTGTTTTTTTCGATTAAATTGAAATGTGTGTGCGGTGGCGCCTGATGATAGAGCACACCATTTCAATATTAATTCCATTTTCCGTCTATTTCTGGTTACATGTGATAAGGCTTAAAAGCACACCAGTTCTAATTTGGCGCTTTATATTCAATTTTTCCACTCTTTCATTGCCTTAAAAGGCTATATTTAAACACTTATCCGGTATAAGCTCGTTAATTGGCACCATGTGCTATCTACTTTTTTATTTTTTTTTCACTTTATCAATGGATTATCTTGGGATTTCACTTTACGTAAGTAAGCTATATATATATATATATATATATATATATATATATATATATATATATATATATATATATATATATATATATATATAAATATTGAATATACATATATATATATTCAATATTTATGAATAAGTTTGAATTTTCTATGTATTATTAAACGCATGTTTTCTTTTATGCTGCTTTTTTAAGCGCTGGATAGCATGTGAGGCAACTATAATTTTGTTATAATTTTAAATAATGTGTAACTATATATATATATATATATATATATATGTATGAGACGTCAGATATTTCAAGTAAGCTTCACAGTTAAGGCAGGTAATATGGTTTATTGAACATTACAATTAAGTTACAATTTAGAATGAGAAGAGGGGAGGGGAGACGAGTACAAGAATCAGCGTGGACTCATTAAGCAGTTCCAGTGGCAGAAGTCCCCCGATTTTCGATGTGCGGGAGTATTTACGCTTACCACACCACGTGGTCTGCGAAGACACAACTCCTCCTCTCTCTTATCTCTGATCGAACCACACACATTTACCAACATGACCCGCATCCGGGGCTACAAGGGCGTGGGGACACGTGTACATCTAAAGAACTCAGAATCGACGGCCTGATGTTTGACAAATAACAAAATAAGTAAAACATAGCTCCAGAGCGCACGTGGCAAGTATGACAGGAAAGCAAAACTTACAGTGAAAGTACCCGCTTGAACAATACCCAAACTAGTAAAACCCAAATTATCTTTTTATACATTATATATATATATATATATACAGGGTTCATACTCATTTTTCAAAATGAAATTCCCTGAGTCTTCCAGGTGATTTTTCAAGAATTTCCAGGTTATCGCAAAAAAATAAACATAAGATAAAGACTAAATACTTATTTATATGCCCCATTCTAAGATAATGAAATTCTGATAGCACTATGGTAATCAAAATTATACCCCCCTTAATTATCGCATAATCAATGGATTACATTTATATCAAACATGGTTTTAAATCCAATTTCATCTATAAAATATCAGAAATTATGCAACAGCTTTACAGAAGTAAAAGAATTTTTGGGACTACTTCACTGATTGATAGTTTCAAGATATTTTTTTTATACTATTGCCAGTACAGGCTATTGGTAAAAATTTCCATATTTTTTAGAACTAAGTAAAATCCACCAATCCTATGCATAAACAATGAAATACTTAACATTATAGGAACACACATTCTACATTGTATTCTAGCAAATATCAGCATTATCAGTTTGTATATATGTGATAATAATATTACACAATCTAACTTTGTGCACAGCACACAATACAAAGAATAGCCCTCCAACTCAAATGAGAAATGGAAGCAATCATAAATGCTCAGAACTGCAGAGACAAAATGAGAAGCAAGTGTGCTATTCGTCCTAAGCAGTCTTAAGTGATATATGATTAATCTTGTATAATCAATTTCCAATTGCAAGAGTGCTTCATTAGCGAAGTAGTTGACCATTCAATAGGGTGAAAGCCATAAAAATAAAGAGAGGGGGGTAAATTTTCTTAAAATTCCAGGATTGAAGCTGGATTTTCCAGGTTTTTAAAGCAAAATTACATTTTTCCATAAGATTTCCCTGAGTTTTAAGAGCTAATTTTCAATTATGGGGGGGGGGGGGAATATGTGCCTTGAAAATTTTTCAGGGAGGGATATGAACTTATTGAAAATTAGCGTATATAGATAGATGGTGTAAATGTGTATAAATAGATGGAATTTCATCACTAATCCAAAAATTTCGGGGTGGGGGGGGGGGATATATATCCCGATATCCCCCCCCTGGCTACGCCCCTGCCCAGAGACACCGCAAGACGTAATAGAGAAAAAAAAATTATAACTATCGTCACTGCAGAGCGAAAACACCTTCGGTATTATGGTTCAAAAGTTTCGATTTTTTCTTGCACCTATGCAGTGCGACAGCAATAAGGTAGTGTCTATAATAAAAGCCTGTTGCTGTTTGCACAATTTTATTCGAAATAAACAAATACAAAATAATATTGACACAGATTTCTGGTCTGAGAAATTTAGAACATTCCCTAGAGGAAGAGTCAAGTGATGAAGACAATATGAATGCACATGAGGTACGCGAAACGTTTGCGAGCTATTTTGTATCCTACGTGGGACGTGTCTCTTGGCAAGATGATTTATTGTAATTTTTTAAATTGTTTTATATTATTAATCGTAATGTTCACAACAGTATATAAATAATAATTAAAAGGGTTTTTGTAAATTCGTCTATCTTATTATTTAATGAAAGTATTCCATTTATATTTACCATCTGCTATTTCACATTCATTAGCTAATTTCTCCCAAATAGCTCTCTTCTTTTCGGCGTCCTTAAATTCCGGATGTCTTGGATCATACAAAATTGGGTAACTCCTTACCATACATATAAGATTTTCTTCTGACATCTGTTTAAAAAGAAAATTCAAACTTTTTGTGATATCAGCCTTTTTATGATAAGACAAACATGTAAAACTAACAGCAAATATAATTTGACTTTAAAGGAGACAGCCCTGTATTCTACGTATATGGATTTTCTTTATCTTACTATTGCCTTGATCATATATGGGCAATGTAGAATGTAATAATTCTTTTCCTGCTGTTGCATTTACGAAGGGGATGGAAATTCCGAAGTTTCAAATGTTTTCAAAAATTTGTACGACAGCTATAAAAGTTGAAAAGCTGAAATTTGGAATGGTGTAGTAATCTTTAACAGGCTGTCATTCATTCAAGATCTGACATAGTGAGTTGAAATTTATATCACTTTCTTCAACTTTCTGAGTTCTTCTATAAAATATATAAAATTACCATTTTAACTAAATAACATTTTTGCATGTAAATTTAAGAAATTAAATTTTTAATAAATTAAAATATGAATTTTTAAGTTAAAGATTATGCTATTTAACATTTTTTATCAATGAGTGGCAGATTTTAAAACAGTATTTTTTTACAGTGCAAAAAAAATTATTACTTACTCCTGAAAAATTATTTTAAGGTAGGAAGGGAGAGGTTTATTTTACAGTAATAAAACTTAGGCTTTTACAAGTGTCTAATTCAGTTATACTACACTGTAACAAAAATTTAGAAACGTTTTAGCTAACTGTAAGGCAACTTTTTTGTAATTGTTTCTCACAAAGCGTGAGAAACATTTATGATAGGTGACATAAAAAATTTCAGAAAGCAATAGTAAAGGTTTCAGAAATTGCTATTCAACATTTCTGAAAGTGATATAAAAAGTTTCATTAAATTGCAGAAAATGTTTCTACATTAGTAGTGAAACTTTTTCTGTCATTTATACAAATGTTTTAATAGATGATAGAAATTGTTTCACTATTAATATAGAAACATTTTCCGTAATTTACAGAAACATTTCTGTGGATGATAGAAACTGTTTAACTCCTAATATAGAAACATTTCGGTAATTTATGAAACATTTTCTGACATCAACAAAAATGTTTATATAAGTGATAGAAACTATTTCACTACCAATGTAAAAACATTTTCTGAACTTTAAAGAAACTTTTTATATCACTGTCAGAAATGTTAGATGCACTGAATCGATTTCTTTTATTTTGAGAAATGTCGGATAGTAATTTTATAAATTATGCAACATTTCTCATGAAAATTGTCTCATGTTTTATGAGAAACCTAATAAATATTTTTAGGGAAAATATTTCTTCTCTTTACTTTTATTATTCTTTCCTTTTTGTGTTTTTCACATTATTTTATATAATTAGTCATTTCTTATAAAATAAATAACACAGTTAAAATCTGATGTGTGTATCGCACTATATTTATATTTATTATTTATGCAAGTTTATTTTAATAATATAAGGTCAATTTCAAATTTGGAATTTCTCAGGGGAAAAAGAATTGCAACTACTCTTTAAAACATTTACACACACAGTTAACAAATGATAAACTCTCCCACTGAATAGTACAAGTGCCGTTTTACGAGATAGTATTGTGTGCGTATACATATATATACATACATACATATTGTAAAATTTTTCTTTACAATTTTCTTTTAAAGCAGCTGCTTTGAAACACTGGTTGTTGGGTGTGTGTGTGTGTATATGTATATATATGAAGGGTCCACGGGAAGAACGATGAGAGTTCACTTTTCATCAATGTTGAGGTTTCTACTGCATTCTGTTGTTCATTAGTGGCACTATTAATATCCGAACCCATAAGAGGAAAGAAAAATGAGAATAGAATGAAAAAATAGCCCAAAGATACAGTTTACTGGGGAAGAACGTGGAAAGTCCCGTGCGCCTTTCGATTTTTTGGAAAATCAGCTGTATTGGACTCTCATGGTACTTCCCGTGGACCCTTCATATGCATACATACTTACAGTTGAATTTCATTTTGAATCCTGGACACAATAAACTATTGGTTATAGTTAGATTTCAATGGTCCCATTCAATCAAATTCCTATTTAACTAATGTTGGATATAGTAAAACATCGGTCATACCATAGTGAAATTCTAAATTATTTAACTATGATGAGGTTCGAGTGTAGGCGAAAACTGAAAGCATATCTGAATTGACGTAGCATGAATATATAAATCTATGGTAGAAATTTAAATTAACTATAATTACATATATATAAAATAAATTTTGTAATGCACTAACTGATCTTTAAATGTGTATAAATGAATATCAACGAGAATCTGTTTCTTTGATAGTGTAAGACTAGCCATATGAGAGTTTTAGGAATATGCAAGTATTGCGTAAGCATCTGATGGTCTGGTCATCATCTGATCTAGAGCTTTGTTAATTTTTGCTGAGAAAGGAAGGGAGTGTGAAGTACAAGTAGAGCTTTGTGAAGTAAATGTAGATTGTTTGCTTTACACATGCGGTCTCAGCCGAAAGGAGAAGAGTTACTATTTGGTCCAGACAGAAAATATTTTTTGACTTTGCCACAAAATCTGTTTTCTTCAATTTCTTTGACCTTTGTTAAATTTACTTGATTTTTTTTGTTTTTCTGATATTCTCCGACTTGGTCTGTATAGTATATTTTAGGTCAGAGAAAAGGCATTTTACCATGAAGGGGAAAAACATAAAGGGCAAAAAATGATGTGTAAATGATAAATTGGCCAAAATAAAAAGTACTTATGCATATATAGTACTTGAGCAGCACTATTTCACAAATGTGGCAAATGATATATTTCATAGAAGGGGTAAAAAAATCTCATTTTTATGAACTTCTGAAGGTCACAGTATGAAAACAGTGAAATATATTCTAAGTCCAAGGCTTTTTACAAAAATAAAGACTCTATTACTAATGCAAAAATCGCAATTCGATATAAATACACTCAGAAAAGTATTCGAGTGTAAACCAAATTTCCTACATTGATTTTGTAAATAGCCTATTTACTTTTTTGAAAAAAAAAAAAAAAAAAAAAAAAAAAAAAGAACACACAAGAAATATGAGAAATTATTTTTAAACACTTCACAATTCATTTTTCAAGAAATGTACTGTACACATGAAATCGACATAGGAAATTTTTCCAGAAGAAACGTACTTTACACATGAAATCGACATAGGAAATTTGACTTACACTCCAATACTTTTTTGAGCAGGCATATATAAAAAATGTACAATATACAAAGTCTTTATGTATAGATTACTGAAAAGCTTAAATCTTTATACAGTAATATTTTTGATTTTGAATGAATTCCTATAATTTCAGGAATTCTCTGGAGTTTTATGAATTGATGTCTGTTTTTTTTAAATGAATTTTACCTAAAAATTATCCTTTAATTATTAATATATTTTTTATGATATAAACATACTTATTTCTTTTTATGTAAAATTGTTATATTTTGTGACAACAAGACAAAATGTTATCCGAGTAATTTCATAAGAGAGGGAAGATATTTGCAAATTGTCATCAAAGAATGCTCTGTACTTTATCAAATATGTATTAATTAGAACCTTAAAGTATAAAACTAACACAGAATTGGTTGCTTTCCTTTTTAGGGAAAGGAAACCAGACTAAATCACCGCCCCCCACACCCCCGTTAAGTGTAGACAGCAAACATAAAATAAGGATAGAACATAAACATACATAACCTCATTATGTGTTTGTTGCCTATCAATGGATATTCTATTTCTTGTGGAATTACCAATTTTTTAACGTGGCTGTTATCCGATTTTTAAAATTTTGACTGAACAAGTTAACCTTTAAAACACTCATACGCTGTTATCCCATTTATTTAATACTCAAAGGTGATTAGATCCATTAATGTGTGGCATCTAAGTTAATACTGCTTATAAGTTGCTGGATCATAGATTTTTCATGTACCATACACAATTCTTTCCTTTTTCTGTTTTCACCTTTTATAACACAAAAAAGCTCTTGAACTTATGCTAATTTCTTTTTCTACAACTCAAACCATGATTGTCAATAAAACTGAATTTAAAAATTTACTGTTAAAATTTTCCAGAATTGCAAAATGCTGAGTTTTGGTGATAAATAGTGGTTTTAATTGTATTTGTGCCACATTTGTGCCATAAAATAGTGAGATTTTGTAGGAATTTCTGCTTTAAAATATTTCTATATATGGAAAGTGGGAAATTTTCTTTTAAAAATAACTGATTTTATTCAAAATAACCTTTTACTGAGAGTAGAAGATGTGCAAAACTAATTTTCTTATAGTATATTTGGTACATTAAAGTTACACAACACACAATAAATAAAAGAAACATGCACAAATTAAAAGCATGTAAACCATAAAACACACAATAAAGCCAAATATTTAATATGCAGAAAACAAACATACATTAAAAGGGAATCCCATTTTTGATATTAAAATGAATCACTGAAAGTGTAGAGATAATTCTAAAAATTCACATACAAAATTTCCATATTACCATTATTAAAGCATAGCTTACAATGAAAAACTGAGTGAAAAAATACTAACTTTTTAAATTTTTAAGAATCAGAGCTCTGGATTAAGGTAAAGATAAAAAAATTGCAAGGTCTTCGGTAATTGATCACAGAATTTTATCAATTTTCTTGGCAATCTTCGGTGATTTACAAGCAATTTCAAGTTTTTAACAAATATTTAATATGAAAAAAAAAAAAAACCATACATTAAAAGAGAATCACATTTATAACATTAAAATGAATCATTAGAAGGATACTGATAATTCTAAAATTTCTCGTACAAAATTTCTTAATACTATCATTAAAACATGTATACATATGAAGATTACAATGGAAAACTGAGTAAAAAAAAAAAAAAAAACTGAATTTTGAAGTTTTAAAAAACCTGAGCTCTGAATTAAGGTAAAGATAAAAAAAAATTGAAAATGCTTATGATGAGCTTGGTGGTGATCACACAACTTTGCTAATTTTCTTGGCAATCGTCGTCGATTTACTGGTAATTTCAGGCAGTAGTACTCAAAAATACATGATTTGCTTCTTTAGGTGCTTATTCGATATTACATATAAAATACAATGCAGTACACACAAGATCTCTTTGATGAACCGTAGGTTCAGTGTGTATTTTCTTACTTCGCGAGAGAGAATACCGAGAATTTCATTATTCCCTGCCCATGTTAGATGTCCTGCCAGTAGCTGTTCACTCAGTTTGGATGAAAATTTTTCTTTTTGTTAAGATAAACTTGTCTGGCCAAGGAAGAAAACTTTTAGCTTCTGTTAAAAAAAAAAAAAGGAAAATATTATATACATTTATATAAATAGTGGTAAAAAAAATAACAGCATCCTAATAAACATAAATAATTTGCTGTTAAACAGCTATGCATTTTCCTTATTTTTACTTTTCCTTATTTACTGGTTCTGAAGACTTATTTCAGGTTCGGGGTTACTTGATAAGTAAAGTTTCACAGAAGTAAACAAAAGATGATAGGCCATTTGAAGTTAACACCATTAAATAAAAGAAGCGAGACCCCATATATACATATTGTGTAACTAAAAGATCGGGATGGTGTAATATTTTGATAAATATACTTCAGATCAAAAAATAATAAACAAAGTGTTCAATATTTTCAAAACAAATATATAATGATACCAAAGTTGACTCCCTACTGTGGTGTTGGGGTGGGAGCAACTTTGAAAACTTGAACATTTTTTTTTTTTTTTTTTATTGAAGATTTGGATTCTCCAGAAAAAATTACAAATTTTGACTTACAAATCGAGTGGATAGAAATGAAAGTGTGGTAATGTTTAAAAATGGGAGTGTCTGGGCAATATACACTACGCAGAAAAAAAAAAAAAAAAATATGTGCTGAATATTTTCAAATAAAAGCAATAATAGCATAATTGATAAAAATTTCATCTTGTCTTCATGCAGAAATTATCTCGGGTTATGAATAAATAATAAAATACTAGAGTTATATAGAATTGATAAAATGATATTTACCAATGGATTTTCCTTTAATATTTATAGCTGATGAATTGGAACATTCCTCATCTGTAGAAAATGATGGGCTTTGTACAGTTTTGGTATCTTCCATGGTTTCTAAAAATAAGAATGAAATGTACTTTGGTATCAAAATTATATCTATACATCATAAATACAGCCAACTTTTGATAACAGGAATGTATGTTTATCTCGAATTTTTATCGAAGTCCCCACCCCTTTGATAATGTTGTAATAGTAAGCTAACAGTATGTCAAACTATACTTCAGTTATTCACACTTTTTTCCAAACTTTAATAACAATATGATATGATGAATGTAAGCACACGATCATTTGAATGCAGGAGTGTACAAAAGGCTGTCAATTCAGTTTGAACTTCACAGAACAAAAAGACTACAATAGTTATAAGTGTTATAATACTTTGTGAGAGGTATAGTGAATTAATTTGTAAAAAACTTAATAATTTTTAGAATGATTTTAATCAATCAAAATAACCACTTTTTTTAAAATAAAATACGTGCAAGTAAAAAAGCTTTGCTTGAATGATTCTTGATAACTTAATTTCCTATAACAGGGATGAGAGTGACAAAATTGAACAAAAGCAGAAACTACATGTGAAGGTAATTTTGAACGAAACTGAAAATAATGCGAAAAGTGAAATTAGAGTCACAACTGAAAATGTTTGAAAAAACAAAGAAAATTCAACAATGGAAAGGCTATAGGAAAAATATTCACTCTCAAAATGGATGGGAAAAGATTGCAATTGGGATGGAGGAGAAAAAAAAAAAAACGTGATTTTTACCGATCTATAAAATAAACAAAACTGCGGTTTTTTGCGAATCAGCGGAAAACTCTCATGCATGCTATAATTTGAACATTTTGTTGTTCCCGACGCATTCGAGTTATCAAGAATTGTTTAAATTTAGTTTTTAATTTATTTAATTGAATATATTACTGCTTTTTTTTTAAATTAAAGGAAAGATTAATACCCAGGGTTGGCAAGTTTTTGACAATTGATGGTTTCAACAGTCATGTCAAAAACCTAAAATTCTGAACTGAAATAGTGTAAAAGTATTTTTTGTAATAAAATTAAATTTAGTTTTTATAATATTTTAATTTAAACACTTGAGTAAATGTTTGGACAATTTTTGGCACTACAAACTACATATTTTGTACAAAACTCAAGGCATGATTTTGATTCAACAAGCTGCTTAGATTATAAAATAATAATAATAAGCTACTACTGTAAATAAGCTTTAAAAAAAGTTAAAAGTATATTATTAAAAAACTCTAAATATAACAAATATTAACTGTATTTGTTCTGAAAAACTAAATTCATTAGCAATGTAAAATTAAAAGTATTAGCAAATTTTAAGTATGGCCCAAGTGTGAAGATCCCAGGTTCGGGTCCCATAGCGCAGCTGTCAATCTAACGGTCTGGAGTTTTGGTAGGTTTTCTCCAGATGTAATGTGAATATGCATTAGCACCCCTTAGAAAGTCCTCCTACCAAGGCACCTCCAATTCTTGGCAGATCGCCCTAGTGTAGCATTGCCATCGGTGATCGCGATAATGCCTCTAGATGCATATTTCACGCTTTAGAAATTCAGAATACGCCTTAAAAATTTCAGAATGTGTATTTTTACGCATTGCTTTTCCATATAAAATTAGGTATATTTTGATAAATAATTATGATTTGCTGATTTTAAATTTAAACAATCTAATTATTGCACTAGTTTTTGTTGAACTGACATTTATGTACCTAGACGTATAATCAGTTATTATTTATGTGTCAAATGCAATTTAATTATGTATTTGAATATTTAGCATAATTGTTCGTTGCTTTAATTACTCCTTTGGAAAAGAAAATACTCTTTCTAAAAAGGTTAAGGAGTATTTTTACTCTTCTGAAAAAATCCTAGATCGATCACTGATTGCCATAATCACACAAACAAACAAATAAGATGGACTTAGCTTTAGCAAAGCTCCCCTTAAAAAATACATATAAGGAAGAATACAAATAATTACTTATTTTCATAAATTTCAAATACTTTCAGAAGAAAAAATATATAAGAAGTACTTTCAAAAATGAATCGACCAATTTAAGGCCAAATAGTTTAAGTGGTGTGTAATTTTAATGTAATTACATTAATTATAAGTAAAAGATATTAAGCTTCTTTTAATTAGTTTTGCCATTTGAAATTTCAAATAAAAATGTTACTAAGATAACTAATAAAAATAACATACATTAGGTTTTTGACACTTCTGGACAGTTTTTGACATGTCATGTCAATAACCAGTTTTTGACGTCAAAACCCCAATACCTTACGAGATTGCTTACTTTATAAATTCTAGCTGTAGTACTCAAAATAAAAAAACAAAAACATAAGAAATATTTTTAAAGAACTCAGTTTTTGCTTTTCTTTCTTCAGAAAAAATAGGAATTTAATCTATTGTAAAATGATTCTGGATAACTGGTTTTCCGGATAAGAGGTTCCATACTGTAAGAAGTTTTTTTTTTTTTTTCCCGATGAGTATTTTTACAATCGCCTTGCAATTTTTCAATAAGTAGGGTCAGGTGGGGTAAAATGACCATAAATTTAGCTATTTTCAACTTTACTAAGCTACACATCTAAAATGATACAACATATTTAATTTTTTTTAACAAATATTTTACATTGGACTACCTGACAGTAACTACAAATTTTTGTGTTTTTCTTTTACAAGCATTAAAACTGTTTGATCATTAATTATTTTTGGCTTGTTATTATGATCATTTTACCCCATGGTGTGGGGTAAAATGATTATACATGCAAAAAATAAAACACACTTATAGAAAATGATATTATATGCTTAAGATCAACTGGAAAATAGATAACAAATATTTTATTAAACAGTTTTACATGGAATTTTAATTTAGCTATCAGAATTTATAATGTCCTCTACTATGGAAATTTGGCTCATCCAGTATTTGAATTATCTGTTCAGTTTGAATTTCCTCGACATTGTCATTTTCTGGCAATGTACATTTTTTAAAATAGAGATTTTGCGAAGTATTAAATTAGTAAATAGCTTCATTTCTGCATACAAGATCTGTCCAAAAATGCTTAATAAAACTTTTACCACAGCACTTAAGAGCCAGCAGATATTTTGTCCGAAAGAGGCATTATGGTATGCCATTTTGAACTCTTCTTTCAATTCTTTTTAAATAAGAATTGGGATTTTTCTTCACAAAATATCAATAATAGTGTACTTTCTTTACTTCATGGTCTTCAATTTCATGCTTTTCTTCAAAATGTGCAGCAAACACATCCTTTGTTAGCATTTATTTATAAATTTATGATTCCAGTATCATAAATTTTGGGTTATTTTTCTTATTTCCAGGTAAAAATAAAAGTAGAATAATGGAATCTATTTATTTATTCACGTTATTACTATTAATAGCTTATAAAATATATTAGAGATGAAAAAAAGAAATCTAAAATGATACATGTGTTCTTTAAGTGCAAGCCTAGCAGTATGATCGTTTTACCCCACTTTCTTTGAACTACTACAAAATAAAAAATAATACAAATACGAATTATCTTGATGCAGAAATGTATTCCTTAAGAATGACAGTAGGCTTTGTATCATCAAAATTTCAAGAACTTTAAATCACAAAAATGCTACAGCAAAGTAAATTTTAACCTTGTATAGATAGAGTCAAACATGAAACTGTAAGTGCCGCCATTACATATTAAAAGAATATTTCCAAATCAAATAAATTAGTTTAAAAATATTGCTTGTAATGTAAATGAGCTAAACAAAAATCAGTATGCCAATAAACCAATGCATTTGACATTTATTGTCTGCTTTTTGTAGACTGTTCATTTTACCCCACCTAACCCTATTTCACTTAAGTAATGTTTCTAAGTGTGTCTTTAATCCATCTTTAAATGTATATATTTTTAATTAATGATATCTGCTTAATTAATTTTATGTATTGTTTTGCCTTAAAGGTCAGTTTTCTTTAATAACAAGTTTGTTGCCCCATTTTCTTTTCCCATCCTTCCCTTGAGGCTAGCCCCTAGTGTGTTCACATCATTTAAAAGTTTATTTTATTTCCTAATATTTTGGCTAAGTTTCAGCAACTTGATAGGATTTTATTTTTAATATTGAGCATTTTTCCCTGCAATTCGAGTTTTTTTTAGCCGGCTTAAGTACTGTTTTGCTCAATCGTCAATTTTTCTTTTCTAACAGCGTGAGCTACTAAATTTTAGACATTTAGGATGGTTGAGACTTGCCTTTTTGCACACAAAGATACGTTTCCCGCGCATTCTCTCGAATGTTCTTGATTGAAGCCAGCGTGCCGGCAGTCGCTGATTGGCGGAGAGGGACGCTTGTTGGGAGAGATAGCTTTGCACGAAGAGCGATCGGGCAGTTGAGCTAAAACGTCACAGTGTAGATATGGAGTAGTACTTCGGCCCCGAGCAAGGAGATGCCAATTAGTCTCCGGGCTTTTCATGCTAAGTTCGACGTAATAGATGAGTAACTATTAAGGAAGTGACTGGTGGATCAGTAGCGGAGGAGATGCTAGACGAATATTAGATGGCGATTTGAACATCAGGAGCCCACTGCTACACTAGCGTCTAGCCCCTGACGGCAACTATTGCAGCGGCGATGACGTTTCATGGTAGGAGTGGTTAGGATTAAGGCTACTACCAATGAGAGTGCTTTTTACATTTAACATTATTTTACAATCAGAGTAACGATCTTATTTAAAATCAGAAACAAAAACAATATTAGTTTACTGCTTACTACGCCTTGTTACGATATCTGTTGCCTTTTTTTACTTTATTCTTCAAAATCCTGGTTAGTTAAAATTTATTTTACGGCACTTTTCAGAGCCATCCAGGATAATTTAAGGATAATTAAGTTTTACTCGTGTATTAAATAATTAATTGAATTGAACAACTATAAATTAAACAAAATAGTTAATTAATTAATATTAATTATTCCATTTATTTTGAAAAATGTTTTTGTTTATTATCTCAGTTGCATTCTACACTGCTTCTTTAATAAAAGAACAAAAATAAATCATAAATAATAAACAAATATTTTTTAAATTAACGTAATTAACTAATACAAATTAATCTAATTATTTAGTATTGTTTTTATATAATGACCAAATTTTATTTAATTCATTTAAAATATTTATTACAGTAATTCATTTGAATGCTCTGTCAATAATAATATTTAAACGTTAATAGCGGTTAATTTTTTTGAATATTTTATTTTTAAATTTATTTATCATCACATTGAATACCAGTATGACGAACAATATCAGATTTTGTTCCATTGAAGTGTTGCTGCGTCCGCGCTTGCTCGTCACGTCAGGTTTCGCCGAAAATGAATAAGTTCCTTAATGTGTTAATGCGCATGCGCGCCCTCAGAGCTCTCAGCTTGAAGATCTTATACCTACCATGAAACGACGTCATCGCCCGCCGCAGTAGTTGCCGTCAGGGGCTAGACGCTAGTTTTCCGATTAGCTACCGCTTGGCGACTTCCTACTACTAGCGCCGCGGCAGGAGTGATTTCTCCCATTACTTGGCAAGCCTCTCCGTTCGGTAGGAATGGAAAACCGGTCTGCGATTCGGTGAGTGATCCGGGACTGATCGTAACGAGAGCTGTCCGCTTAAAACGAATCGGACACTGATGCAGCTCATTTTAAAATGATTCGGTCGTGGATAGGATGCAGTGGCTGTTTTAAAAGAACTGCATCAGTTTATTTGAAAGTGGTTCCGTTTTTGTTTCGTTTGCTAGTCTTTTCTCTTTCCGGCAGAGCAACTCTATAGTTGGTTTTTATACAAACATATCCGTTGAATAAAAAACTTTCATAATTAAGAGTACGGCAAAAATTCACGTTTTGTTAGGTTTTTGATTATTAAAAAAAAGAGAGAGAGAAAGAAAAGAGAGGAACTGTTTCTGTAGCTAATCTAAAATCCTTATTTATTGTAAATGAAAAGAGATAGTGTTCAGTATACAAATAGCTATAGGGGCGACTATATTAATTACAGTAAAACCTGACAACAGCAATACTTAAGGGACCAAGACCAAATAAAATTTATCCAATATCGTTATAGCGAGGTTTTACTGTATTATAAATTTGAATCGATTACGCAAGTTGCGACTACACGATGAAACTCCTTCTTAATACCAGGTTTAACATGTTCACTCTCTTACATTGCGAAGATATAACAAGAATTTTGAGGTGCGTGAATTCAATATTATTCAAAATTTGAATGGATTACGCAATTTGGGATTACATGTTGTAGACCGACACAAATTTTTACTTTCTTGGCATATCCGAATGGTCCGTTTTTGTGTAGTAAATTAGCTGTACAGTTAGTTTTTATACAAAGATGGGTATGCGGAAATTTTTTTAGGTTTCTATTACATACTTTTTATTTATATATAAAACTGATTTAAGTTTTCTTTCAAAAATAATAATCAAATAACAAATAAAATCTTTTAAAAAATATATTTCTTTCGTTGCTTTATAATATTTTCTTCCAAAAATTCACCTATTACAATACAAACTTACACCTGTAAACCTGTACATGTGATGGTGCCATTTTCCATGTTTTTATGGGAACGGAGCTTAGCGACTAGGGCACTGCGGGATACTATTCGTTTAATAATAACATTATTAGAAAGCTGATGATTTCAATTTTAACAACTAGTAAACAAATGTAAGATATTCATTGAATGGGTAAAGTCACTAATACAGTTGATCATTAATAAAATCTTAACATTATTTTGGACATTAACATTCTGGGACAATCTCTAGCACATTATTTTGAAAAGAGATTCTACTTCTAAAACACATTTTTGCTGATTTTGATAAAGATTGGGGGGGGGGGGCAGATTTATGTACCCAAGGATCTGTGCAGAAGAAAACTGGGTCTATTTTGTGGCCCCTTCACAGAAATGCAATCGATTAAAGCGGCCCTTCATTGGCATTTCACCCTACATTTTAATCTGATTTATCAATTATTATTTTTTTAAACGCGACTTTTATTAAAAATTGGTATGAAATTTCACAAAAATAAGTGTTGAAATTCACAAAATTAAGTATTGAAATTCACAAAAAAAAGCAGTTTTTCACAAAAATGGGAACTCAGGAAAAAAATTCTGAATCGACCCCTGGTATGTGTTTGTTAAACTGAATTTAGGTGATGAGAAATAACTGAATTCATTAATCCAAGTCTAAGGAAAAAAACATTCCTTTTCTATAAATATATTTTCCTTGGAGTCTTTCAAGAATGCTTAAGAAAAAAAATTCTAGATATTAAAATAATAAGTTTACTCCTCTCTTTTCTTTATGAGTTTATTCTGTTACCTTCTAAGGTTCAGAGGGCTAACGATGATAATTTATAAACTTGAGAAGAAAAATTCTTCAATATATTTTTTTTCTTTTGAGTCAAAATCTGTTATATATTATGCTCTTGAACTTGCATAGTTTTTTGTATTATTTGGAAGTCCTTTCATTGGTGTAGTAACAGATAGTTACTAAGGTATCGGACTTACGATGAAACTTATCACGGTGAACGTACTCGTTAAATCTGTGAGGCTTTATGTTCTTCTTCTCTGTTGTCTGCACTGTTAAAAATGATTTACTTAAAAATGAGTACTTTAATGTACTCATATTTTTTTAAATACATTTGCATCATAAACGAGTACATGGCGTGCTTAAATATAAATAACCATTCAAACTGAAAAATAATCATGAAAAAAAGCGCAAAGGAAAAAAGCGCACCGGAATTGAATGGGTTTGTATTTCGTGAAGAGAAGAGGGGGGGGGGCTGAATTTAAAAATATGTGAGAAACAAGTGGGTGTCCAAAGGGCGTAAACAGGGGTACATTAGTGTATTTGCCCTGATTTGTAAGTATACAGTATCACTCTCCTACACTCTACAGAAGACCCTACAGACTCTAAGAAACTCCTTCTCCAGATTAAAAAATAAATAGAAAAAAAAAACGGAGTAATAATAACAATAATACTAATTTCAGCGTTTTTTTTTAATAAACTGATTGTTCAATTTGTTTGTATTCTTAAGACAAAGTCCAGAACTAGTGATTCAGTGACAAATTACAGCAGTTTCGAAAAATTTAAGTACCATCTCTCACCTAACAGGCAACCCTAAGAATCTAAGACTCCACAGATTTAGCATGCACGTTCTCTGTAATATGTTATCACATTCAGTCTGATTTGTAATCAGCTATGGCTTATTATTATTACTGGTTTTCTTTTTATAAGAGCAAGAGTTTATTCAGATTCATGGTAATCTATCTTGTTAACTCTTTGGTTTTAAATAATAATTCTTAGAATGAATGATTTATAAGTATATAGTATATTTACATATAAATATTTTTATTTTATAAAGTATTTAATTTAAATATTGCTACTTTTATTTTAGACATACCTTTTTTTTCAGAATTAAATTATGATAATAATAAGTCAATTTAAAAAACTTCCTTAAAAAAAAACTTTTAAAATCAAATGTTAGTATAAGTGTAATGTTTTTAAACGAATTTTCATTTCTAAATTCTAAAAAAAAAAAAAAAAAAAACCCTTCTTAAAGGAAACTGGCTAAAAATTGTTTAAAACTCATTTCTTAAAGTGTAAAATATCGGCTATATATAACTGTAATTAAAATTAATTTTTAATTAGTTTTGTTGGAATAGTTTTAATAATTATATATTTACCATTATTAGTGTTGCAAAGCTTATTCCCCCTCACCAACTTTGATTAAATATATATGCAAGCCTTTTTATGAGTAAAACTGAAGCTTTCTACATCACCTCATTAATGAATGCAGGCATATTTTAGTTATTGGGAATTTTTGTAAGAGGGCTTTATAAAAATTAAAAGTTTGTATTTATTTACATTTAATCTCCTGAAAATTTTAATTCGCCGCAATAAAATAACTTTATAATTAATTCTATATGTATAAGGTCAATATCTAAAGAAGAAAATCCTAGGTCAGTGTTTTTTAGGGACCCTCTATAATAGGGATTGAAAGTTTTTATGATTTTTATTTAATATTTAAAATATTAAAATTTTTACTTCCAGCTTAAATTATCATATTCACGTAGCAGAATTCCAAAAGCTTAGTACGAGAGATTCAAGGTAGAGATGTGGAAGAAGTTAAAACTAAGAAAATAAATAAAAAATTAAGGATTACTATTTCAAATGAACGGAAACGTCTGACAGATTATTTTAGAGATAAATTTCTATAAGTACAAAACTGTTCCTTTTTATTATGTTCCGAAGTTATTTTTATTTTGTGGTTAAGACAGATCTACACGAAGGATGTCTGCTTAATTAGGGTATGCCTTGGGCAGACGACTTTTTCAGGGGTTTTGACGTGTCTGGAGAAAACAGCCGCGCGGTAGGCAGGAACCCTACTGCTATACACTTCAGCAGTTTACCAAATTGTCATGAAATTAGTAAAAAGTATTTATACTATAATGCAAAAGGTCAAAATACTTTTTTTTAAGCTTTATAAATTAAATTTATATCTTCTAAAGCTCTTTCTCTACTTTACAAAACTCATTAAACTTTTAAGATTAAAAAAAAAAAAACTTGCTGAAATAAGCAAGAATGACGATATATAGAAAATTAAATGGATAAATTATCGAATATTGAACTTCATATATGAAAAAAATACAGCAAGAAGAAAAAAATATCTACTAAAACAGTTATTATAACTTGATGTAAAACTGTGAGAACAACTCAATTAAGAAAAGGGAAAATGTTATTAACTTTTGTTCACTAAATAAAACTTTTTTTTTTTTTTGCATAAAATATCTTGTATTCCATTGAAAAATAAAATATAAATAAATAAATATTTTAAAGAAACCCTAATATTTAGAAATAATTTTAAACCAGTACAGCAGATTGGGAATGAGAAAAATTGTTTAAACCAAGCGCTTAAAAAATAACCCTGTTTAAATTAAGCAACCTTGACAGTGAACTTAAAAAAAAATATTTTGTCAAGACACAGACTGGAGTTCCTTTTCGCATTTTAAATCAAACAGTTAAAATGACCCGTTAAACAAATGTTAAAAAAAAAATTAAAACGAAGTTTGGAGGAGGGAACGTGCCCCCCCCCCCACACACACACACACAGATTAGTTTGTTGTCTGTTAGACAGAGATCTGTTTGTTTTAAATTTTTAAACAAATTATTGTTTAACTGATTTTGGTACAAAATTGGGGGGAGCATAGGGAGATACGTCCCCCCCCCCAATCATTTCAGCACTACCATAGATTTTCCTCTATTTGTTTTGATAAAAATGATTTCATCCATTCTGTAGATGTATTCGGATATTTCAGAAGAAGAACCCCCTTCACCCATCGCAACCCCCGTTTTAACCCCCCGAGTTTTAGTGACCGGATGTGTTATCCATCATTCATCAACGCGCGACGAAGAAAGAGAGTATACACCTTCACACTGTCTACACTCTTCTCCCGGGGCTATTTCTTTGTTTGTGCTTCTTGACAAAACGTGAACGTGACCTTGACAAACTCCTTGACAACCCAGTAGTCAATTGTGGGGGTTTCTATTTGGGGGGGGGCGAGGGGGCATTCAGAGTATGACGCATGTTGTTAGTGTAAAAATGATACAAAAAAATCGAATACTTAAAAAAAAATTCACTTCACTAAAAGGCGCTCTTTCGGATGCCCACTCCTTCCTTACATTTTTTATTTCAAGCGCCCCCCCCCCACACACACACACTCACATCCAAAAAAATAAACCCCTTCAATATTGTGCGCTTTTTCCGGGGCGCTTTTTTCCGCCCATCGAAAAATAAGCATGTGGATAAATATAATATAATTGGTGTAGTAACAGATAGTTACTAGGGTATCGGACTTACGATGAAACTTATCACGGTGAACGTGCTCGTTAAATCTGTGAGGCTTTATATTCTTCTTCTCTGTTATGGTGAGTGAGAAGTAGTATTAATGAAGAAAACCGATGTTCTTTGCTAATTTTTGCAATTTTAGTACACGTTCTAAAAAAAAAAAAAAAAAAAAAAGCCAATGACATATAACAGGGTTTTCATTGTGGGAAAAAAAATGGGTGAGAATTTCTCACTATAGATGCGAGTTGGGTAAATACCCAGTGGGTAAGGTATTTATAAATGGGTACTTTCACTTGCCTCCGGTAAACACCCCAAATCAGAGTATTTATGAATTTTAGTTATTTTTATAGCATGTAACTGGGCCTACAAGTCTGCAGGCCAGCCCTAGTTACATGCAATAAAAATCAAACTGCGAGGATTTTACGCCACTTTATGAAAAATGGAAGCATGCGCGACTTTTTTTTTTTTTTTTTTTTTTTTTTTTTTTTTAAGGGTCCAAATCTTTCGAGAGGCGATAATTTTGTGCAGAATGAAACCAATTTGTAAGGGCGAGAATTTCTCACAGTAATAATTTTTTAATGAGAGGAAAAGAAAAGAAAAATGTGCGTTTCTCGGTCGCGTTCTAGTAAACACTGTATTAAAGGATTAATGTATTAAATTTATAATAATGAAAAGAATTTAACAATTTCTTTATTATTTTCAAGATACAGTACCATATTCTTGTATAGTTCCTTAACAAAACAGTTTGTAAGCCTAGTATTTTTAAGAACACCCCCCCCCCCTTTACAGTCAAGCCTTTTTGACAAGAACAAAAAATGCGTGTCTCAGTTAAAAGCAGTTAGTATAATAACTAAAATTTCTAACAAAAGCTTTCCGTCGAAAATATTGTTTGCAGAGGCAAACAAAATATTTGACATAGACTAAGCGCTACAGTAGTTAATTAAACAAAAAATTTAGCGTCTTATTTGCTATAACCTGTTAGCTTCATCCTTGCATAGACGCGGCCGCGATTCCTTTTCTGTGACCATCATTGCTTCCTGGAATACGTCTTGTGGTCATATGCCATAGTAGGAGTAATCAAAGACCTAGGCCGGTAAGCAACGATATGCATGGGAGTGGATTCACTGCTGTCGAATTCTTTACAACGATGGAAGGATGCAGGTTAATTATTCATTGCATCAGGCGCGTAGCCAGAAAAAAATGTCTCAAGGAGAAATGAAGTATATTCGTGTATCAATAGATGGAATTTTGTACGATATAACGCTTATGCTAAGTAATTTAAAAATTTGGGAATATATATTCCGATATCCCCCGCCCCCACTGCGTTACATATTGTGTGCGCCAGAAAGATTGTATTGGAAAGGCTTTTGTAATCATTGTTTCAGTATTTTTAACTTTGTTATGATTTGTTTCGTCCTCCCCACCCCCAAATATAAGCCAAAGTAGTTTTGACGGTAAGTACTCTACATCTTAAAGTCTATTTTAATCATTTGAAGGAACCCCCCCCCCCCCTGTCGAATCCAGTGAAAAGTTTCAAGAGGGGAAGAGCGATAAATGTATACAAGCATTTTATTACAAATGGGCCAGTCGTTTTTCTTTTTTAACTATTGAACCCAGGTTTAACCTGTTTATCTCGCAAGGGTGGTCTCTATCTGAGCAATCAAAGACACACGTGCAGGTAGGAACACTGGTCACAAAAAGTGAGTCCTTTCCGCTCCGTCCTTTAAAAAAATGAGAGCGAGCATGGTAAACATAGGTTCAATGGTGGATTAATTCCCTAACGATTCAGCAAAGTTTTTGATTCAAGTGTGCTCAGGTGAAGGCTGAAATGGTAATCGCCCCATAGCCCTCCATTTGGATTCGCCACTGAAACCCTGGTTGTGTTTTAATACATCAAATCATCCTGTCCTCACAATCCTAACTAATATTATAAATGCGAAAGTGAGTTTGTTTGTTTGTTTGTTTGTTTATGACGCTAAAACGCCTAAACCGCTGAATCGATTAGGATGCATTTTGGTTTAGATATAGATGGGACCCTGGAGATGGTTATAGGCTACTTAAAATTTTAGATTTTTAATTACTTTTTAAATTATTAATTAAAAACCGTTTTTACGTTGCCATGCTTGGCGAGTTTCGCCCGTATCAATCAAATGATTCATGTTTTGAGCTAACAAGAATGCTATTGCTTCAATAAAGAAGCGCGTGCGTGCATCTGAAAAACATTAAATTACACGGAAATTATGCCAGTTTTATGCCAAATCTATCTACCAATAATAATAAAAATGAATGTTCTCCAGACAAATCTACAGAAAGCAGAGCTTTGAAAATTTGAGCATAGAAGCCCATGACTGTGCACCTGAGGCTCAGAATGTTGAAATTTTAAATACTTTTCTAATTATTAATTAAAAACCGTTTTATCGCCCGCACAAAATGATTTATGCTTTTGAAATAAAGCTGAAATTCTATTTTCAGATAAACATGCATTTGAAAAACATGAAATGGTATGGAAATTATGTTGATTTTACGCCAAATTAAAAAGCATTAGAAAGAAAAGTCCAAATGTGTTTCTTAAACTTCATAAATTTCCAAATCCTACCAATAATATAAAAACTCGGCTGTTCGAGCCTCGTCAGGGGGAGATCCCCCTGAACCCCCCTAATTTTTTAGTTTCATAATTGCCATATTAAAACTATATTAATTGACTTGTCATTTTATCGCTCATCTTTCGCGTATTTCGCCTGGTAACCCTATGTTGAAATTTTTATGAGTGTAACCTATTTATAGAAAAATACATGTGGTGCATATTCTACAGCTTACGAAATATTGTAACAATAGATTAAAGCTGTTGTGAACTAATAATATTTGAATATATGTAAAAAATACATGTGGAGCATATTCTACAGCTTACGAAATAGTGTAACAATATCGAGACTAAAGATTGCTTTAATCTCGATATTAAAGCTGTTGTGAACTAATAGTATTTAAATACATGTAAAATTATGTCGCTTTATTATGTCGCATTTTTGGGACACATTTTTCAATAAGGGTATTGAGAGATAAAATGACAGTCATTAAAAAATATGTACGTTTGTGTGTTTAGGTGTTTTTGACTGAATCGCACACAAATTGTTGAACGGATTTGGAAAAATTCGTAATGAAGATAGCTTATGCCCTGGATTAACATACAGGCAACCTTTCAAGCATATAGCATAAATAATTATTTTACAAAAACATTCAAAATAATTCTAATGTATTGCGCTCTATGGAAATTTTATAGCTACTAAACCGATTCTAAAACTTAGTTACACTATTCCTGAGTATTATTGTTTGTTTGTTTGTGGATTAAGACAGATTGACTGCACTAGGGTCCTAGGCCTATATGGGGAATTCCTCTGTGGGGAACTTTCTAAGGGATCCTAGCCCGTATTTACGCGAGGTTTTGGAGAAAACCGCGAAAAACTGCGAGCGGCTAGGTCGACAGGCTCGACCAGGGGTTGAACCTGGCACCTCCAGCCTTCCAGTTTTGAGAGTAGAACTTCTTAGACACTGGTGGGACCCTGAGTGTTATCGGCTACCTTTTATGCATATATCACAAATAGTTCTTTTACAGGGATACTCATAAGAATTACATTACACTCTATGTGTATCTCTGTAAGTACTGAACATATTCCAAAACTTTTTTCACTGTTAGTAAGCTACACTATTCTTGAGTATTATAGGCTAAAATTCATGCATGTAGTGCAAATAGTTCCTTTACAGGAACACTCAAAATAATTCTAATACATTACGCTCTCTGGGTATCTCTGTAACTATAGAACCGATTCTAAAACTTTTTCGCTATTAGAAAGCTTCACTATTCCTGATTAACGTAGGCTAACATTCATGCTATAGCATAAATATTTCTTTCACAAGAACAACAAAAACAGTTAGCAAATACTGTCGTAACTGTATTCGCCAAATGCCTGAAAAAAAATCTAAATTTAGTAACTCTGCTTACTCTCTTATTTTAAATGAAGTATACTACCATGCATTATACTTCGTATAAAATAAGTAAAAAGCAAATAATATTTAAATGCAGTTTCTTTTGTCGCAAACATATGTGTTATTCACACATGCTTCATTTCTTTTGGGACCTCACTCTAAAGCCAACGCGGACGAAGTCGCGGGTAGCAGCTAGTTTAGAAATAAAAATTACTTTATCAGCGCGAGGTTAAATAAAGATTGATACATTTTTCAAAGGATGATGTGTACTCCCCCCCCCCGCCCCCCTTCCCATAAATAAATAAACAGTCTCGATTAGCGTGGTTTTTTTTTCTGTTGCACGTTTTTTTATTTTTCCTCCCCAACTAGCACACATACGTTGGGTTATTGCTGGCAGGTGGTTGGCGCAAGGTTGTTACGTTGGGCAAACGTTGGATGTCCATATGGAAATGTCGGTATTCTGTTGGCTAAAGGTTGTGTTGGGCAACCGTTGGTAAACAACCGTTGGCCATCGGTTGGCTGAATGTTGTGTTGGGCAACCGTTGGTAAACAACCGTTGGCCATCGGATGGCTGAATGTTGTGTTGGGCAACCGTAGGTAAAACAACCGTTGGCCATCGGATGGCTGAATGTTGTGTTGGGCAACCGTAGGTAAAACAACCGTTGGCCATCGGATGGCTGAATGTTGTGTTGGGCAACCGTACCATTGCGCATGCGCAGAGACACACATTCAGGAAACCGGGAAGCGATAGATTCATGTCCGTTCGCCGTTCCGTTTCCGCCATTGCTTGTTATGATGTGTTGATACACTTTTATAAAGTGATTGATAGTTGAAATCTGAAACGAATATTTATCTTTTCAGCTATATTTCTGTGAATTTTATTCGTTGCATAGGTTCGTAGTAACTTGAATCACGATAACTATTATTATTGATGCATTGATTATAGTTCGATTGTCCATAAGCCTAACGATCTTCAAAGTATGTAAACAAACAACTTACTATGGAGCTATGGTAATAAATGTATAATTGCACAGTGCTTATTAAAAGATGCGTTTTGGATTACTAAACAATGCTAGACAGCTTAATAATAAAGTTTTATTTGCTGATAGTTGTACAACAGTCGGGAAGGTAAAATTGGACACAATTGTTTTCTCCTAATAAGTTTATTCTGAAATAAAATCAACTTGAGCCGTTCTTATATTTTACAAGATTATAATGACTAATGAGATTTCAGATTTAGAAGTAGTTATTAAACTAACACTACTTCAATTTTGAAATCTCGTTGGTTCACAGTGGTTAATCAACAACAAGGATTTAAATTTGTGCATCAAAATTGTTTTGTTGTTAAAGGTATGTATAAAATATTTTACAGTTTTAAGAATTCAGTTATTTAAATATTTTACAAATGTGTTATAGTACTTTACAGTTCATATATATATATCTATATTTACCAACTTCATTTTGTTATTTATTTATTATTTTAGAAGAGATTTTTGTATCTACACCTGTTATATGCTACAGGACTCAAATTTTATGGAGAAAAATACATAATCTATATGCAATCAAATACTCTCTGAGAGTACTGGAAGAAAAAGCATTTTTATTGCTTTGACAAGTCTCTTCTACTGCGTATTTTAGTTGAATGAAAAATATCAGTAGCTCTTTAAGTAATACGCGGTGACTGAGAGTTTTCATTTTATGTGCTATAGCGTGTAAGCAACATCACTAATACATTCTGTTGTACTGATATCTTTCTCATAGTCAGATAATATAGATGCACCCGTGTGTTGATACTTGCATGCGTCCTTGCGATACTTGCATGCGTAATGCATATGCATTACGCATGCAATATTTTTTTTTCTTTTACTTTGCAGTCAATATCTACAGTTAACTGAAAATAAAAATAGAACTACGAAATGGCATTGTATTCCATACCAATTTTATTCGGGCAAACTAAAAATTAAGAATCTAAAAAATTACGTAAATTGAAATAAATGTAAAAAATAATAAATAAATATTTTAGTAAAGAATGATTTCAGTGACATTCTTCAGTGACTTTATATTCCTAAAGGATTTCTCCACATGAATATTAAAAAAAAAAAAAAAAAAAAAAGATTAAGCCTCCTTACAAAAGTTTCAACGGAGTAAATTTTCAGATGTTTTGAGAGACACTTTACAAAATTAACTGTCAAAGGACAAGGAGGTATATGAATCATATTTCAAAAAATTAGCATTCTTTCCTTTAACGTTATATGTTTTTTCTTTTAATTAATTCGAAAAGTTTTTATGATTTTGGTTTGCCTGCCGTCCTGGTTCTCTAAAACTGTAAAGGATAGCTTCTGAAAGGACCTTCTAAATATTTTCCTGCTTCCGATCTCTCCCCCCTCCTTTTTTTTAAACAGTTCATAAGTTGCACCTGCAATATTAATTTTCCTCATAGTGCAAAATAGGTTAGTTTTCTACAGAGTAATATATGTTTGTAACTTGACAGATCGTTTACTATTTGAAAATAACACATTTCTGTAAGTGACGGGACTAGAGCCGGTTTTAAGCAAAAATGTTGGGAGGGGGGGTGTAAAGACAAAATTTTCTGACGATATATACCAATATGCTTTCAAAAATATACACCGAATATCTGGCCTCTTGGGCGGTTTCCTCCAGATATAGCTTGAATACGCATTAAATCCCCTAAAAGTCCTTCGCCCGAGGCACCCCCCACCCCAGGCAGATACTTAATGTGCATGTTTGCCTTAAATACACACTGCATTACATGATCTGGAATGAAGTTGGCTTGAGGGGACAAAAGGGACTTGTTTACTGGCACAAAACTCACTAAAAGGAAAATCGTAACAAGACTATGTTCATGATATAGTATAACTTATAATAAACATTCGGCAGAACTGGTAATTTATACACTGAGCATTTTACAGATTGGTGATCAAAGCTAAAATTTGCTGACAGTCCTTTGGCAACTGACAATTTTGTCGACAAAAGTATTTTTTAGGGGGGATGGGGTGTCCGCTCGCCCTCCTCCTAAGCGCACAGAAACCCACTGTTGAGGTGGAACCATATTTGATGAAAGAAAAAATGTGACTATTTGATAATATGCTTCGTTCTACATATCTACCGTCCCTTAAAACTTATCTGAATCTGTCACTGCATTTGCTGTTAGTAAAATAATTAAAAACTTTAATTTCAAATTTGACAGTTTTTCATATATCTATAGAAATGTTATGAAGTAGCACATCAAATGTTATGAAGTAGCACATCAATTTGTCAGATATTTGTCAAATATAATTATCCAACATTAGGTTTCTGCATTGGCCTAAAATATGAAACTAACTTATAAATGTAACGGTTAACAATTATGATAGCTAAATGTTAAAAATAACCAATTTCCAACAGTTGGATAATAGAGTGACAACATACAGATTTTACGGTGTCCCAATGTATACATTTACATGTTAACCCAACGTATGCATTTATACATTAACATAACGTATGCATTAATACATTAGCCCAACGTATGCATTAATACGTTAGCCCAACGTATGCATTAATACGTTAGCCCAACGTATGTATTTATACGTTAGCCCAACGTATGCATTCATACGTTAGCCCAACGGTTGGAAATATGTTGGCAAAACGTTAGAGCATACGTTGGCCCAACGTAAGAAATAACCAGTTGCCAACCGTTGGATAACCGTAAGCCAACGTGTCATTTCAACGTTGCCCCAACGTATGCATTCATACGTTGCCCCAACGTATGTGTGCTACCTGGGTCTGTATGAGTTGTAAATCCGAAATTAAAAAATTTCCGAATCCTTTTGCTGAATACATTTCTGATGTTCAGAAATTTCCGAGTTCTTTTATTGGTTTGATAAGATTTTTCGAAGACTAGTTGGATTTCAATTTTAGTCACGTTGATTAAATTCGTGAAAATAATGCTCCCTAAATTCAAAAATTTCTGACTGTTTGCTTTTATTTGATTAATTAGGGAAGTTGAATTCTTAAAGCTCCACATTTTTTGACTTATTAAATTTTAATTTATTCACGCATACACAATTCCATTTTTAACGTATATAAATTTTCATTTAATAAATTGCTTTGTGTTTAGCATTCACATCAAGCTTTATACCGTGAGAAAGCCTAATGATGGATTTTCGCGTTCGAAAGTCATGTACTAGTCTACTCGTTTGTCAAAATCAAACCTGCGATACAAAACTATTTATTTCTTGCTAACTGAACTGTTTCCCCTCCCTCTCCCCCTTTTCCTTGAAAAATCTGTTGCACCAGGGCTATAGAATTACAAGGGCTGGGTCATTCCTTTGAGGGATAGCTTGCAGGGCTATAGAATTACAAGGGCTGGGTCATTCCTTTGAGGGATAGCTTGCCGCTTTGAAGCAACTGACCACCCCCACAGAGGTTGCTCGTGACGTCACCTGGTTCCCTCCGGATGGGAGATAAGAGAAAAAGAACTTTCTTCTGCATTTACACAACGCGTCAGTACTTACGAGAACTAGACGAGAGTTTTTTCTTTTTTGCGTATTATTGATTCACCAATAATTAATTTCTTAACTTTACCAGCATTAAATGCACTTTTAGAAATGCCATCTTGTGCTGTTGCGACTTGTCGTAATACGTATCGTAATAAAGAAAAGAAAGTTTTATTTCATCGGTTTCCGCAAAACTTGGAATTGCAAAATGAATGGGTCCGCAGATGTAAAAGAAAAGACAATGTTAACCCCAAAAATGCTCGAATGTGCAGCGAACACTTCGAAGAAAGCCATTATATTGATGACTTACAAAACAGACTTTTAGGTCTGCCTATGAGAAAAATATTAAAAGATACTGCTATTCCTACTGTTAATTTGCCTTCTTTTAAATTGGAAGAAAAAACAACTCCTAGATCAGAAAGGCAAAAAAAGAGGAAAGTTTTGGAAGATGCTTTCAGTAGACTAAGTAATTTAAGTCCTAAGAAAATACGATCAGAAGAGACAATAAATGAAGATGATGTAAACTTGAATGAAAGTTCGACGAAAGACAGTTGTAAGAACTGTGATGCGCTGGAAGAAGAAATCAGCAGTTTAAAAATTGAGTTAGAGTGTGCAAGAAGGAAATTAACAATATTAAAAAATGAAAATCGTCGTTCATTTAAAATCATGGCACAGAAATTAAAAAGAACCCTTCTGTATAAAAAAAACAAAGCATCTGAAATTGGGAAATTAAAAAGGAAAGTATGCATCCTGGATAAAGAGAATAGAAAATTAAAGAATCTGAAAGAAAATATAAAAAATGTACTTAGCGAAACTCAAATAGATGTAATTTCAAATCATAAAAAACCAAATTGGACAGCTGAAGACATATCAAAAGCCATCGTTTTAAGAGCCCTCTCATCTAAAGCGTACGACTTTTGGAGAGAAAAAATTGGCGTACCACTGCCAAGTGCTAGCACCTTAAAGAGATGGTGCTCAAAATTTGAATGTTCACCAGGTATTTTGAAAGATGTGCTACTTCTAATGAAAAAAAATTCAGAAAATTTGACTGAAATGGAGAAGTTGTGCGTGCTAAGTTTCGACGAAATTCACATTGACTCAAGACTTTGTTACGATTCTAAATTGGATGAAATACTTGGTCCTTTCAAAAAAGTCCAGTTTGTTCTAGTTAGAGGTCTAATTGCATCATGGAAGCAACCAGTATATTTTGATTTTGATAAACTTATGAACAAAAGCCTTTTGCTTTCCATTATAGAAAAAATTGAATCGACTGGAATTCAAGTAGTAGCTATTGTGTCAGATTTAGGTGGTAGTCAGACACTATGGAAAGAACTCAACGTTTCTGAAGAAAATTCTTTTTTCTTGAGCCCCTCAAACCAGTCATCCAAAATATGGGTTTTTGCAGATATGCCGCATTACTTAAAATTGTTAAGGAATCATTACCTTGACAAAGGCTTCCTTCTAAGTGATGGCAAAATCCTTGACTCAAGGATTATTAAAAATGTTTTGGAAAAAGATAAAGAGGAAATAAAACTTTGTCACAAATTAAAACATCAAATGCTGACAGTTAAAGGCAATGAAAGGCAAAAAGTAGCTCCAGCAAAAACTTTATTTTCTGCAACTACAGCAAACGCAATCAAACATTTAACAGGTGATGACAGGGCTTCCAATTTCTTTTTTATGATAGATAAATTTTTTGACATAATGAATAGTAAGTGTCCCGAACCACCCAGTAATAAACCCATGAAATCAGCTTTCGGAATGAAAAGATACTATAACGACCAAGTATCAGTTCTGAATGAAGTAAGAAAAGAAATTTCAGAACTTCGAATAATTGGGAAAAAAAGTTTGATGCCGTTTCAAAAAGGACTGCTAGTATCAATAAGCTCTCTTCAGGGACTGTATGATACGTTAAAGCCTTATGGAGTTAAATACATTCTAACTACGCGCTTAACACAAGATGTTCTGGAGAGTTTATTTAGCCAGATAAGAGGACTCGGACGTTTTAATGATCACCCTTCTCCATCTGAAGTCATTGTCAGATTGAAGAGGTTGCTTTTAGCAAACAAGCTTCCAAGTTTATCTTCAAACGCAAATCATGTTGATTTGGTAGAGAAAGATTATGCTTATCTGACAAGTGAAATGCTGCAGAGTGCATTCGATTCAGATAATATTTCAGATGAACATGAGGAAACGTTAGATCTGGAAGACGAAACAATTAATTTCGAAGATGTTTTTGTTTCATCCTCTTCTGTACAAGAAAAGTCAGAAAACAATTCTATCGTTCTCTCGGATAATGAAGAAGAAGCGCTTGCTTATATTGCTGGCTTCATAGCACAGAGAGAAAGAGAAAAACGTGGTGACTGTTCATTAGGGGAAATAACTAGAAATATTAAAGATGTACCGCCCTATGCCGAATGGATAATTAAATTATCAGCTGGAGGGCTTACGGTGCCGACTCCTTCATGGATGGAAACGGTTAGAAAAATGGACAGAATATTTCGTTCTACTCATGGAGAAAGTTTTCGCAAAGGCAGAGGTGTTGTAAGAAACATGGCACTGGAGCTTGAAAATCACTTTCCCCATATTCAAAAGAGTGCTATTCTGCTATTCGCAAGAATAAGAACATTCATAAGAATAAGACACTTAAATAGAACAGCTTCTCTAGTGTCAGCACGAAAAGCTTTTCAAAAAAATCAAAAATGGATTAAGTCGAAATAAGTTTCAGGTAATATAATTTGAAAATGTGATTTATTATATTTGAATGTTTCTAATTATTAATATGTTTTAAGTGTAAAAGGAAGTTACATTCCCAGATCCAACCTAATTATATTAAGAATGATTGCAGACACAGCATTTATGTAGATATAATTTTTATAGTTATTTATAAACAGTAAAACTCGCTTAAGACTAATTTTATGAAAAACAAATCAAGTATTTTCAATATAAATACTGAAGAAATATCTTTTTACTTTATTAATATATTATAGAAAGTACTTATATAAATTGTTTTGCACCCTTAAAAATTAGTTAATAAAGTAAAACAATAAATTAACTATTTTACATTAAATCTTTTTAAAAAATATCCGCTTTAAGCATTATTAAGCATTATTTCAATCGATTTTACAGGGGAAAAAAAGTTTAGTTTTTGTGTTTTTATCGGCAATCTTCAATTGGTCTTTCGTTTCAAAAAAATTATCATTATTAACGCTTTTAATAAGAGGGTGCAAAGTTTCTAGTCCTATTACAGCATCCGGAAAACTAAGAATTTCTGCAACTTCTTATTCAGTTTAGCTCATTTCTTAATTTTCTGTAACCTCATGAATTTCATGCAATGTTAGAATTTCACTTGCCAATGCCGAGTTTTTCAGTCCTAAAAATTGATTTTTTCAAACAATAATATTAAAGGGAAAAAAAATTAAAAACAAAACAAAAACGAAAGTCACATGTAAGCACGCTCTGAATGTAAACTTAGAAGTGAAAAAATAAATAAATAAATAAATAAAAATAAAATAAAATAAAACATTTTAAGCGGTAAAGTGTTTGAGGTGGAACTTTTTAAACGGGTTGCTTTAACATTGTAAGAATAGGAAAAAATTGTGAACCGCAAATAAGAACTTTTTAAGCGGGAATTTCTTAAATGGGTTTTACTGTTCATTTTTTAACATTTAATTTCTGATAAATCTTATTTTCTATTTCCCCCCATGTTTATTTTTTGTATGGTTGTGCTTCTGGTCTTAACAACGGGTACATTTTGAAGTTTACTGTAAATTGTTTTATTATCTATGTGTACATTCTCCCAAGAAACTTATTTAAGTTCAAGCCAAACTGCCTATCTTTTTCTGATAGGTATTAATACACACACACACACACACATATATATATTGAAAGAAAGTTGGTGTATCATGTTTTATTTTGAATGATTATTTTCTTTTATTTCTTTTTTTAGAAAACAATCCTATATTCATTACTTTATCTCAAAAACAAAATCTGACTTCTACTTGAATATATTTTTGAGAGCCTGTGTATATTATATATCACTAATCACAGAAGCAACTGTTTTGATTTTTCCTAAAAATATATCACACTAAATCTAAATGTCATAGATAACATTTTAAGTGAGAAAAATCTAATAAAAGTCATTGAGAAAACATTATCGCCTCGACTTCTCCCTGGCAAGCGGGAACCATACTACGTCATCAGTTATCCCCCCCTGTCTTCACTATTCGCAGGCGATTGACCCAGCCCTTGTGATTCTATAGCCCTGACTACGTCATCAGTTATCCCCCCCTGTCTTCACTATTCGCAGGCGATTGACCCAGCCCTTGTGATTCTATAGCCCTGCTGTTGCACAGCCTTTTAAACTTGTCTGCCAGGTTGTTGACAAAAGGATTGTTCGTCGGCCGCCGATAAGCCTCTTGTAAAAGCTGATTGTCCACACTGAAAAGAAACATGTGGTCTTCTGGAATTCGCTCTGTAGGCAAAGAACTAAAGGTTCGCTTTATTTTTACTCCAATGGCCAGTGGCGTTTCCTAAAATTTTAGGTCTCCCTGCAAAATACAGGCAAAATATTTTCTGGGGACCTCATATATTTCAGAAACATAAAGATTCAATAATGATTTTGTGTAAAGATTTCAAAATATAAATAAACACTAATCTTAAGCTTACATTTATCAAAAGTACACTGTTTTTTTAAGTATATAAATTAAAAAGAACCTTTTACACAGTGTTTGGTTAATTGTTACTTTTATATTAATAACTATTTGAAGTACCTGTAGTTGACGGGCACTTCAGCTACTCTTTTAAAAAACATTAGATAGAATACAAATATAGAATATAAGCTTTTTTTAGAATATATAATTTGATAAAAATTACGGATCGCTTCATGCTTCCAAATATTCACAAAAATACTGCATGATCTGGTTTGTACAAGTGTTATAGCCAAAATGAGATTAAACTAATGTATACTTCTTCATTTTTTCATGCACACGTACTTTCTACAAATAAAGATTAAATCGCACCAGTTGCATTGATTACCAATGTTTAAAGAACAGTTCATCTTTTTGACCTCATCGGTGTCAAGACATGACGCCAGGGATTCCCTCTCTTCGTCAATCGTTGCTTCCCGACATCGGTCTTTGAATACTTCCGCTGTGGCTCGCGGCATGTACTTGTGTAAGCGCTGTGTCACGGTGGGGCATTCAAAGATCTATGGCGGAAGATAATACAGTTGCTAAATATGTAGAGCCATATATCCTTTTTACTCTGTTATCTGATAAGTGATAGATGGTACTCAGAACCTATTAAATATTTTCATTCAAATTTCTTCGTCCTTTTCTTTCTCTCGACCCTCCACCACCCCTCCTCTCCAACATAAACAATTGGTCCTTGTTTATAAAACATATTAATTAAACTCTAATGGCATATTAAGATATATTTAATGAATTAATAGTTGTGTAAATAGTTAAATTATTTTGTATTATTTTATTGAGTGAGTTGTTTTAGTGCGTAAAGCAAGCTTTGTATTACTTGTGTAAATGTGTCACTCTACAAAAGCATGTTGCATTTTTTTAAGGGCATACTTCACAATATACACATTTTTTAATAAAGGGGTGGACTTTTTTTTCAAAATATTTTTTTAAAAATAAGACACTTAAAAAGCATTTTGGATGATACATGATTCGGTAAATAATTTTCAGATATGATTTTTAGATTTGAGGTATGGACTCTTATATATGGGAGCAAGTGGATCGCAACTCCCCCCCCCCCCTCTTTACCCGTCGCTATGGTGTACATTTACATAGCATACTGAGAATTTTTGTATCACGCGTGTTCAAAAATCTCGGGCGTTTCCGCACATTTTCTTCCTTATTTTTGTGCTTTTGCGCGAATCCCACTTATTAAAAAACCTCTCGCGTTTCTGTACATTTTCCTCCTTGCACATTTTTACACCTCTTTGTACATTTTCTGCCTCGCTTCTAAATACTTTCAGCATATTGTTTATAATAAATAATAATTAAATTGGCAAATTGTAAGTAATAGAAGCTGTAACGTAATAACTTAAAATAATTTCAAACTGTACAAGGAAAAATAAAATAAAGCCAATGAACAAATTCGTAAAAATAGAAATAGCAAAACCATTCCTGAAAATCACACATCCTGAAAATCTGTTCACATTTTCCTAATTTCTGCGCTTTTACTCAAGTACCGCGTGTTCAGAAATTTCCGTACATTTACTTATTTGTCTTTGCGCTTCTGCGCGAATTCCGCGTGTTCGAAATTCTATGAAAAGTTTAGTACATATTTTCTCATTTATATAATTTTATCATCAAAGCTTCTCCCCCCCCCCCCTCCTCCGGAAAAAGAAGCAATAGTAAATTTCTCTGCATTCTGCTAGATTAAATAACCATTGCGAATAGAATTATAATAAATACATATATAAAAAGAGATAAATTATCTCTCAATTTCATTCCAGATGCTATTTGTTATTTTATTTATTTGTATTTTGTGGTATGCATATATTCATTGTGATATAACTTGCTAACTTGAGCAGTTTTTAAGCGTATCACCACCACAGCATTCGCAGACATTTATAATACAGCCATAGAACTTAAGATCAAATATTTAAATGGTTGTAAAATTTATAAATATTTTAGTGAGTATATACTAAGTAGTTCTATGTTGCAAAAACATTACTTTCTTCAAATAAAAATTACAAAGTGCATGTCTTTATATTCTTTATAATTCATATTGTCTAGGGTTTAAGCTGAGCTCAAAAATTCTTTATGAAAAAAGCTCTAGCAAAATGCTAAAAGGGTAATTCTATTTTTTCTTGACGGGATGTAGTGTCTGATATCCTTTTCCTCTATTGTTTTTTTCCGTAGTCTTGAAAATCATAGACGTGCATTTTATATATTTGAATTCAATGTTGAAAATAAAAGATTAAGCCCACAACCCTTCTGTATAATCATTCCATACGAGGAGGTTTTTACTTTTATTCCTGTTTCTCTTCCATATTTCAGTTCCAAATTTTCTCTGAAAGCTTTCGCAAAAAAGCGAAAACCCTTTAGCTTCATTTTACCATTTTTGACAAGTCTTTTCGCATTATGCGAAAAATGCGTATCATAAATAATGACATTAAACAATCCCACCTCGAAGGGGTGGGACCCGAGAAGAAAATCTGACCTGACCATATTATACACGGAGAACATGCGCGTTAAATCTGTAAGGCCGTGTATCTTTTTTGCATGGAACTAGCAATTCTGTTCTTAGTTCTATATTTGTTTTAGATTTGCGCCGCTCTCTTGGATTCATATTAAAATCTGAGCAAGCAAAGCCTGATAAAATATGTGGATCACTCAATTCAAGCAGCTTTAAATAGATGTATAACACAAAATATAAATACAGTCGAATCCAATTTTAGCTAAGTCCGTTACAGCGTAAATCTCGCTATTGCGAAGACTTTGGTCACCCGCCAATCAAATTATACAGTGTGGAGATGCAATATCAGTAACAGCGAAATTTTGTCAGAGCGAAATGATGTCTCTAGTCCCTTGGACTTTGTTAAAACGGGATTCGAGTATAACTCATTTATTTTCTTCTGTGTTGTTTACTTTTTTTTTTTTTTTTTTTGTAAGTGGGCAAAATAAAAAATCCTTATGAGTTTTTCATTTTTTAAATAACATTTTTGGAAGATAAAAATACACAGATTATGAATTATTCCGGTTATTAGACTTCCGGATTTCGGACTTCCTACTATAGGTAATAACTTATCCCGGTGGCTGAAAGAAGCTCACCGGAGAAAAAAGCGCACAATATTGAAGGAATTTACTCTTTTGAGTGAAAGGTGGGCATGAAATAATAGAAGTGAGAATGGAACGTGCGTCCAAACGGGGCGCGAACAGAGTTACATTAATATATTTAGTATTTATCTCTTTTGAAAGTTTCCATTAAAATTAGCTTCCCCTCCCCACCTTCAAAAAAAAAGTTTCGAAAATCTTTTATTTTTTCTCATAAATACTTCTGCTTAACTGTAATACATCTGAATTTTTTAAATAAAGTATTGTGTATAATTTAAAATGCTTTTTAAACATTTTATGAGTTTTATTTGACTACATTCCAAATGCTCCTAAAAAATCATCATACTTTTATGCACTTCTGCAACCCCCCCCCCCCCACACACACACACTCACAAAATAAGAAATTAAATAAAAATACACCACTAAATAGAGTAAAAAACTTTATGTACTATTGCTTTCTTATAATATTTCTGTTGATACTAAAGTATAACAGATTTTCACAGTGTAAAATAATTGTTGTAAATAATTGTTTGTTTTGCACTACAAGAATTTCTTCTTCATTTTTACATAACGATGTACTTACTCTTGAAAATAATAAAATAAAGAAATTCTTTAATTCTTTATATAACTATTAGTGATGCAACGGATATCAATATGGCCGGATACCAGGTACCGACTATCCGGCCAAACTTTTAACCGGATATCCGATTATCCGGCAGCAGTATATTTTCTCTGTTTTATTTTTACTTGTTTTCTTCGATTATTGAGCTATTACTTTTTCTTTAAATTTTCTCATTAGTTTCAAATAATTTAATTAAAAAATCAGAAATCCTTTTGGTATTGTTTCCATGAATTGAGTACCAGTTTTACTGCAATTAAAGTCATACAAATAACAATGTCATGGATGTTCTCCCTCCAGATTTAGATAAGTATCTTAAAAGATCAGTTTTTGAAAAAAAGACATCTCCTTTCAACTGTTAGAAAATCAATGTAACAATTTTCCATACTTTTATCAAAATTAGGGGGGGGGGAGAGATTTTCTCACCAGCCAGCAGTACTACAACAAGTACACTATTCTCATAAGCAGATCAATTTATGGTGGAAAAAATGGTAACCGAATTCGTACAAAGATGCATAATAACTTCTTCCAGTAATAATTTACTCCAATCTTAAAAAAAGATAGTACTTAATTTTTTTCCTTTTCTATAATGCTAAAAATACATTCTAATAAGTATTGAAAATAAAATATTTTCACAAAACTTTGTTTCTTCGCATTTTTTATTATTACAGTTTTTAGAATTTATTCATTTATTATGTTTATTTATGTTATTTCTCTGTATATAATTTTAGCCCGGATGTACTGCCGGATATTTGTAATATCCGGCTACTGCCATATTGGCCGGATGCAGTTTGTTTGCCCGATATCCGTTGCATCCCTAATAGCTATTTATTAATTAAATTAATTATAATTTGTCAATTATTTAATTTGATTGTTTTGTAAAACAAAGACCAGAATGTGTCATGCTGCAACCAAACGAAAAACAAAGCAATTTCGAATGACGATAACTTTAAATTTTAAGTATTAACCCAGTTTTAAGTATCTCTCACCAAAAAAGTAACCCAGCAAAGCAATATACGGCCCCACAGATTAACGTGCTCATCCACCGTTTCTTTCAGATTATTCTTTGGTCCTCAGCCCGATTCCCCGTCGACGGATCTATTACTAATTAAATTAATTTTAAATAAAGTTACAAAACTGAAATAAGTAAAATCTAATATTACAATTCTGTTTCGATTTTGTGGGATTACGTCCGATTATGTGCTCTAAGGATCTAAACTGAAGGGGGGGGGGGGAGGTGCCGTCCTTGGGTGTCTTTCTAAAAGGTTCTAGTTCTACCCCATATTTACGCAAAGTTTCGGAGAAAACCACAGAAAACTCCGAACAGTTAGGTCGAGAAACGCGACTTGGGTTTGAACCAGGCACCTTTCGTCTCCTAGTTGAGAGAGCTATGCTCTCGGCTGCTGCTCGGGCGTAATATATGGAAGTATTTTAAAACAACTCAGAAATTAAATGTAATTTTACAGAAAACTGCACATTTATTCGATTATTCTAAAAATGTTGCAATAAAATTATAATTTTACGCATGTAAACCCAGTGGCGCAGCGAAGGGGGGGGTGGTCCAGGGGGTCCGGACCCCCCCTATGAGCTAAGGGGCCGCTATGAGCAGGGTCCGTTTATCTACAGGGCGAATGGGGCCCACGGGCCACCAATTTAAGGGGCCCATTTTTTTCTCTAAAAAGGGCCCATTTTTTCTCTTTCTCTTCTTTCTTTTCCAAATTTATTCTCTAAAAAGTGTCTTTTCTTTAAAAAAATCTTTTTAAACTTTGTATCCGTAGTTGGCTTGAAAAGAAGGACGCAACATAAAATCATCAAAGGCTTCCAGCAAGCACCGTCATAGAAACTCCTTAGGCAATAAATCTCCAGTCGTGTCTCTGATAGGGAATTTGTGGGGCTAGGATGGACGAATTGGACAATGTAAAGGGGAGTAATTCGCACCCTTGTAGCGCAAAGAAACGGAATATCCCCAGAAAGAATCTATTCATGCTACAATTAAGTGATAACAAAATTGTCATGAAGGAAAGAGGAAAATATATTGCCTATATTGTAGTCTTCAACAGTAAAAAAGAGGGTCTGCTGGGAGCTTAGATGTGGTATAACGAAATTTCGAATGGTTCAGTGAATTCACTTAAGTTGGATGCCTTTAATTTGTAAGCAGAAGTTTAAGTTTTCGGTTCTTTGTTTCTTACGATCATGAATTCGTCCAGTTTAAAAAGAAAGAAAACCCAAAGTGAAATGTTTTTAATCTTTCTTCGAGAAGAAATATTAAAGCCGATGATGGTGATCGTGCAGCATCAAAGACTGCAGATAGAATGGACGGGCCCGGACACGGTGAAAAATCTGTTGCACCGAAAGAAACCTTTGAGGGTGCTGAATCTCAAGCTCATCCCCAAGCTTGATATTGGGCTCTACATTAACAAAGAGCAGGGCCGTAACCAAGATGACATACTAGGTAGGGCTTTGAATCTAGTTTGGGGGGCTGACTAAATATAAGTATTAGTAGTTCGGGGGGGGGGGGGAGTTTCTTCGAATTTTTACATCTTCACCTAGAATTTTTATTTCACAAGATACCGTATCTTAAAATATTCACCATTCATTCCATTAACAATTTTTTCATTGAGATTTACTGCCAAATTCAAGTGCAAGGAACGTGGGATAAGCGCGGCGGCAGTTTTAAGGTTTTACCTTACCCCTACGGAATTCCTGCCCCGAGTAGCAAATCAGTCTGTAAGGAATAGCGTAAGTTTTGTGTTTGAACCGCTTTGTGATTCCACTAAACTTTTGTATTCATCAGTGAATTTACTAAAATCTTTGAAAATCTTAGGGGGGGAGACTTCTAGGTAGGGCTCAGCCCCCGTAGCCCCCCCTCTGGTTACGGCCCTGACAAAGAGGTAAACTTTACTTGATTAAATTTCAAAATAACTTTACACAACAGAGAAGGTGGAATCACACGGACGTGGTTCATAATTTATTATCAGTAAAAATCTTAATATAAAAAGATCTTTCAAGTATAATCTAGCAGATGGTTGAAGTGTTTTTATTTATAATTAGCCAAGAATTTTCTAAACATAGACAAGCGTACTTGAATGTATACAAGATGTAATGATCCAACTTATAAAGATTATTTAAAACTATATCATAAGCTTATTATTACTGGCAACTACAATGTAGTCAATGATAACAAATACATTAAATTACCTTTTTTTGAATTCCAGTTTGTGTCAAATATTGTTACTTTTTAAACACATATTATGCTAAAATATATGAAGAGCTGTTTATTTATTTTATTAATTTTTTAGGTAATGGAGGATCGAGGTAATATAATAAATAAGGATTTTGAGACTTTACAGAATCGACTCACAAGACGAGATTCACACAATTTTTTTATTTCCTTTTCTTTCATTGTTTTTTAAATAAATCATACATAATGAATCAACAAGTTCATAATCAGCCTATTGAAAATGAAGAATCAACTATTGCATTTATTTTTTTACAAAACTTGAAATAGTGAACGCATGTTTTGTAACTGCAGCAGATATATTAATAAGTAAAAGTTTTTTTTTTAAATTAATTTCAGTTTTTTCTGAGTAAAAAAAATTTTAAACATTAAAGTTCTAAAGAATTTTAATAGGAAAATTAAAATTGCGTGAATAATGTGATAAAATATTACTTTTACAAGAGATACCATTATTTAAATAATGTCTTTAATTGTTGTCATGGAGAATAATTTTTAAATTTACAGTTATTCTTTTATTAATTCTATTTTAAAGTGCGATAGCTAGAATAAACTACTTGAAAAACATAAGACTACTTGTTTATTATCTTCCTTTTTAAACACCACTAGGGAAGAGTTCTCTTCAAAACACTCCCCGTTTTAAATCGCCTTTATCTTCTTTATCTCCCCCCCCCCCCAAAAAAAAAGAGCTTTATTTAGTACATGAATTCAAACGTTCCGTGTAATAAATCTTTCAAAATATGACTGTATAATTAGGCAAGTCGGAGTGTCCAGGCTGAGTAATTTTTTATTTTTTACCAACTATGCGAAAAACAAATATTTCGCCAAGTATCGAATACATATGGAGAGCTGCTCTTTTGGCTCTTGGCTCTTTGCGGCATATTGTGTGAATTTCCTAGAAAAAGTAGACTACATTTTTGAAATCAGGTTTGAAGTAAACAATGTACCATAAACATGGGTGAATTTCTCACAGGTGTACTGAGACCGTTTAAAATATTTCAGGGAAATATTTCAGCCACAGCTCCCCCAGCTCCCCTACTTTCTACGTCCCTGAATAGACCTACGATCTATGTATGTGAGCTGATGTATAATTTTGTGAATTAATTTCTTCAATAATGAATTTCTTCAATTGACATGTTTCATGTTTGTATGATAATTGTATATAAATAATATTTTACAATTTCTATTTAATTAAAATTTGAACGGGATTTATTAATTTTTCTTTTCAGTATTATTCTTTGGCTATATTTTGTATAAGAGTACACGATATGCGGAGTTTGTGTGTATTTATTAGAGCTATGCTTTATTAAAAAGGGGAGAGAGATTTTTTAATGACTAGAATAAATATGAACATAGGACTAGAATCAGAACACCTGAATGTATTTTATTTAGTGTTAAGAAACAAAGAACTCCACCATCTCGAAAAGCGGTCGTTAACGATTAGAGGCTTACAGTTTTCCGTTAGTTCTTTCGTTTTTCTTATAAGAATGTATAAAAGCTTATAACTACCAATTTTATTACAAGAATACATTTTTATAATGGCAAATGTTATTTGATTGATTTGCATTACACCGAACAATTGAAATTTCTGCAAGACAAAAGTCTAACAGCTAACATTAAATTTATGCAAAAGTGTCGGGGGGGGGATATCAATCCCTATATCCTCCTGGCTATACGCTGGCTTGCCAAAAGGGGGAGACAGTGGCGGATTTCCCAATAGGCGCATGAGGCGCGCGCCTCGATCCTCATATTTCTAAAGGGCCTCCAAATTCGGTTTTCAGAAAGAAAAAAAACTATATGTAAATATCTGTTCAAGAGACATAAACTTTGTTCATAGTTTCAGGATTGCTTCTAGAGTAGAAAGCGCCTTTGAACAATCTTTTCTTTCGTGACTCCCTTTCCTCTTCACAACATTGGACCATAATCTAAACTAATACTTTAATACGAATACTTTTAGTTTATAAGTAATGGATGCTTTAATTCCGTATTTCACTGTAAAAATATCCAGAAACGTTCCTTGGAAAATAAGGATAAGCTAGACTTACAAATACTATACAGAAAGTATACATTTCCTTTTGAAAACTTTACTGTTTCGTTCAACCCGTCGCTTAACCGAATAGTGGTCTCACGACCTTAAAAAACAGGCAGTTCACTTAAAAATGACTAGAATTGAAAAAAAAAATTAAAAAAAACTCCAGTAGTGTTCCTTGAAAATAATAGGCAGCTGAGGTGCCCTAAATTCCAAGGAAAGTTGCACGAAAATACCAAGAACTTTACTGAACAATATGCAATTCAGTGGATCTTTCCTGAGCTGTTCAATAAAGTTCCTGGTATTTTCATGCAACATTCCTTGGAATTTTAGGTCCCTCAACTGTCCATTATTTCCAAGAAAAATTCCTAGATTTTTTTGTATTGTTTTAATTTCCTCACTGTATTTTATCTCAAGAAAAATACAGGTGCAGAGGGTCCCTATGCCTTTTTCCTATCCGGAATCAATTAGTTGGGTTGGGTTGGGGGATTACGGCCAATTATCTACAAGTGGGATCTATGCCGATGGGTGTGGGTGCTCCCCTTGGGGGTCTTTCTAAAGGATTCTAACCCCTATTTACGTAAGTTTTGGAGGAAACCATGGAAAATTCCTAACGGTTAGGTTGGCGGACGCGACCTCGTTTTGAACTAGGCACTTTCCGTCTCCCAGTTCAGAGTGCTATGCGCTCATCCACTGGTTGGGCCGCACTGAATCAGATTGCGGCTCAGTAGCTGGTATTGCAGTAGGACATTCAAATACACCTGCTTTATAGATTGCCCCCCCCCCCAAATCAAAAAGTGTACAGTCTGATAAGAATATTTCTCATTTTAAAAGAGAAAAGCCTGAACCGCTTTATTCTCAGCTTGAGATTGAAAAATTTGTCAAAAATTAAATATTTTATATTTTTCAGCTGTTCTTCATTTAAATGATTTAGGAAAGGACACTCTGTATTCGGTGAAATTTTCAAATGTACCTAGAATATATAATTGTTGTTGGTTGTCACGATGTAAAAGAAATTGGAAACAATAATTTGTCTTCTTTGGAAAAATCACTAAAAATTAAAAATTTAAGCTAGGGATAACCGATTTTATCTTTTTTTTTTGGAATCGAAACTTTCCCAGTATGCAATGATAAAAAATTGCCGACCAATAATTAAAAAGATATGAGCTGATACATGTGCGGTAACACTTTTTTGGGGATTGGGGGAAGATATTTGATAGTTTAAAAAAAGTATTGAAAAAATAAAGAAAGCAATACTTAGCGTCACCGAAATTTCACAAGCGTGCAAAGTTTCAGATCGATCGGATGATAGTGGGTTAAAATTCATAGACAAATTTTGAACTGGAATGTCATACACAGTTAATTAAAAACTTAAAAAAACAAATGATGATTAATTTTAATTTTTTGTTTTCAACTAAAAAATATTTATGATCACTATATTATAAATACGGCATGTATTTTATAGTCGCAGATGAAAATGCTAAACATTAATAATAAACCTAGGACCGAAGCTTAGAGCATACCCATTATAAAGTGGAATTTATTTTTAAGTCAATAATACTTTTTGTACTTTAACTACTTAAAGTATTGTTTTTTTTTTTAATTTATCTGTCTTTTTCTTAATTTCTCTTTTTTAAATTCTGCAGTTTTTTCATTCTATCCAAAATATAGAATAATGTGTGTGTGTGTATATATATTATTGATACCTAATTACTCATTATTAATAGTCCTAAACTTATTGACAGTTTTTGAATAAACAAAATTAGACAAAACAGAAAGTTTACTCTTACTATTAAACTTCTTAGTTTTGCAGTTCCAAACGGGAAATTTATGAATATATTTAAATATTTATAAATATATGTTCTTGAAGGAATGTTAAATTTTTGGTTCATTTTATCCAAGTAAAGAATTCTACTGAACTTTGTGATGTCAAAGTCATGTTTCTGATCAAGTTCCCCTTGTTCTGTCCTTCATAAGTACCTGTTAAGTAGTCAAAATTTTCACAACTGAAACAAGATATATGCCAGTGGTCCACAAAAAGTAATTCGACGTAATTAAGTAACAGTGAAAAGTAATCAATATAAAACTGCAGTTGCTGGGTTATACTTAGAGGTATGCTGATGTTTATTTAGTGTTAATCATGAAAAGTGAAACGTAGTACAAAAATTATTGAGGTAAAAAAATGTTTTTTAAGATGAACAAATCTATAAACATAAAAATTTTAAAATGTTAATACTCCTTTTGTAGCAGGCCCTGACTATCGGACTTACACTTGGTGCACGTGTCCTGGGCACACATGGAGAAATAAGCCAAAAAATTGAGTTTAACACGATATGCAGGGGCACAAAAATTGAGCCAGCTAAAGGACACAAAATCTGAAAAGTGCCCTGGGCACAAAAGTGTTATAGTGAAAGTCAGGCCCTCGTTTGTAGACATAAACTAGATATAAAAGGAATTAAAACATTTTAAAATAATTAGTAATAATTTAAAGGAGTTTGTGATTTTTTTTTTTTTTTTTTTTTTTTTTTTTTTTTTTTTGAGGAGGGGGCCTCAAAATTGAGTTGCACCTTGGGCCTCTCTAGAGCAAAATCCGCCACTGGGGGGAGAATATAGGTATTCCCACTGATTCTGCGCTTTCTGGGGGCCTGAGGGTAAAATTTCAAATGTTTTCTGTAAAGGTAAAATTCGTGAAATATTTCTTCCGGGGAAGAGATGTGTGCTGAGTGCCTGTCTGAGACGACCAGCCCCCCTCCCCCCTACAAAAACTTATATGGATGTCATTTGCGGGGGCCCTGTGATGCATGAACATGATCATTTTAGGGGGGGGGTCTGATCTCCCCTCCGAGTCCGAGTAATTTGGACCCCCCCTAAAAAAAATTTCTGGCTGCGCTACTGCCTTCACAGATAGATCTAGTGTGCTTTGCTTTAACAAAATATCAACAAGATGAAATGTTCCAATCTATCATTCTTATTCATAAACTGCAGATGTTTCAATCTTCTTACATTAATCGTATAGCCGAGAGAGAACTGTATGATACTGCAGATAGTACTTTTAAAAAAGTAATAACGCCTTCCCCGCCCCCATTCTGTACCAAATCTTAAAGAAAAGTTAGTCACCTTCTAACGCCTTAATCTTAGAATGTAAGGGGCGGCAAACTGAAGCTCTGCCCCGGGCGGCAATAACCCTTGCTACGCCACTGCATGGGATGGATTGATTAGGAGATTATCTGTTGCTGCCATCTAGCGGAAATATCTGTCAAAAAAACTTTTTCCATAAATTAGGAGGTGATGTATCAATTTTATTAATTATTTATTTATATTTCGAAATTGATAAAATATAATAACGCTTTTAATATTAAATAATCAAAGTTATGCATGCATATTTGAATAGCTTTTGTGGTAATCCTCAAGGTTTTTGTAGCTATTTAAACTGCATTTTTAAGATTAATAAATATTTTTTTCTATTTAGTGCTTGTCGGTGATCAAGCCGCAAAACAAATTAACAGCATTATATTTTTGTTACTTGTGCTATTATCATGAAATATAAGAAAACAAAACTTCTCATTTTTTTATAACCTCTTCTTTAAATAATATAACAGGAATAGTGAAATCATAAAAATAATTAAATAAAACTATGAACTTCTCCTAGTGTCACAAAAAAGTTGGTGGTGAGGTGTAATGAAGCACTAAAAGAAAAAAAAAATTATTAATCTTAAAAATGCAGTTTAAATAGCTACAAAAACCTTGAGGATTACCACAAAAACTATTTAAATATGAATACATAACTTTGATTATTTATTTATAAAAGCGTTATTATATTTTTTCAATTTCGAAATATAAATAATTATTAAAATCGATACATCAACTCCAATTTATGGAAAGTTATCTTGACATATTGTTTGCAACTATTGCCGCTAGATGGCAGCATCAGATAATCTCCTACTCAATCCATCCCCATCCTCAACTGAAGCGGGGCTATTTAGATAGCATGGCGAAAAAAGCGAACTAAAAATAATTGAAATTTTTAAAAAATATGTAACGATTAAGATTTTTAAAATAACAGATCATAAAATGAATGAAAAATACAGATATACAACAAATATTACCAGTTTCTTTTGGAACAGCATAGCCCGCTGGACGTGACCAAAGCAAGCTGCTGAAATCACGTGACCAAACAAGCCATCACTAGCTTCTTTTCTTCGCCTCGCGCTCACTGCCAGAGCTTGCTCCCTCGTGTGTGACAGTGTTCCCTTCAGCGGCTTTGGGGCCACATGTTGTAATTCTGTGCCAGTGTCGTGTAGAGCTCACATGCTCGATTCATCCTGAATAAATTTGTTAAGTTTTTATTCGTAAGTTGTTTTTACTTCACGACGGACTCTACATCCAACGTTTTCTTAATTCTTCACATAGTAAGGAGTGTAGGACTCGCTCCCTCTATATCTGAAATAAGGGCATCTCCTGTCTTTTCCTTTGAGCTTGATGAATCTACGGATGTTAGTTCATGTTCCCAATTACTCGTTTGCACAAGATATATCCTTCATGTTCCCAATTACTCGTTTGCACAAGATATATCCACGCTGAGGATATAAAAGAAGAGTTTCTCTTTTGCAGACCACTACAAACTAGTTCAAAAGGGGAAGACGTTATGGAGATGACAGTTTCATTGCTTGACAGTAATAACTTAGAATGGAAAAACTTGTGTGGAGTGTGTACAGATGGAGCACCAGCCATGCTTGGATCGATTTCGGGCTTTCAATCAAGAATTAAAAAACTTGTACCCCAAGCAAAGGGACTGCACTGTCAGTGGCTTAGCTAGAGGGGAGCAAGGAGGGACATTTGTCCCTGGGCGCAGCACCCGAAGGGCGCGAAATTGTAATAAAAGCTAACGTAACTGCATTTTGACAAATATACGGGGGCGCAAAATCGCCTGTTGTCCCCGGGCACAGAAAGCCCTTGCTACGCCTCTGTTCACTGTATGATTCATAGATTTGTACTTGCTACCAAGACTCTTCCAGGGTCTTTGAAAGAGGTGCTCAACTCTTTGGTGGCAATTGACAACTATATAAAATACAGCGCTCTCAATACTCGCTTGCTCAATGAACTGTGCAAAAACATGAACTCTGATCACGAAGTTCTTTCCTACACTACTGTACGGTGGTTATCAAAAGGAAATGCGGTTGGCCGATTATTTGAATTGAAAAATGAAATAAAGCAATTCCTAGAAATGAAAGGAAAACATGACTTTATGACATATTTTGATGATGAGACTTGGATCCAAAGAACAGGTTACTTATCTGATATCTTAGATCAGCTAAACAAGTTAAATTTGAAACTGCAGGGCAAGGAAACGCACATTATTCACGTCAGAGATAGTATCCAGGCTTTCGTTTCCAAGCTACAAAACTGGCATCGTAAAGTGAATCTTGGAATATTTACTATGTTTAAAAATCCATGCACTAAAACTGAAGACTCGGAAACAGGAATTGCAGTTCATTTAAGAGAGGAAATGTATAACCACCTTGAAGCCCTTGAATTGGAAATTCAAAGATATTTCCCGGAGCTGAATGAACAAGAAGCTGCATTAGTGCGAAATCCATTTCGCGTATCTTTGAATGTTGCCGACCTTCCCGATGAAGTGCAGCACGAATTTTTGAAATGCAAAATGACTCTTCAGCCCGTGATTTATTCCAGGAAAAATCATTAACTGAATTTTGGTGTGCCATGCGTCACTTATATCCACGTGTTTCAAATATTTCATTTAAAATATTATTTCCATTTGCAGCTACTTACCTGTGTGAAAAGGGATTTTCGACACTATTAAATATTAAGACAAAAGCCAGGAATAAACTAGATGTCCAAGATGACATGAGATTGGCTTTGTCGAAAACTCAGCCAAGAATATCAAAACTTGTGAATCCGATGCAACCGCAGTCATCAAACTGAAAATTAATACTTTATAATAATAAAAACATCATTGTTAAGTCAAAAAGATTTTATTATTCAGTTTATTTTTGTTTTATTGATGTTGGCTGTTGGGAACAGGGGGTCACGAACATTATTTAAAAATGGTAAAGGGGTCGCGATTCAAAAAGGTTGGGAACCTCTGTTCTAGTCTTTCACCATAGGAGGGAGGGGGGAAAAAGAAAACTTTCGGTAACAGAATGGACAGAAGAATGGAGAAAGAAAGATAATACAGCCTTCACTCGCTTTTCTCGGTACGGGACAAGTTGTCATCCAATTCTTGGAAAGATTGTGCGTGTGAAAGCAAGAGAAGATCGGAAAGGGGGTAACATGTACATACATTTTGAATATAAGAATATTATATCCAGCAAAATCATTTAAAAAATAATAAATAAGTTTTATCAGATTTTTAAAAAATTAATTTTTATATTGATTATCCTATTTCGAAAAGACATAGTCCTTTCATTGAGATTTTTTAAAAAATAAAATATTCCAAAGTATTTGAAATGAAATTTTTAATTCCTAAATAGAAATTAAATTGATCGGAAATGATTTGTTTAAATTTTAATGAAATTTAAAATTGTAATCAGTTGATTTTTTTACACTAAGAAATCATTTTTATGTCCTAGTTTTATGTGACATCTAAATAATAATGAATTATATAAATGACAGTAAAACACATAAATTAATATCAAAGTGTTCAGTAGATTAGAGCCATGCGCATTTGATTAACTGATAAGTCAAGGTAATCTCATATTTGCGAATTATTATGTATGAAATAATGTAAACCATGCCACTATGGGTTCCCACGTATTTTTTCGGGGGGGGGGGGAGGTGTCTACCTTTTTAAAGGGGAGACTAAAAATTCACGGGACTTCAAATACTTTAAAACTCGTGGGATACAGCAAGTCTTGCCGGGCTGCACTTGAAATTACCAGCACATACTTTAAAATAATTTATTCTACTTATTTTCTTAAATACAGATTAGAATTATGGAATTCCTATGGTAAATTAAAAAAAAAATCTTAAAGCAAAAAACCGCATTGTAGTAACTGCCGGATCGCCCATTCAGAAAAAAAGCCCTTTAATCTTCCCGCAATTCAACTGCGAAAGTCTTTGGTACAGCCCTCAGAGCTGATAAAGAAATTGGCAGCACCGTTGCCAGGACAACAACTATGTAAGCAGTCTCTCCGGTATAGGGTAGCATGAGGGGGTAAGACACAGAGAATATATGTTCTAGCCCAATATAACGGAAGTAATAGTTTTTTTTTTTTTTTTCTGGGAAGGTTGAAAGTTTTTAGCTTTTTTTGTTACTGTGTCCATGTGTTATTGGAATTTATATGATTTAACCGTTTTGAAATATGGTGCCCCCGTTATGATCCAGTTTGCGTCTTGCTTGAAATTCCGTTTAACCCATTCGTGCCTGGATATTTTTGCGACTTTCTTCGATTTTTGCTAACACCAGCAGTAATTGATAAATTTCTGATGTCAAACTTTGTGAACAAGGGATGATTTCTTTTAAAATCATTATGTATAAAAATTGAAATGTCAACATCCTACTTGGCCATATTAAAATATTTTGTGGAATTGAGGTTCAATACTCGCGAATAAAGGCTAGGAAAAACAAATAACGTTTTCGACTGATAGCGAAAATGCCGTCCCAAAAAAGGGACGCTAGGCATAAATGGGTTAACATATGGGAAGAAGATGACAAACGACAACTACTAAAAGAAAATAGACCGACACCAAAATTGTCCATTCATAAGAAAAAAGGAGGTTCGTCTCAGCATGGTCGTAGCTTCCAGTCATCATGGTATGCACTATTAACGTGGCTTTGTGCCCAGATAACACACTTGTCCATTTTATGTCTATTTCTGATCCAACTCATCCATAATACATCCATGTCTATACATAGACACCCATAAGACATAGACATCTATTTATGGACATAATCTGGAAAATCCAGAATATGTCCATGAATAGACCAAAACTGGAATTAGAATATCCAGAATAAGTCCATTTATGGACGTATTTCAGATGATCCACACTATGTCAGTGATACGACATAAAATGGATGTGTGTAAGTCCAGAAATGGACAAAATATGGAAAAGTTATTTTTTTGTCATTGATTTTCGTTTTACCCAATATTGTACTTACGACGCATGAATTTATTATACCAGTGGCGGCCCGTGGTCAAAACTGTTAGTGCAGACGGAAGCATATGAGCCCCCCCCCCCTTTCCTCCGGACAGGATTGGAAAATCTTTGTTACTGAATTCGAAAGCTGGCGGATTAAGTCTTCCCTCACCGAGGAAAAAAATAGAAATTACATTAAAAATGTAAGAGATCCTATTTTACTTCCATAAAATGGACATAAATTTCAACCAGCCGCTCTTATCCTCAAAATTGCATTAATCCGTGTCTGATTCGAAGTTTCCTTAGAATTTTCTTTTGTAACGATAACTTGAGAAGAAAAGAAAAAAAAAGAAAACTTACTTATTTTTTATAAGTCAAATCAATCCTCCTTTCTTTTAAATATGCGAATTGGTCAGTGATGTCCCCATAAAAAGACGTTGTTTTAATTCAGATATCAATAATTTTAAAAGCTCTTTAAAATTTCCCATGTTTAAAGACTTTTCTCGCTCGCCATGTCCTCTAAATGGCAGTTCTTGCTTACTTAAAAACAATACTGCTTTGATTGGTAATTGTCCATTCATAAGCGTCTATTCAGGCTTACCTTCTTGATAAATTCGGCAATATAAAGTCGAGAGTTTTCCAAACATATATTCTCCTTACCCGCTCCCTCAATTCTCGTCCGAGCCAATCAGTTAGTCCAGTTCTCAAGTTCAGCCGCCGTTAAAAAATCTTTCATCGGCTGTATCAGCTGCATACTCCTATGCTGGAGAGGCTGCTTACGTAGTCGTTGTCATGGCAACGGTGCTGCCAATTTTCTTTTCAGCGCTCTGGGCTGAACCAAAGATTTTCCCAATTGAATTGCGGGAAGATTTAAGTGCTTTTTTTCTGAATGAGCGATCCGGCCACAATACGTTTTTTTTTTTGTTTGGTTTTTTTTCGGAGATTTTTTTGATTTACCGTAGGAATTCCACAATTCTAATCTGAATTTAGGAAAATTAGTAGAATAAATTATTTTAAAGTATGTGCTGATAATTTCAAGTGCAGCCCGGCTGTACTTGCTGTATCCCACGAGCCGCCACTGTATTATACTTTATGTTTTTATTGATATTACATTTTACCCCAAAAAAGTTTTAAAACATTTCCCAGCAAACACACACAGGTTCTCTGAACGCCTATTAACGTTCAGAAGACGTTTTCTGAACGTTAATGGACGTTCAGAGAGCCTGTGTGTGTTTGCTGGGTTTAAATTCTAGGGGTTTTTTTTGGAGGGGAACTTTTGAAATTTAAAATACTTTTTATGTATTATTATTTCCTATAAAAGCGGTTTTGTGTAAAAAGAAACTCATATCCTCATACAAAAAAGAAAATTCTCTAGTGACTCAACATCCAAAAACGAATAGCTGCATATTTTTTTCTAAGTTCCCTGTCCGAAACTAAAAAATTTTTACTTCAACATTTTGACGCATCAGAGTAGTCCCACTGCGTATAGTGGCTAGCACACTCTACTGTGAAGTCCACGATTAAGGATTCGAATCTAAAACGGAGCAAGTACTTAAAGGTTGGTTTAAAAAAATTAGGTACGAATGTTTTTAGAAAATTCGTTATTAAAATGTAATGATAAATTTAAATTAATCATTACATAAAATTAGCTAAAAATTATTAAATGGATTTTATTGATGTCCAGGATTCGAACGTAAAATGTCTATAAATAGACAAACATGTCCATTATTACGTCCATATGCACGTCTATAAGACGTCATATGGGCGTCCTATAGTGCCAATAGTGCTATCTTGACGTAAAATGGACGAATCCTGGATGTTTAATGGACATGTCAGCTTGTCTATATGACGTCTTCTAGGCGTGTTCTGGACAAGTTTGTGCTGTCTGGGTGGCAGTTTTTATTTACAAAAATGTTTTGTTGGCCGTGTTTAATCGTTGGGATAAAAAAGAGCGTTTGGAATGGTACTGAATATGATGGATTAACCATCACAGGAGCATGTAAAACACACGAAGGCTCAATCGAACATAAAAAAAAGTCTTTAAAATTTAAGGAGTTGATAAGTGGGACCTAAATTGCTGAAGCATTAAAGGAAAACTCTCAACTTTATATTGCTGAATTTAACAAGAAGATAAGCCTGAATAGACGCTTCATGCAATTACCCATCAAAGCAGTATTGTTTTTAAGTAAGCAAGAACTGGCATTTAGAGGACATAGCGAGCGAGAAAATTCTTTAAACATGGGGAATTTTAAAGAGCTTTTAAAATTATTGATATCTGAATTAAAACAACGCCTTTTTATGAGGGCATCACTGACCGATTCGCAAGTTTAAAAGAAAGGAGGATTGATTTGACTGATAAAAAATAAGTAACTTTTCTCTTTTTTCTTTTCTTCTCAAGTTATCATCACAAAACAAAATTCTAAGGAAACTTCGAATGAGACACGGATCAATGCAATTGCGATTAAAACATAAACTAGATGGGTATATATATATTCTAAAAACTGCAATATTTTTTATATAACAAGTCAGTCTTATACAGTCAATTTATTCAGAACTCTTAAAATATAATTCTTCTTATTAGCATAACTTAATAAATGTGTAATTGATAAAATTGAACATAAACATGCCAACAAAATTAAGAAAATTATTCTGAAAGCTGCAGCATTACTGCAATATGTTTTAATTTAGGAAATCATACACCTTTTATAGATATAATACTCCTTATATGTGTGTCTCTTTAGAACCAGAACACTAAACAAGCTACTAAGAACTGCCGATTTTTATTAAATAACTTTTATTTAATATCAGCAAATGATATACCATACTCATAATACGAAAATATTTACAACGTATACATAGTGTCAACAGCTTCCGCTGGCATTTACTTATGTGTAAGCAGTACAACAATTGTATTAGACGAATGCAAATATTTTATGCTTAATATGTTACAATGTCGGTCCATCAGTTTTTATAACATTCAATTTGTTTAAAATTGATTTCACTAAAATAAAAGATGTTTGTTTATATTATGACCATTAGATGGCAGTATCATTTATGGGAATGGACGATATAGGAAATGTAAGTCAGCCACGACGATAGCCATATGACGTCATTTATCAACCAACACGTACCTTTCACCTTTCGGCTGTGTTGATGAGTAGCATAAGGCCTGTAATCTGAATGGCTGAATTGTATATTTTTCATCGACATTTGACTGAAATAGCCTCATCTCAGTGTAAGTTTTAATATGTTAGGATTTTTCAATGGGAATCTGTGGAAAGATATCTTTTTGTTATCATGTACAGGTTCCAGAGAGTTATTGAAACATCCATAGACAGCACAATACAGACGCATAATTATTATTTTTTTAATTTTGCGCTTATTACCAAGAGCTCAGCACATATGGATAAAATGTTGTCTTTTTTCCACCGACAATGAAGTTTATCGGTGTGACGTCATTTTTCCACCAACACGTGACCTTTCGGCTTTGTTGATGAGTAAACCTGCAAGCTGATTGGCTGAAGTGCCTGTTTTCCATCGACACGTCACTGAAATAGCCTCGTCTCAGTATAAGTTTTAATACTTAAACATTTGTTAATGGGAATCTGCGGAAAGATATCTTTTGGTAGTCATGTACAGGTTCCAGAGAGCTATTGAAACATCCATAGGCAGCACAATACAAATGCATAATTATTCTTCTTTTAATTTTACGCTTATTACCAGAAGTGCAGCACATAAACCTATGGAGAAATGGTTGTATATTTTCCACCGTCACGTGACTTTTACAGCCTTGAACCCAAGGAGTGGATATCCTCCATTGAAATTCATACTCAAAATATATCTTTCTAAATTTAATGAAAGTTTGCTTTAAAATATTAAAGGCAAGCAATGATTACATTGCTTTATGGACCATATAGGGTGTCTTCACCTTCGTCACACTTTAGTATCTGGCAACACTAATTTCGAAATGCAGACGACAGCTTTGTACAAACAAACCTCTGAAGTTATACTGTGCGCTGATATATTACTAATTTAAAAGCAATTCAAATTTTATAAAAACGAATTCAAATTATTATATAAATTTGGAAGATAGTTCTAAAAGTATACACATTAGACATATAGAAGTATAGGACACTAGAAAATATTTTTGGGGACTTATTCGAGGACATAACATATTTAAGGTGACCAGATTTTTGAACAGTTTTGTTGAATCAGATGTTTGAACAGTTTGTCAGAATCGGGGACATGTCCCCGATTCTGACAACAAAACTGGGGACATTTATAATTAATGCAATAATTAACAGTAATTTAATTAAAAACAATGCATTAATTAAAAAATGTCCTCAGTTCCTGTTTTACATTTTGGGGACAATTTGAAAAATCCCCTGAAAATGGGGATTGTCCCCGAAAAATGGGGACGTTTGGTCACCTTACATATTACCATGTATACCAGTTACCAGTATACCCGTACTTTAAATCTTGACTGACTTTGATACTTAAAAATGAACTCTAATAGCTTTTTATATCAATTGTGCATTCTTATTTCTAATAAATTAATGGAGGTATTTCATTAATTTATAAATATTTATTTAAACCAGAAATATGAAATGAACATCATATTGAAATATTGCAGTTTATTCAAAATTTAACTCTTGGCATAGTATTTGTATTTTTCAGAAGACATTGCTTTTTACCTTGGCTCATTTTGTAATAATTCATGAAACTTTGTACACCCTCTAAAAAAAGTATTCGAGTGGAAGAAAAATTTCGTATGTCAATTTTATATGTAAAGCATGATTCTTCATGAAAAGTGATTAATCATTAACAAAACTGAAATGGGAAATTTCTCCCATAGTCGAATACTATATTAATCGTCTGTACACGCTGCACACAGAATGACAACAAACGTTTTCAGAGATCGAATTTCATTGTTTCTCTGAATAGAAGGCGATTTTAGTTGTTTTATTTATTTATTTTTTTTTCTTCAGTTTTTTCTGAAAGAAATAAACTAAACGGAACTTTCTGGGAAAAAGTACAAGTCTTGAAATTTGGGGACTTTTCCCGTCCCCAAGAAGTCAAAGTATTTTTGAGGACAAAATGAAAAAAGATCTATATTTGGGGACTGTCCTCAAATTTCGAGGACGTATGGTCACCTTAACGTTAGGTGAATAATCCCTATACTACTGCTTTATCAATTCTTAAAGCTTAAATAGCGTTACATAAAATAATATAAATTACATAGTTTAAAAGTGAATTATTTTTATAATTTCCACCGCAAAAACTGTTTAAATATGCATATTATTATTATTATTATTAATTTTTGAAAGCGTTAAAATATCTTTTAAATTTTCAAACAGCTAAAAAAATAAATTGATTAATAAAATTATTATTTGGACTAGTGTAATTTACGGAAAAACAGAGTTTTTTGAAAGTTGATTGCAACTTTCACCGCTAGATAGCAGCATCAAATAATGCTTCTCCCATAGGGATGCTTGGGCTATTTTTATAGCATGGCGTTTAATCACCTTGTACTCTACCTACATGGTTCTTCGAAGTGAAGTTAAATGTGGCTTTTGTTATGTTATGAATGAAAAGCAAAGCGAAACTTTCTCAATTTTATGAATAGGAACTGTATTGAAAATATTATGGTAACCAAAATTTAATTATTGTTCTCTTGTTAAATTTATGCATTTGTTTTGTGTTTATAATAAATTTACTTAAAATTTATATGTTTTGAAGTTTCAAAAGAATTAATTAACAATTCATATGTGAACACTATTAAATATATATTTACACACACACACACATATGTATAAATATATATAAATTTAGTGTCTTTAAAACTGCAATTAATTATATTTTTAGTTCAATTTAACGTTTTTAAAAAAGCATGCATTAATACTCTTAATTATTATATTTTGGCCTTTTGGTTTAATGTTTATTTATTTTGGAAATTTTATGAAATATGAGTATGCTTAACCATAGTTTTAATGTTATATAGTTGAAGTTCTTTTGGTAAAATCATACAAGACGGTGCGCACCCAATGTAAACACAGCGACAGTCGCAGGAGGGTCATTTATTTTCAAATCAACCAATAAATTTCAAAAATGTCACCCACCGTCTTGGATTTCTTTGAAATTTTTTATAAATGTAGCCATTAGTGTTCTAACTAACAATATAAAATTTTACTTCAATATCTCTAATACTTTTTAAGATAAAAATTATTAAAATAATGGGAAAGTGACCATAAATGGCGTTTTTGCAAACAATTATTTTAATGGTGCTTTTTCAGATAAAAAATCATAACTAACTTTATTTTCAATATATTAAATTGAAATTTATACCAAAATGTTCACAAAGGTTTGGAGATTATAGAAAAAATTAATTTGGTAGTCCTGTTTAGAACTGGAACCCCCCCAAAATTCATAAACTTTGTTTTTTTCAAAAAAAATTCATAAAAACAATAATTTTGCAAAAGCTGTTTCAGAAAATGGTGTAGCTCTTAACAAAGCAAACTATTTTTTTACTTACATGTAAATGCATAAAGTAAGATAATTTAAAATAAAAACGGTGGGTATTTGAGTCCTAATAGGTTAATTTAATTAAAAACTGAACATTTTGAAGATTTTTCTTAAAATTTTATGTTGCATGCAAATGTTATTATAAAATAATTTTTTATTTATTTAATTTAAAAAGGTGCTTATTTTATTTAAAAGTTAATAATGAATTAGTCATTTTACTTAAAATTTAAATTATTTTAAAATTTAATCGGAAATACATATAGTTAACATGCATCAAAATTTTTCTAGCTTTTTTTATTGTCAACTAAAAATTAATACTTTAGTTAAAAAACAAACATTTTTCTTTAAAAAAATAGCTGTATGCAATTAAATGTGTAAAAAAGGGTTTATTTAATTAATACTTTCTTAATTAAAAAAATTTAGACGAAATTTGAACATTAATTAGAAAATGTGTGCTGAAGATTTTTTGAACATTTCTTTGAATCACTGACAACAAATTAAATAAGAAACATACTAACTTGCTTTAGTATAAAATGAAAATATTAATTATTATGACTGATTGTGACACTTATGTTCAGTATTTTACCAGGGGAAAAAAAAAAAAAAAAGTAGTTCCATTCCTTCAATCAATCAATTTCAATGGAGATTCACCTATGTTTTGTAATAATACATTAACATCTTCTAAAGCTTCTTGTTTTGAAATTGACAATTTCAAATTTGTGACGTTTCATCACTGCCAGTTGATACTTTGTCACTGGTATCACTGCAAGTTGATACTTTGTCATCAAGCTCAGAAATAAGTTTGTTTACCTTCTTCCTACAAAAACTACATTTTTTTGTCCAGAAATAGATTTTTCACAGTTTGGCAATTTGAACTGAAAAAACACTCAAAATACTGGTGTTAAACGATAAAGTAATTAAAAAACTTTGTAAAAAACACACATAAGAAGTAAAAGGAAAGAGGATACGCGTTTCGTTCAAAAATTGTTTTGAACTTCTTCAGTCCAAGCCCTTCGAGGTAAAGAACACAGGGAACTGAAAAACTTTTTCAGTTCCCTGTGTTCTTTACGTTGAAGGGCTTGGACTGAAGAAGTTCAAAACAATTTTTGAACGAAACACGTATCCTCTTTCCTTTTACTTCTTATGTGTGTTTTTTACAAAGTTTTTTAATTACTTTATAGTTTGGCTATTTGTTAATTACCTCAGATAAATTTGAATTAATGGTTCTCAAACAATTTTTTCTTTTTCTTTTATGGCACTTCAATGGGTCAAAACATGATGTTTGAAATATTTCAAATAAAATGATTTTTGATGTTCACAAATATTAAGTAAAAGCTCTGATTGTACATTACTTCTCAAACTTATTAAGTTCAAGTCTGAAGGCTTAATAATGCAGTACTTGATGCAGTTTCTACTTGAGCATAAGTCTTTTTATGACATTCAGTTCCATTTTTCTTAGCCAATACTACAGCATGTCTGGGAATATTCTGCTGCCATATTAAATGTAACTGATATTCAGTAGTAGCACAAAATAAAAAAACATTCTAATTTACTTTCAATTAGATAAAAAAAAAAATGAGCTTACATATCAAGCTGAATAATTTAGCTTTATAGTGCGTTCGCCGAGTCAAGAGAACAAAACTAAACAATTGCATGACAACAAAACTAAACAATTGCATATTGAAAAACAATATTCAGTGAAAGTTTTTAGAAGCAAATTTATTCATTCATTTATTTTTATTTATTTATTTTTTGAAGGGCAGTGCCAAGTTTTCTTTACGAGTTAAACCCTAATTTTATATTTGTCTATGGTTTGAAGTTTGCATTTCTATATGTGCAAATGTTCAAGCTCAAGTACCTAAAGTTTTAATTTTGCCCGTTTTGCCCAATAAAACCTGGGTTTTTCACCCTAAACCCCAGGTTTTTTAATAAAACCCTCCTGGATTGGGCTTTTCAAAAAAATCCGGGTTTTTTTTACAACCCTGTCTACCAGTGCCCCATTCAACCAGAACGTAACAAATTTTTTTCATCATGGCAGTAGCCAAGAACTGTTGCCAACCATTTTGCATCAGTACTTTGTGCTGATTTAATATGCATTTTATGGATAACTTGCCATATACCACCAGTTTACCTTGAACACTATTTTTGCATTGAATCTGCATTGCAGATTGATGCAAAAAATTCTGCAACTGGGCAGGATGTCAAAATTTTGTTAAAGTGTCCCATATCAACTTCATTGTTTTGTAGTGAAAAAATACTAGACTTTCCACCTTCTCACTTGTTTGCTCTCAATTTGTTATATGTTTAGAGAATAACTTTATAATTTGTGCATGCTCCAAAGCCATTAAAATGATACCAGTTTAAAATTAACTCTAATATTTTTAAAATGATCTAATTTTTGTACTGTTGTGTTGTTGTTTCTTATCCTCAAATTGTCTGATGGAGTCAGACTAGATGCAATAAATTGTTAACCCTTAGAAAATCAAAAACAAGAAGGGGGGAAGCATACAAGTCCTCTTTGGTAAGACCCAAGCAATCCAGATGATCAGCAGAGGCCTGCTGAGTTTTACTTTTGGAGCAGACTTCAAAAGTTTTCCTACCCTCAAAGTATGAGAGGCTCTTCGTGTGTCCACTAGCCTACCCCAGCGGGAGTGTAAGCCCGAGACACGCGTTTCCAAGAGCTCCGTGACAGGTTTCGGCGACGGGGACAAGTGTGGAAGGCTGCCAGGGTTTAATGGTCCAGGGTTCTGCTACTCTATTCTCGGGACTGGGACTTTCTTGCGTCTCAGTCACTCTGAAGATGTTTTCTTCAATTATTTTCACGCTGTAGTTTTACTACTGTTATTGTCACGCTGTTGTTGAAGCTTCATTCTTATCAAGTCGTCCCATCTGACTGTTTTTGAAGATTACGCTGGCTATGGATCACCGGCCCAAGAACGACTGGAGTTAGGCCTTTTTCGACCGGGACAGAACAACGCTGCGGACGAGTCAGCTTGCGGGTGGCAGCCGACCTATGGTGCGACGATGACTGGATTCCGAGGGACGTATCCGTTAAAGAGAAGCTACATCCTGATGGTAATTTATTACCGTAGCCGGGTTCCTGAAGTTGAAGATTGCCGCAAAGTAACCTTTGCAGACATGGCTCCCCATCCGGGGCGACATAGGGCACCGTCCTCTTCTGTTTGCTGAGTTCCTGCATGGCCGCAGCACGCCTGTCTCCCAGCCCTTCTACAATTGAAAGGACCTTTTTTGTCTTTTTTTTCCTGGAGAATTTTGTCACCACGCTCGGCTTTCTTGCTTTATTTTTTCACTCTGCCTTTCGGCATTCTATTCGTGACAGCTCTGTTTTCATCTTGTACTGCATTTTGCATTTAATTTTGGTCTCTGGTCGAGCAACCCGTTGTGAAGTCCACCCCTTGTGGGTAGGGGGAAGGCGGGTCGGCCATCCAATTCCATCTCTTTTCCATCTACTTCATGTAGCTGGATCGGCTCATGATCTTTCTCTTTCCTTTATCTCCGATCTCTTGGCTCGAATTTTTTTGTTAATTCGAGTCTGAATCGTATTTATTGCCCCTGACAGCTTTTGGGGGTTTTTCTTTTACATCAAGATTATTCAAAACACACTTCTATTTTCACTCTGGAGATAAGCGCCTTCGATGCAGGTATTCCCTTAAAAGCCCATTTCGGTTCGGTTCGGTTTGGTCCACTAGCCTACCTGGAAATTGACATTTGGGATGCTCTGTCACAGTTGAGAACAAGTGAAGACCCCGGTTCCTTGGCCGCATACCAGTGGTGGGAGGGAGGGATCTTTCACTCCTTTGAAAAATGACATTTGATTTTAGACTGAAGCTCTGAGTAGGTAAGGGCTGAAGAAGAAGGTATAAAGTGACTACAGCCCTCCTTGGCTAGGCGATCCACTTCCTCATTGTCAAAAATGACAACATGGGATGGAATCAACTGAAAATGGACATCGTGGAGCTTGGAAATAACTGGAAGTTTAAGAAGGATGGAGATGCTTGATTTGTCTCCAATTTTAGTCCAATTGTGACGGTGTTGAAGGGAGCTGCGACTGTCTGAAAGAATCCAGAGGTCACTAAAGTCACGCTCATTGATTATAGCTTCGAGGCCCTGTTCTATTGCGATTAATTTGCTTCTGAAGACTGAAGTGAAATCAGGGTTAAGAGACAGATGGACAATTTTTGCCCTGGTTTCTCAATTGTACAGTTGTTATTTACTGAAATTAACAGTTTAATGATGTTCAATGCCATTTCATTAATATACATATTAATGAATTATTAATGTTTTTTTCCCCAGGGGGATTCATCTATTACAGAAAATCACTCCCTGATGAGTGATAAGCATAATAATATTAATTTGTCAAGTAAGCCAGAGGACAAGGATCTATCCACACACTGTGCAACTGTTCCTTTACCTCATATAGAATCGTCATCTGTCAGCAGTGAATCAGTTGGAAATGAAAGATCAACTTGGAGTCGACAGCTAGACTTTTTTTTGTCTTGTGTTGGCTATGCTGTTGGACTTGGAAATATTTGGCGTTTTCCTTACCTCTGTTATAAGAGTGGAGGCGGTAACTATTTTATTTGTTGTTCTTTCTAATACAGCCGAACCCTGCTATACTGAACCCAGGGTTTCGGACCCACCCACAAACCCAAAAAAACCCGGGTGGGTTTAAAAAAAAAACTCAATAAAACCCACACAGAAGTGGTTTTTTTTGGGTTTTATTAAAAATTATCAAAATTTTTCCTTTCTTTCATTTAAATCATTTGTTATTTGACATTAAATACATATAATATTACCTACATAACTTAGTGCATTATATTAGATAAATATAAATATGCCAGTTTAATTTTTTTATAATTATTTTTCCAACTTCAACATAAAGAATAATAACCTTTTTAAAAATAATACCTTGAGCCAATTCTATCTGCAATATTTGTTTTGAAATGAACAGGTGTAGAATGCAGGCAGGGATAGCTTAGTAATTTATTTCTTTAATGAATAAGTTTTTAAATATGAATAAAATATGTAATTATCAGTATAGTAACACAAAAAAAAATCATTTCCCAGATAAGAGAAAAATGGGGCATGTCTCTCTCTTACAGCTTACAAGTATGCATCTCAAGAATGAATTCAGGTTCAGGAAACCATCCTGTTTTCTATTAGTTGCTGCATTACTTTAGTATTGAGAAATATAAATCTGATTCATTATACATTGTTTATGTGGGATTTAATATCAGACATATTAATTCTAGATATTTTAAAGTCAAAAGGAATTTATATTCAAAGCAAAAATTAATAACTATAAAGAAAATTATTAAATAAATAGTAGTTCTACAGTAAGTTGACCTGCAAAGGCTTTACTTATATTCTAACTAGAAAATATAACTATGACTTAAAAAACATAAAGGTAAAAAAAAAATTTAAAAGTTAAATTTAAAAGTAATAGAAAACAGCCAATCAAAAACAATATATTTTTCTATGTGAACAATAATATACTTTTATCTAGGGTCATAAAACAAATTAGGAGCCCTTTATAAACATCAGCAGAAAAAGATAGTACTGCATTAAAGTTGAAGTTATTTTTACATTTTAATTAATTAATTATTATTTTGTAATGAAAGTTTTATTTTACACTAAAACTATTCTGTTTTGAAATGAAACTATAAAATTTAAATCCAAAAAGTGTTATACTATAAAAAAATCTTAATAAAACCCAAAAATACCCACCCGGGTTGGGTTTTTTAAAACCCCGAGTGAACCCCTGTGGCCCCAATAAATAGTTCACTATATCCAAACTTGTTAAAATATTGATTTTTTCTTAGAATTTGATGGCAGTTTTGTTAGAAACATTCACTGGTATAATACATGATTTACTTATAAATTAATTAACTAATAAATTATCAAATAGACAACAATAAAAGAATAAAAAGAATAATTTTAAATGCTCACTTTTATTTTTACACTCTATGGGAATAATTCGTTATTTTTGATTGTATACATTTCAATTTTAAGTAAAGTTCATCAATTTTCTCATCAACGATTAAGAAACAGTCCATAGTTTTTTGTCTACATTTTCCGTAGAAAAAAATGCATTCAGAATATTTGCAGCAGCTTTTGCTTCAGTGATCGAGGGTGCTGACATTACACTTTCTTTGTCTGAAGGTAAGGAAGCTTCATCGTGATCTGTATTTTTTTTGCTTTACTTCGGATACGATGTCATCATCAGTTGGAATATCTGAAGTACACGCCTCATTATCACATGATTCAAAGTGTTCAATTTCATCTTTAGAAAATGTCTTTATGCTATGCTGTTCCAACCATACAGCAAGTGATAGATTTTTATCTTCGTCTTCATCCCCAATTCTGTCTCTTTGATCCAAAACATTCTTGGAAAGACATGTGCTTCGAAAGCCGTTACTAATTCAGGCATGTGCCAGCTGTTCCAATTGCTCCAAATTGTGCCAAATCAATCCTGATGTGCCAATATGCTACAAAAAGATCATTTTCGGACATTTTTTGCTCCAAATTCAGCAAAACTGCTACATTTTTTATTTTTCCATATACGTTGAAAGCGTTCGTAAATCTACCGAATTTTTACAAAAAGTCATCACACATTTTTAAGCATTCTAATTTCAATCTTTCTCTATTGATCTTAAAAACAAATATTTTTTCTTTGTTATCCCTTTGTTTAACCTCCTTTGTTTAACTCCTCAACCTTAAGAGTAAAAATTGACCCTGCTTTTAATTTAATTTTATATAAATTGGTAATTTTTTACCAAATTTTTATAAGCTGCTGATGTTAGTTAACCCATTTGTACACACATATTTTTACCACTTTCTTTGATTTTTGCTTATACCAGCAGTAATAGATAAATATCTGATGTCAACTTCTTGAACAAGGCACAATTTCTTTTAAAATCATGTATAAAAATTGAAAGGTCAACATTCTACTGGGTCATATTAAAATATTTTGCGAAGTTGAGGTTCCATACTTGTGAATAACTCGTGCATGTTACTCATGAATAAAGGCTAGGAAAAATAAATAACATTTTTGACTAATAACAAAAATGCTATCCCGAAAAAGGAACTCTAGGCATAAATGGGTTAATATAGTTTAGTAAATATTGGATTTTTGATTTAACTCTACAAAGCTTGATTTTTCCCCCAAAATTAATGTATGTGATGATGTTGTGATTAGCATTTTGAGAAAAATAATTTAAAAAATAATAAAATATTTTACTAGAAAATCATTTTTTTTTCAGTTCCGTAGGTAGCACACTGAGCCTTAACTATACTTTTTTAGCTTCTGTTTTGAAATTTTAGTATTCAGATTATTTCTTTGTATGATGAACTCCAACACGCAATAATTCTTTCTGGGTCAAAACTTTTTGCTAACTATGTTTTGGGTTTTTCTAAATAAAATGGCGTACGAAAGATTACGGTTTACATTTCAATCAGTTTTGACAATAATGAGAACAGTAATGACTTCTACACACTATAGCCTGAATTATATCATTGCTGTCTATGTATAAATTATTTTAAAAACTGAAAGATGTCTAGGCTAGTAGTTTATAAACAGCGAGGAATAATTAAAGTGGTTGTTCCATATATGGTACCAGGTGCCTTGTAGGGATAATAGATATTTTGTATAACAATGTATAAAATAACAGAATTTTTTATTTATTTCATAAGCTTCTGACTCTCCCCCCCCCACACCAAAAAAAAAAAAAAAAAACTGGTTTTTGTTATTAGCTAAGAGTTTTTAAGAAACTCCTTAATTTTAATTTTTTAGATTGGCATTCCTTAATGACTTCGTTTCCCTCCAAAAATAAATTTTGTATTAAAAAGTTAAAAAGTAATACGGAGGTATTCCATTGTTAATTTGATAAAAATATTACCCTAACCTCCGGAGAAATATATTTCGGCTGCCGCCATCACAGCCGTCTTCAGTCTGACATTCCCGTGGGAATGACGCTCTTCTTCCGCGCCGTTCTTATTGCGCATGATGTCATTCCATGTTTCGTCTACGCTGGCGTGCATCATGTCGTTGATGCTGCCCTCTGTTGTTAATATTTCCAATGATTCTCGTAAGTAGGCGCGTATGTATGGTTATTGAAGTTGGCTATTTTTTGTATTGCTTGAAAATCTATTGTAATGGGGGTGTTTAGTGTGAGGCGGGATAAGGCTGTTGATTCTCTATTGAATTTAATGTCGTTAATATGTTCTGTTTGACGCTCTTTAATTTTTCTTTTTGTGACCCCAATGTAGCAGCCAGTTATTTCGTTGTCGTTATTTTTTATGTTTATTTTATAAATTCCTGCGGTGTCTGTGGGTTTTATTTGGTCTTTCTCGGATCTGATGCGTTGAAAAATGTTTTTATTTGGTTTGACTAGAATTCTAATATTTTTCTTAAGAGCTGAGTGTGATATTTTATTAGCAGCTCCCTTGCAAAAAGGTATAGCTGTAGTGAATTTTAGTTTGGGTTTCTGTCTATTGCTAATTGTATTGAGTTTCTTTTGTCTTCCTTTGATCAATTTATTAAAAATATGCGGCGGGTAATTTGCTTCCTGACATTGTTTTTTAATAATTTGTAGTTCTTCCTGTTCAACAAAAGGGTTTCATCCGAACAAACTGTTAATGCGCGATCTATGTAGGATCTGATGGCGGCTATTTTATAATTAAAAGGTGTATTTGATTTGAAATTCACTATTGCGGTGTTACTTAGTGGTTTACGATATACTGTGGTTTGAAGTTTGAGATTTTTATTTTTCATAATTCTAACATCGAGGTAGTTTATGGAGTTATTAGTTTCAGTTTCATAGGTGAATTTTATATTAGGGTCTAGGCTGTTTAATTTATCTAGGAGTTTGTCTTCATTTACTATGACAAAAATGTCGTCAACGTATCGTACCCTCAAGTGAAAAAAATGGTTAAAGTTAGTGTGAATTTTATTTTCAAGAAGGCGCATTTTCCAGTCGGCCACGATTCCCGAAATTGGTGACCCCAATGGGACACCCTGTGTTTGTTTGTAAAAATGGTTATCGAATTGAACACAGGGTGTCCCAATGGGGTCACCAATTTCGGGAATCGTGGCCGACTGGAAAATGCGCCTTCTTGAAAATAAAATTCACACTAACTTTAAACATTTTTTTCGCTTGTGGGTACAATACGTTGACGACATTTTTGCCATAGTAAATGAAGACAAACTCCTAGATAAATTAAACAGCCTAGACCCTAATATAAAATTCACCTATGAAACTGAAACTAATAACTCCATAAACTACCTCGATGTTAGAATTATGAAAAATAAAAATCTCAAACTTCAAACCACAGTATATCGTAAACCACTAAGTAACACCGCAATAGTGAATTTCAAATCAAATACACCTTTTAATTATAAAATAGTCGCCATCAGATCCTACATAGATCGCGCATTAACAGTTTGTTTGGATGAAACCCTTTTACAGGAAGAACTACAAATTATTAAAAAACAATGTCAGGAAGCAAATTACCTGCCGCATATTTTTAATAAATTGTATTGAGTTTCTTTTGTCTTTCTTTGATCAATTAGCAATAGACAGAAACCCAAACTAAAATTCACTACAGCTATACCTTTTTGCAAGGGAGCTGCTAATAAAATATCACACTCAGCTCTTAAGAAAAATATTAGAATTCCAGTCAAACCAAATAAAAACATTTTTCAACGTATCAGATCTGAGAAAGACCAAATAAAACCCACAGACACCGCAGGAATTTATAAAATAAACATAAAAAATAACGACAACAAAATAACCGTACATTGGGGTCACAAAAAGAAAAATTAAAGAGCGGCAAACAGAACATATTAACGACATTAAATTCAATAGAGAATCAACAGCCTTATCCCGCCTCGCACTAAAAATCCCCATTACAATAGATTTTCAAGCAATACAAAAAATAGCCAACTTCAATAACCATACATACGCTTACTTACGAGAATCATTGGAAATATTAACAACAGAGGGCAGCATCAACGACATGACACACGCCAGCGTAGACGAAACATGGAATGACATCATGCGCAATAAGAACGGCGCAGAAGAAGAGGAGGAGAGGAAGAGCGTCATTCCCACGGGAATGTCAGACTGAAGATGGCTGTGATGGCGGCAGCCGAAATATATTTCTCCGGAGGTTAGGGTAATATTTTTATCAAATTAACAATAAATTTTGTATTTCAAAATTGATGTGCTTGTGCTCCAAATTGCTCCAAAAATGTCTTTTTTCTTGCTCTACAAATTGCTCCAAAATTTAATTTCGGCTGGCACATCCCTGCTAATTGTTGTAGCTGTTACTTGTCTCCAAGATTAATCCAGCAAAATGATTGCTTCGAAAAGCAATATTTTATACTCCTTATTAAGTTCATAATTTTCCAAAATATGCATGGTCAACTGCTTCCAATAGTGAGCCTTGAGATTTCGAATAGCGCCCAGATCCATCGGTTGAAGCATAGATGCTGTGTTGGGAGGCAAAAAATAAAAATAAATAAGCTTTATGCATTTAAGATTTTCTAAGTGGGGATGGGCAGTGAAATTATCTATCAGGAGTTCGATCTTGCAGTTTACTTTCACCAAGTCACTATCCCACTGGTGAAGATATTTTTCAAATAGGCCAGCAATCATCCAGGCTTTGCAATAACTTTTGTACTTCACAAGTAGCTTTTAACATTCTTAAAACACCTAGGATTTTGAAAAGTACCAGTTACGGTTAGTTTCCATTTTTCCGAACCATCCATGTTTGCACATACGAGAACAGTTATTCTAACTTTAGATAGCTTACCATCACTGCATTTTTCTCCTTTAAATTTTAAAGTCTGATTCGAAGTCATTTTGTAAAACAACCCAGTCTCATCCATGTTAAAAATATCTTTCTCTTTATAATTTCGGATTATATCCGGCCATACTTCAGTCTTCCACTTTTCTACATCCAGTGCATTAACATTAGCTGCTTCACCAACAATCTTAGAGCACGAAATATTGTTTTGTTTCTTAAACCTATGCAGCCAGCCGTTAGAGCATACAAAATCTTTTTCTTTAAAACGTTCTGTGAACTCATTGGCTTTGTTTTGCAGCATGACTCCAGAGACAGGAAGATTTCGATTCCGCTGAATGGAGAACGATATTAAAAGAGCTTCCTCTACATTTTCTCTTTCAGCCCAACGTAACTTCTTTGTTCCACTTAAATTTTTTTCGTGAGCAGCAATAATCAGACTACGATTTTTCCAAATGTTGGAAACAGTAGATTTTGACAAGGAAAATTCCTTGCATATTTCAGATTGACTAGCTTCTTTCGATTCAACGCGTTTGATTATTTTGACTTTATCATCAATGGAAAATGCTTTCCTTTTTATGGAATTTGCCATTTTTAACAGAATTTTTATAGTGCTGAAAAGCGATAATATCTGTTCAGTCTGAACCAGCCGCAGGAGATAACCATAGATACAGATAAGACACGGTACAGATTGGCAATTCCAAGCACAGAGACTGGTTTACATACAATACAATGGGATTTCGCGCTGACCAGACAACAAACCTTTAGGGCTGTTCCACCTATTATTCAAGGGTGGTTTGAAAAGAGTGGACTGTCGGTGACCAACGGCTTCCTAGAAACGGCGGAAACAGTGAACAAAGAGGATTGCTGTTTATCAGTGAGAGAGCCAGTAGTTGAATAGAAACACGGTAACAAGGGTGAAAGAGGGGAATTTGACGTGGAAGTTAAGGAATGCTGTCTTTTAGACACTAAGGAGAGACTTTTATTGCCTTTGGGAGGGAAAAATAAGCTACCAAAATGACATTTTAGTTCACTATAAGCGGACTTTCATTTTCTCTTCAATTCACTATAACCGTATAAATTTGCGTTAGTTACATACGTGTTCATTTGGGACTGTTGAAAAAGTTCACTATATCTGAGAGTTTACTATATCCTGGGTTCACTATAGTGGGGTTCAACTGTACATGCTTTAATTATAAATTCACATGTGAATCAGCTAGGTTTTCGAGTTAGTCATTTTATTGAAAAAATTATGTATATACATATACAGGGTGTTTCACTACCAGAGTGACCAGCTTGCAGGAGGTGTAGGGGGCACAGAAATGACTGGTAATCATATAGTAATGCAGGTTTGAAAATGCTGTAATTGTGAGCTATGGTACAAAGGAGCAGAAAAAAAGAACAGAAACAATAACACATTAATGGAATACAGAGAACATGCTATTGAAAGATTATACTATACTACAGAATGTGTTTGAAATTACAGCTAGAAGTCGTGAGGCTGGCTTGACAGCTGCACCGCATGGAAATCTTTAAGTTTAGGAAGATTCGTGATGTGTCTCGTATCCTCCCGGCAGCTACAAATATTCAAGCAGTGAGTTCAACTGAAAGAACGGGGGTCTTGCACGCGTAACTCTTTATTTGATACCAGAAGTCTATGCATGACAAGTCTGGCAGTCCACCACAACTTACCCACTGCTGTCCAAAGGCTATGTTGAAGTGTCGGTGGATGTCATTCGTGCAACGTGCAGGAGTCCCATCATGCTGGTACCACATAAAATGACGTTGCATGGCAGAGGAACATGTGCAGCATTAAGACACTTAGGCCAAGATTTGGTGCAGGGAGATCTGTATGCCCTACTGTCCAAAGGACAGGACAGAAGATAAGGTCCAATGATGTAGCTTTCAAGAATGCTGGCCCAAATATTGAGCAAGAAACGCCATTGAGCTGTACATAGTCACATACCAAGGCCGTAGCCAAGGGGTGGGGGCTTCAGGGGTTTAAACCCACCCTGAAACTTTCAAGAACGTGTATTACTATTTGGGCTTATTTACATTCAAAAATGCAACGTAAATGCCGCAATTATCCACAAAAATACAAGGTAAATGCCGCAATTATCCACAAAAATACAAGGTAAATGCCGAAACTTTCACTGTTTTCCATCCCGCTTCCCCTAGGTAGGGAAAAAATGCGGAGTAGAAAGATTCCTTGTCCAAAAAGGGGTAAATGCAGGGATGACCTCGCTTTCCCATGATGCATTGCGTGTTTTTCCCTGTACTCTGCTTTTACAAGGGATTGTCCATTTTCCCATGTAAACAGTCCTTTCGTGAAAGGGTATTAAAAACCTGCCACATTGAGACATAAAACTTGGAAACACCCCCGAATTTTTTTCCTGGCTACGGTATTGTCACTTACCATGGGGCTTTTCCAAAATCCATGCATAGGCATTATGGTGAAAGGCTCCCTCACGCATGAAATATGCTTCATCTTTGAATAATACAGACACAGCAAATGCGCTGTCTGCAGCACTCTGTTGCAGGAACCATGTAGCAAATGCCATCTGGAGTGGATAATCCTCAGGTTGTAATGATAGGACATGCCGAAGATGGTATGTGCTCATTTGTTTTTCTATGAGTATCCTCCAGACAGTGGAGTGAGAAAAACCCACTGTCCTATTGCTCGAGTACTCATACTTGGATTGCCTTCTGCTAGATCTAAGACCACCCCCTCATTGCCCGGTGTCCTTGTTGTTCACTTTTGATTTATTATAGATCACATCATATGATTACATAATTACATAATACTTTTGCTATTACTGGTATTGTGTGTGTGTATAGCCTCTTACCAACTTTAACATATATCTGATCCTTTTTATGATGAAAGACTGAAATTATGCACATCAACTAATTAAAGTAGGGGGCATATTTTCTGCTAATTTGAAACTTTTTTGTGTAGGGACTATATAAGAATTTAAATTTTGTGTTTATTTAGATTTAATCTCCTGAAAAATTTAATTGATAGCATAAAATTTATACCTTTTTTACATAACTTTGCAATTTATTGTATATGTTTGTGATCAATATTTAAGGTATGAAAACTTAGGTTAATGTTTTTGGCTTTGGGACACCCTTTGTATCTATACTCATGTTGCTTGATTTGTAGTGCTGCTTTGCAATTTATTCAGTTTAGAAAGTATCTTTGGTTCCATATAACCATTTGTATCAAAATATTACAAATATGCAGAAAAGTAAAGAATAAAATCTCGGTTGCTTTCAAAACTTGAAAATTCATCATTTTCTCAAAATTTAGCAAGTTTCAGCCAGAGACGTATCCAGAAAAACATTTCGGAGGGGGTCCAAATGGTAAAAAAGGCAGAATTTTTCACAAAAAGACTTTATCATTTTAGTTACTAAAATCAAAATTTTGGGGGGGGGGGGGGGAGGGGAGGATCCAGACCCCATCCTCCTTAAATATGTCCTTGGTTTCAGCAGCTTTTATCGCTGAAAGTGTTTTCAAAACCTCGACCAATCAACTTTAAATATGTCTCAGGTACAGGATTGTAAAAAAGCTTGTGTTTCATGAAAGTCACAGGTTTAATGTGAAGAAGAAAAAAAAGAAGCAGTTTTATTGCTTGAAATGGAGACTGTCAAAATATTTTCTATTTAATTCAAAATTTATGCATGAATCTGTATGTATATGAAGAAAAATATGATACAAAGAATAAATGCTGTAATGCATGGTATTTAATGCAAAGTACTGCACTATGTAATAAAAATACAATTACTAATATATTTCAGATAGAAAAGAAATATAAAAAACACTTGTAAATGTTACAATTCAAATTGGCATCACTGGAATTGAAAGGGAAACAAGTTAATCACTTATATTGTTGTGACAAACTCTTAAAATTAACTTATTAATCATAAAACTGCCTAAAAAGGTTTCATAATTTTACTTATGCATTGTTCTGCTTGTTTATAATATGTTTTGATTATTTTATTTTTATTTTTTTAGGTGCCTTTTTGATCCCTTACTTTTTTTTCTTGGTTGTGTGTGGTGTTCCACTTTTTTTCTTAGAAATGAGCCTTGGTCAGTTTGGAAGTCTGGGACCTATAGCAATATGGAAAATTTCTCCATTATTTAAAGGTATCTTTTAAATATTGTATATGTGGTAGACAGTGTATGCATGATATAATTACCTTTATTTAATATCAATTATCATACATTATATACATTTATTTTTACTTCAGGCATTTACAAGCAATGCTGTAATTAAGAGTTTACATCACCCAAGCCAAACTTTCCCAAGTAGCACACACAGGTTCTCTGAATGTCTATAAACGTTCAGAAAACATTCTCTGAACATTAATATATGTTTAGAGAACTTATCTGTACTGTCTGGGTTAATTAGAGCCAATAGTTTACCACAAAAACCTGGGACCCTCTTGCAGAAATTTGTACGGACCCACCTCTCTATTTTTTTTTTTTATATGCATATATTTTCTGCTGTAGTACAGAATATGCAGATGCATTTGAAATAAATAGAAGAATAAATATTTTTATGCTTAGTTAAGATAGATATTTACATTATGTACAAATTGGCATAACATTTACTTAGCAGTTGATTTTGTAAATAGACACTTTTTTGTGGGGTCTTCTGAATTTTTATATTGAGGGTAAGAGGAGAGGATGATGATGATGACAGCAAATCATTAGAATTAAAATGGTCTGCTCATAGACACATCAAGTAAGGAAAATTATAAAATTACAAAAACAGCAGAAAATATGAGAATTGTAATTTATTGCAATAAGGCTATAGTGCAATTACCAAAGATACAAAAAGGTAAAGAGATTCTAGATTAATATCATAATTAATAAGCATCTAAGTAAAGGGAAGATGATGTCATACTGGTTTCTTAATCCCATCGAGGAAAAAAGTGCAACAGTGGACTTTTTGGGGCTCCCCTTTGGCCTCCCTGCATTTTAGGGCTTATGGTACGCCTCTGATTAGAGACCCCTCCTTAGCCCTGTGTCTAGGGCCTGTGCCCCTTTTGTCCCTCCTCTAGTTGTGGCCCTAGTTACCGGTAAAGATGAAAATTAAGGAAAACTTCAGGTTTCCAATTGCTGCTTACATGCTTTTGAATATTTTGCGACACATATTTACAGTTTTATAGATATTGATGAAATAAAAAAATAAAGTAAAAGATTCCTTTTATAGAAAGTTTAATTTTACAGTGCTGTGTTTTCAGGTATCTAAATTTCAATACTCTCATTCTCCGTTAATGTGAACTTTTGAAAATAAATAAAAAAATCCAAGAAACCAGAATTTGATGGGGAAAATTATTTGAAAGATGAATGGAAGATTTCATAAATGAAAAACCAAGGGTGGCTTATACAGTATAAATTTCTGAGAATTACTGTTATTCAAATAATTATATACAAAAAATATCTAATTTGATAAAACTATGTACTCATAGTGAAGAACCTAATATTAGGTTATAGTGAATGGTTATTTAAAGGTTATAGTGAATGAACCTAATATTTTAACATTGATTGAAGGACACGAGTGAACGAAATTTGCATTCATAACTGATGAATGAGCATTATGAAAGTGGAAAATAATGATGACATGGAAGATGAGGATTTCAAAAGCTAAAGTGAAACATCAACCTGCAGTTTGTCATTTTGGCCAATTCATAAAATAAGATAAATACTTCTGCACATGCACCCCACAAGGGTGGGGCTGGGTGGACCCCTGGGTCCAGGGCCCAACCCTAGAGGGGGCCCCGAATACATCCCTTTGTAGATTCATTTTTTAATTACCATAACTAATACAAATAAAAAAATATTTTGAATATATTTTTTTCCAACGAAATCTTAGAAGACTACAGCTAATTTTAATTTAAAATTTAAAATATCGTATTTATAATATACCGTTTATCATTAGTAAAATTGTTATTGCGTGAGCTGCTTGAAATTGTGTGCGTATTACCTCCATCCTTTCTTCCTGCCAGGCCCACCAAGAGAGAGGAATGGGAGATGCAATTGTCCCTGGGACTGGGCTTCAGGGGCGGGGATATGTAACTGGATAGCAATTTTATCATGTATAAGGTTTTGTTTTAAATAAGTCACAAGTAACCATTACTAGTAAATAAGTACCTAAAGTTTATCTCTTATAGTGTGAAACTGAATACATTCATATATGGTACTTAACTCTTGTCGTTTTTAAGTAACATAATTTTATAAATATAGTTTATATTGGACTTATAAAATAGATACCGTAATTATTTCCCATATTTGTAAAGGTCCTGATTTTCCATTAGGCCTAGTAGGCCCAGACCTGGGGTCCCAAATGTTGAGGATCCCAATTCAATTTTTTTTAATTTTACTTTTTTTTATAGCAGATTTTTATATATCCTTACAAATTTTTTCAAACAATTTTTTAACAAGATGCCAATCTGCTTGATGTCAGCATTTATAACAGACACGCTGTAGAGTATCTATAGTCTTCCAGACTAACTGTCTCATTTAAGGTTTGCTTTGGAAATTTCACTCTGCTTATATCAGTGTTAGGGGGCCCCATCCTGAGTTGTGCCTGTAATCAAAAACTTTCTAAATCAGGCCCTGTATTTTCAAGTTAGATTACATTCTAAAAAGAGTATGAGTAAGAAATAAAAGTAGAATTATATTGCGGTGCACAGCTTGAAAAAAAATGTGGACAACACATGACTTCCTTGCACGTCTATTAAATCAAAAATATTTTCGGTGCATTTCATTTAAACTTATTTTGTTTCAAAGAGATAAAATACTGCAGTAATACTAAGGTTTAGCAATTTCTAGCCAGACATTGCTGAGCTTAGCATTTTTCGAAGGGTGCCAATATTCAGAAGTCCCCCACCTTCTGATGAGGTTCCAAATTGTGGCCGGAAATTCCGGGAAGGATGTATATGTAGCTCTAAGCAACACATTCAGTGACGTAAGCTGACCTCTCCTGGCAAATAAATAAATATCACTAAGCTGGGTTCAGTTTGAAAGATTTGTTTTTGACACTTAATTAATTGGGCGATATTTTGCCGAAAGCCGACAAGCTTGAGATAGTTTGCAAAATTTTGGGATAGCCAAAGTAGTAATTGACCATAGACCTTCTATGAATTGAATGTATCCATACACCTTAATGTATTTAAAGTCATTTGGGTGACTAAATAAATTACCCAGTCGATTGCAATCAAAAAAGAGATGCACAGTTAGATGCTACAATAGTTCTAAATTCAAAATTTCAACGTTCTACCTCATGTTAAAAATCTATCTCATGGAAACATTGAACTATTTTCGAAAAAAATTCCCAGATATAACCCTTTCAATTGTAACCAATATTTTATCTCCAGAATATGTTTTTTAAACTGACAATGCACTAATATTATTCATGGAAATATAGAAGGAAAAGGAGCATGCTGTAGGCAGATTTTAATTTTGCCTATCAGCGGCATGGATCTAACTGTGGCCCTGCTTATGCTGTGTGTGATTTTACTTATCTAATCTCATAATTTTACTAATGTGCATTTCCAGATTGACAGGTATGTTCTAGTTCACATATCTAGCTCTTATGGTATCTAATTTTTTGTTTTTATATTGTTTTTAATTGTTAACTGTAATTAGATATTATATTGTAGTTATTATTTGTCTATTTTCAGGTCTTGGATATGGTATGGCAATAGTATCTGCTGTTGCCTGTGTTTATTACAATGTCATAATTGCATGGTCTCTTTATTATATATATCAGTCATATTCAGTATCTTGGTCTTCTTGTGAAAATGCTTGGAATACACCTAGTTGTATATCAAAAAGTAGTACATTTGAAGAAACTAATTTTTCCAATAGTACTGATACTCTTACTTATGGAAATAAATCATTTGAAAATTCCACTAAAATCTCATCAAATGTATTTGACAGTAATTCAAGTTCATCATTATTTAATGCTTCAAGAATGACAGCTAGTGAAGAGTTTTGGTTGTAAGTGTTATTATGCTTATTTTGTTAATTTGATTATTTTATTTAAATGTTTTAATGAATGTACTGCTACAATTTTACATAGGAAAAAAATTATCTGGATTTTATTGATTAAGAATTAAATTATTTTTATTGTATAGCAATTGAAATTTAACTTGCATGATTCATTCACTCAACCACTAAAAGCTGCACAATTTTATGCCAATTTTCATTAGTATTACTGCATTTCATAAGCTGCTATTTGTACAAGTAAAAAATATAACTTTTATTGTCTAAAATGTATTTTGACTGCTTCTACAATTTTTCAAGTTTTTATTTTCTGAAAATCATCAGAAGACAAAGTTATCTAACAAAGGCTGTAATAATTTTACTATGTATATGTTGACAGTTACAAAATTATGAACACCACATCACATTACTATATTCCTCAAGGAAACCTGAAAAGCTCTATTTAAAATTCAGGGAAATCATAAAGCAGTCATACATAGAATTTAAGAGTTTTGTATGATATTTGCATTTTTTTTCTTTGCTGGGCAGTCAGTAAAACTTATTAGGTAACATGTCCAGTTTACAAGACAGAGAGAAACCTGATGAATTTCACTTTTCACCAATTCTTTCATAATGTTCTATTTACATGACCTTATGCTTTAATGTAACTAATATAGTTTTTAAATCTGTATCTTACTTTGTTGAAACTTTACAAAGTAAGAGTACATTATTGTTTTACAATATTTTTACTAAATTAGTGAAGTATACCTATTATGAAATTTCTTGACTCTAGTTAAAAACACTATCGTAGCAAAAATTTTCTTATATGAAGCTTTTTAGATAGTTATTTAATTTACGCGGGTCAGACGAGGGAAAATCATTGTATGGGTTTATATTAAAAAATATCCTTTTCCACTATAAAAATTTAGATATTTTATTTTTTTCTATAGATGTATATATTAAGCATATGACAAGTATTTCTAGTGAAGTTTTAGGTTTCTTTGACAGCATTAATGCATGGAAACCTTGTTTTTGCTAAACAGGCTGACTGTTAACAAGTGATTCTGAAAAACTAGATTTCTTATAATTGGATAAAACGTTTATATTTTGATACATATTAGTATAGAGACTTCAAGAGAACTAGATTATGTGAAAAGGATTGGAATAAAATTATAATTTCTATTTTTTTTTTTAAATTCATTTTTCCTGAGGTGGAGTAATGGGAATGGTTGACTCAGTGAAGATCTATATGATACTGATATTTCTATTTCTCCTTTAGCATATGTTCATGCAACAATAGTTATAATCAATAAAAGTAACATTTTACTTTTTACCATCAGAAATTAATTTGATGGAAACAAGTAACATTTGCTACGTACTGAGTGAACCTGAATTTGAAAATCAAATTATTTCTTCTGCTAAATATTTTGGGAAATAATACTTTTTTGTGCATTTTTTTCTTTCAGTATGCTTGAGAATACAGAGAAACCTCTCTAAGCGGTCACCCCACCGTACCGAGAATATTTGGCCACTCAGAGGGGGTGGCTGCTCTGAAGAATTTTATTTACTATAGTAAGATAATTGTTATAATGCGCAATATATGAACAAGTCTTACGCATATTACTTATTTATAATGAAATTTAAAACTTATCTTAAGAGAAAATAGTACTTTATTTAATGCCTTCTTACATTTTTTGAAAAAAGGATACAATTTGTGTCTGTTTTAAGCTTTTACTTTTCTCTGAAACAACCATTTTTTCAAGTTTGTTTTGTTACTTTAAAAAGCATATCTCTAACCGATTCAGAACTTACCTTTGCCAGACTGACCTTGAGTTTTTCCGCTCAAAATTAAAGCATGGAGTGAGTAGAATTTTCCAAAAAATGAGATGGGCGATCCCACTCAGCGGCCGTTTAGAGGGGGTCGGGTGGCCACTGCTCGAGGTTATTTTAGCATCAGGTCTATGAGCTGAAAAATCTGCGCCATGAAAAATTTGTTGTTTAGTGGGGTGGCCGCTATACAGGGGGTGGCCACTCAGAGAGGTTTCACTGTACATTGAATTAAGTGCTTTTAATTTCATTAATAAATTAATGTATTTTTTAATAAAAATTTGTTTACCTTTGTATTATCCCCATCTTCCCTATGGTGAGGGAAAATAGTGGTATCATTACTTGCTTAATTAAAAGTTACACTGTAAAAAAAATATTTTGATAACATTAAAAAATAGTTTATTTTCAGGCTATATAAATAGAATGTGAGTAATGTATATCAATAACTTGATTAACATAAATTTAACAGCTTGATTTTAAGGCCTTTTAGAAAATGTACACAATTTTCTCACACCTAGTGCAAACTTCTTAATGGACTCAATAATAATCAGTGGTGTAGCGAGGGGGGGGGGGTGTTGGGTGTCAGAGCCCCCCCTAAAATTTAGCAGAGTTCTATTATTGACATGAAGAATGCGATCCATAATGTAGATTATCCGTTACATCAGTGCCTAAACCCCCCTAAAATTTTATTCTGGCTATGCTACTGATAACAATTACAGTGTTTACAGTGGAAAAAATGGGTGAGAATTTCTCACCCTTCCCTCAAAACTGAGTGAGATTTTTAAAAAAATAGGTGAAAATTTCTCACTATAGATGTGAGTTAGGTAAATACCCAGTAGGTAAGATATATATAAATGGGTACTTATTCTTGCCTCGGGTAAACATCCAAAATCAGGGTATTTATGAATTGGCTTTGGCATACTCAGGAAATACCGAATGCTTTTAAAATAAATACCAGTGTTATACATATCAAAAGTAATGAATAAATAGAAACATCAAGAGTTATCACACAACATTTTAAGTTTAAATCAAACAATTTGCTGAAGCAAGTTCATTATGTTAATCGGCAGCTGGCTGTCAAATATATATATATATATATATACTTAGTTAAAAACATTTATAAAAGCCTTTAAAACTCCGTTAAAAACATAAAAGGTTAAAATCAACACACCATTTAGCGCTTTCAGCAGCTTATCCTGCTGCCGTCTTCAGAACTGATGAGTTTCCTCCCAGCTTCCACACATTATACCATACTCCATCGACCTGCGCGTGCGTCATATCGATGGAGGGAACTCATCAGTTCTGAAGACGGCAGCAGGATAAGCTGTTGAAAGTGCTAAATGGTGTGTTGATTTTAACCTTTTATGTTTTTAATAGAGTTTTAAAGGCTTTTATGAATGTTTTTAACTAAGTTTTACAATACCTCTGTGACTGATTTTACCTTAATATATATAGATTTATTTACTTTTAACTGGAGCCTCTTTTACTTTCTCCCCCCTCCTTACACTTCGCTCTTTCGTTTTAAGGTAAACAGAAATAGTAAGCTTCGTAAAATAGTGGTGAATACTTTAAAACAGGTTTGGACAACCTTTGAAAAGTTGCAGGCCAAAATTTAAGGTGTTAACGAAGTCACGGGCCAGACTTCAGGATTTTAGGGAATTCGCAGGCCATATAATTGGGATTATATAGGAATTTGACTGTTTTTTTTTTAAATTTGTTTTATACAAGGTTTTGATATGTTCTGCAGGCCGGATCAAAAGCCATGGCGGGCCACTTCTGGCCTACAGGCCGAAAGTTGCCCATATGTGCTTTAAAAATTCTATGGGAAGGGGGGAAAAAAAGGAGATTTTTTTGCCGATTCACCCCCTCCTGGAGTGTGACATTTATGTTTATTTTTGTTTGGGGGATGGGGGATCGTGGCTGCTGCATTAATACGAGGTGTGACATTTCTGATAATTTTCATGTTAATTAAGTGTACAGAATTTCTTCCATAAGTTACAACACATGTGTAGGGTTCCCAAATTTTACTTTACGGAAGCCTTACTTGACTTTTATCAGAAGTTTTTTTTTCTTATTGCTTAATCATCACTAATTTCATTAAAAGATGAAGAAAACAGTAACTAACAACTTTTATCAAAACTTAACAAACAAAATAACAGAACAAAGATCATCAGGATATAAATTATAAAGCTCCAGGTGCAAGAGCCACCAGGGTACAGTCAGGCATTATGCACTCAGCTATAAGCTAGTGATAAACCAGGGAGCTGACAAAATTATGCTGCTGCGAGTACTGCACGTGCAAGCTTCTTATACTCTGCACAGTATTTGCATTCTGTCTGCACAGCAGTACTCAGCTGCTCACTGTGCATGTGCTGGGGGATTCAATGGCAATTAATAGCATGATCCTTAAGATTAAACAATGTTCAAACTAATAATTTTGCGTTTATTAGCATAAGGTTTGGAGAGGTAGCAGAGGTTTGGTTAACATTTCAGCACTCATTTTCTGTTTAGAAATGTAATGGTCACCACATTCATGTACTTCTAGTACAGAGTGATAATGCATGACTCTGTGCTTTGTACAGGTTTGAAAAACTGAGTTATTCATAATTTCTTTAACTTCTTGATTGCCAATTTTGACGAGGTTCAAGAAACCTCAAACATAGAGAATTTAGGGGCAGCTTTTGAGAGAACCATATATTCTGCTTTTGTCATAATAGTGTCATTTATTTGTTAGTTTCAATTAAGATCTGTAATATATTAACCTTTTAGAAAATTAACTTTTTTTAAATTGTTATTTTATAGTTTCAAAGTTTTACAACAAAGCTCAGGAATAGAAAGTGTTGGAGATTTTCAATGGCCTTTAGTTTTAACATTATTTATTGCTTGGATTGTTGTGTTTTTGTGTGTTTTGAAAGGAATCAAGTCATCTGGTAAAGTAAGTTAATTTTAATAAAAATATGAATTGCCATGAAAATTTCTAGTATTTTGTTAGATTACTTGGCTTTTTTCTGTATCCTTTTATAATGGGTATTTTCAAATACAATAATGCTTATTTATAATGATGAAAACACAGTTTTAAGTTTTCATCAATCCATTTTTTGCTCTGTGTACATGATATTAAAACTTTTTCTTGTCTTAAACCTAAGAATGAATTAAATAGTGCTATCCAATACACATTGAGGGGGGGGGGTGAATATTATATTTGCTGTTTTTAGGGGGGGACTGAGAATGCACTTCCATTTAAGAATAAATTTTCACCAGAGTACATTCAATTTTTCTCTGTACATTCAAAGTTATTTGTAATTATTATAAATGTTTAAGTTAAAATTTACTGTTCTTTAACCTTGAAATTAAACCTTTTTGTTTTTTAGTTTCTTAAATTCTTTTAAAATTTCTCTCTTTATTCCATTTTGAGAAAAATTATTATTTTTGGTTATTTTCATTCTTGATTTTGTGAAGCTTATCAAAATTAAAAGCAGAAGTTCTATGAATTTAAGAAAAAAAAGATTAATTCTGAAGTTTATTTAGCAGTTTAAAAAAATGATATTTGTTAAATCCTATGTATTTATTTCGAAACAAGAAAGTGTTTAAAACTGTATTCACAATTAAGAATTCTTTTTTAGGTAGTCTATGTCACTGCAACATTCCCATATTTAGTACTTGTATGTTTGTTAGTTAGAGGTCTTACTTTGCCTGGAGCATGGGAAGGAATTTTGTTTTATTTGAAACCACAGTGGAAAAGACTTCTAACTTTTGAAGTAAGAAATTTTATTTTACATTTTTTGTGATATGCCTTTTTCTTAATATTGACTTACAATTCTGGAAAGTTAATTTTTCATTATTATTTCATTATTATTTCAGTTATTTATAGTTTTAGTTTTTAAATATTCATCTTTAATTGATTCCACTTTCAGTCTTGCACATTCAAAGTATTTTTCATGATCTAATGTGCCCTGTGAATGTTTGTTTGAAATTCCACATTTTTTTGTTTTTATGTTATTTAATAATTTAAAGACTAATATTTAAATGGGACTTTCGAGAAAGTGTTTTGTCATTCTTTTAAGTATTAGAAAACCACATAATAATCATTTATACTTATTGGATGATTGACATTGGTGTCTTTTGTCAGATTTTGCATTATTAAATTGTATGTCATAGAGAGTGAAAAGTTTATATTAGGTTTATAGTTTTTTCAGGTTTGAAATAGATAAAGCATCCAAAATATCATAGTTATAGTGTTGACTCTAGAAAAAAAGGGCCGCGGGGGGGGGGGGAAATTTTGAAAAAGGGCACTTTAGGGTTCCACGAGAATGTACAGGTAGATAACATATAGAAACTGGTTTGAAACGATCTAATCCCTGAAAGTTTAACATGTAGAGTTGTAATATGTGTTCTGACTCACAATGCATGGTAAGATTTTTTCCAATTTGTCTTAGTTCTCCCCCCATTCTTTTGGAAAAAATATCCAGTAGAAGTAAGTGTAAGCAAAATAGGAAAAATAATTTGTTGATAATATTTTGGTCTAAACATGACATAAATATGTGAATCAAATCTACATAACTAGAAGTTTTGATTTAAAAAAAAACTTCTAGCATAAAGAAGTTTTAATATAAGTAATGTTGAATTTTCTGCTTAATTTTTTTTCTCAAAATTACATGACATACATGTTTATTATTTATAAGAATAGTACATTTATTGAAGAAGATTTCAGAAATTTTTAGCCAGACATGATTTGTTAGGCAGTAGGGGAAGGCAGAGGGACTGTTAATTTTTGTTCCTCCATTTTATCACACTATCACTACTGGACCACAATTACTGGATCTCATTCATATATGATATTTCACCTATATTGGTACAAACTTTTAAACAGAAAAGGACTGTCAGTGTAAGTGGATTAGGGTAGATGTGTTTAGCATGTAATAAAAATAATAAAATTTCTGCAATGCAGGATGTATAAAATTTAATTATATAAATCAGAATTTTATTTAAATTCTTTTGTTTGCAATAATTATTGAATGAGTACCAAGTAAAGATTTTCAAAGTTACCCTTATTACTATTAGACATTATTAAAATTGCATCAAACAATTTAACTCATCCATCAATTGATAACCATAGAAATTGGGGAAATTTAATTCAGAACACAGAAGATTGCTGGAAAAAATGACATAGTCATGCAAATTTTATAATACATCCTATGGTTGGAATGTACAACATCATATCAAATCAAATCACTGAAATATATTTGTTATTCCTCTTTCACTTCTAATTTAATGCTTGCTCATTCATGAAAAGTGAATATAAGTTTTTTAAAAAGTACTATTTCTTTAAAATAAATAAAAATAATTACTACATGTAAGTTTTTTAGCAGGTATAAAATTAATATTTTTTTTAACTCACAGAATTGTCCAAAGGTATGTATGAAATAAAGTTTAAAATATTTTCAATAATTTATTTTTCATAAAGCTTTATTTTTAATTTCTTGTAACATACTTAAAAAGGTCTCTTTAAAAACACTAAATTTTCTTTCTTAAACCTTGCTTTAATCTTTTTAAAATAAAAAAAGTACTAATCAATATTTATTTTAACTATCAAATGTTTTTAATCAGCTTAATATAATTAAAATTATCAACATCCTGGTGCCAAAAGTACTTAAACAAATTATCTATTAATAAACCTTCCAGAATTCTTTTTCTTTTTTTCAACTGAAAATAAGCTTAAATTGATGACAGTTTGTTTTATGAATAACCTAGCTATTAACTTATGACACAATTTGTTTTCTAAAGACATCCTTTCCCAGAACTAGCTTTCTTTTGCTTTTATTATTATTTTTTTTTCCTTTCTTCATTCATTAAAATGTTGAGAATTTTAAAATCAGAAGGTGTATAATATGAATATTTAGAATACCAAATCTTATCAATGGTCTGATTTACTAAATTCTGCATTTACTCCACTTTTATGTAATTAAAACTGTGGCGTAATAAGAGGGGGGGGGGATCCGCCCCGGCGGCAAAAAAACAAACATGGTGGCCGGCAGGACACTTAGAAATAATAAAGTGGAAAACTAAAGGACCGAAATGGGGGCAGAATGCTGAAACTTAGAAAGAATGGGGCGGCAAACTGAAGGACCGCACCGGGCGCCAATAACCCTAGCGCTACATTGCTAAAGCAAAAGATCATTATTGTGCTCTGATTTTGGCAAAAGCATAATGTGTTTCAATTGCTGTATTCGCAAAACGCCGCAAATCCCTCGATTTTCAGATGGATTTGAGTAGATAAAGCTACTGAACATGGTACATGGCTGAAGTGTTGAAGTTCCCACGTTCGGCGGGCCCCGCCCGCGCGACTGTCGGTCTGGAGTTTTGGTCGGTTTCATCAAGATGTACACGTCAATACACATTAGAACTCCTTAAAAAGTCACCCAACCAAGGCACCCCCCCTTAGAAGATATCCCTTGTCTGGGCTTGCCATAACAAACAAGCAAATCCCGCGAATTTTCGAATCGCAAAACGTCGTTTTGCTAAGGCATTCTTTCTGTATCATCTGTAATTATATATGATTAGTAAATAACTGTTATACATTACGAATAATATGTACTAAGAAAGCCGATTAAAAAGAGCAAATCGTTTAGGGGGGGGGGGACTTGCTAGTGTTGCACAACTATTAAAGACATCGAGAAGAGCAATAATTATACACAGCTGGCGACGAACTCTGGTATAATGATTGTTTGATAATTCGCAACTACATATTTATCAAACGTAGCCACCGATATTTGAGGATTGACAGATGGAATCAGAAATGTTTAGATAACTTGAGAAAATTTTGAATTTCCCAACCGTATTTTCTTCCCCCAACTCCTAAGTGAAATGCCGATCGGGCTTCTCGCTTGAGTCAGCAAAAACAAAACATACAAGAGGGGCCTTTTCAGGTTACTCGGCTGTTCGGCTCGCGCAAAAGAAAACAAAGAAAAGGGCAGTAGGAGTATTTCGATCTGAAAGAGCAGAATATTTGAAAAAAGCATTTTAATAAATTACATTTGTGGGAAAGATCGGATTTCATAGACGGTTTTTGTCACAGGGCCGTTTTCAATCGAACCTACCGTAAAAACCGGGAAAACGGCCTCACCGGCGTAAGGGCTGCACCAGTAAAAATGTGAACAAGTGTAAAAATATACTCACAGAAGGACCGCACCAACGTATGAGCCGCATTTGTAAAAATGTAAAAATATTCCCGCAGAAAGTCCGATCATCGTAATTCATTGAAAATTAATATATACATGCAGCATCCATAATCTGGGAACCTATAATCTGGCACTAGTCTCGTTTTTTTTTTTTTTTTTTTTTTTTTTTTTTTTTCCCTCCCCAAAAGGATCCGGAATCTCAAAATCCGGAACTTTGAACGCTGATTTTAATTGATGTATGGCTATCTTCATTTTTTTCTTCTTCAATAGATAGTTTTTCACCGAATATTTTTCTTTTTGTTTCGTATTTCGGCCCTAACATGTCTTTGCCGATCACCATTACTGCCGCAAATATGTGAATCAATGCATTTTCTAATACCGAAATAAAAACAAAAGTAAATACGGCTTGGTTCGCTTATTACATTTAAATTTATAAGGTGCAGTGTAGCTGAATGAAGAATTCAAAGATAATGCGAGTGCTTTCATAGAACATTAATATGTATGAGTTTTTAAAACGAGACAGCATGTTTACGCATCATCATAAACACGTGGCTTCGGCTCTTTCCAGACACATAGCCTTGTTTCTAGACATCCTGTCACCGTGCGAAATCATCAACTATCGCGGGAAGGAATTTGCCAGCAAGAGGGAAAGGAGGGCGGAATTGGTATGTTTTGACGTAATTAAAAAGCTGTGAAGAGAGTAAAATTGGGAATAATTCAGCTTGCAAAATAAAACTCTAGGATACAAACTACGGAGAGATTTAATAAATTCGATTTTATATCTGAGAGTCAACTGATGAATGTGCATATGTTAATTAACCAATTAAATACTGAAAAAAAAATGAAACAAGTCGAATTAACCAATGTATTTAATGTAAATACAAAAGCTAATTAGATTCTAATAATAATTTAATACACTTATTTTAAATTAGTATTTAAATAAATTTCAGTTACTATTTGTGTTATATTTTATGAAAATGTTCCAAACTCAACGATCTTCTCTGCTTTATAGTTTTTAGTTTGAATTAAACACTAAATTACATTTGTTCCAGTGTAGGTTAGTATTATTATTATTATTATTTTTTTTTTGACGGTTTATACAGCGATCGTATGCATATTTTAAGACTACTTTTCATTGATAAATAATATACTGGTCAATAGCACCTGATCGACGATGGTTTTAATGGAAATTTTCAACATATCTGTAATTCGGAAAAATCGGTAATCCGGCACCACGTCATTGCAGCCGATGCCGGATTATCGGTGCTGCACTGTAATTAAATAAGCAGTACATTAATATATAATTGATAAGCAGTAAATTAATGTATAATTAAATAAGCAGTACAGTTGGAGGGGAAAAAATATCAGATGGGCCGCACCCTGAAAAAGTTTAACTTTTTTTTCGTATGAGCCGCGGCCTTTCTCCCGATTTTTACGGTATTTTTATGATGGGATTATTGTACTCGATCATAACCGTTTTAATTAACGTATTATCGTGATGGGCCGCAAATGGTATGTAGGAAATAAAAAGTGCTGGTTGTTTACTAATAATAATAAAAATGTAAAAGTAGGAAGGTGCATAAAGAAGAGAAATAGGGCCGGCCGCCTGGCGCTAAAAAGACGACAAAAGGGCCGCCTGGCGCTAAAAAGACGACAAAAGGGCCGCCGGGCACTAAAAAGATAACAAAAAGGCCGCCGGGTGCTGCGCCCTGCCAAATTAATCTAGAGTCAACACTAAGTTAAAAATCTTACATAAGACATATTTGGGTATACAAGTAGTTTAAAAAAAAAATTTCTCTCTTCTTTTGAAAATGCATCGAAGTACTTTTCTCCTAACTTATTAAGGTCTTTCTTAATAAAAATTATATAAGGTCTTTGTTTATTAAGGTTATAATAAAAGCTAACTGTTTCTTAAAATATCTAACCTAACATCTCTTGAAAACATTTTGAAAGTAATGAGAAATATATTTTTAAATATTTAGGTTTTTCAGTAAACTATCTTTTTAATGAAAAGAATAATTGCTTTGTGTTATTATTTTTTTATACTATGGCAGATTTTAAGATAAGTTCAATATTTTTTGAAAAATGTACCAGATGGGGGGTGGGGTGGGGAGGAAGACGGGAGTCAGAGAGCTGTTTAAAAAGTTGATTAGTGCTTGGAAACTAATTTATATAGATAATTTCTTTGCTCCATTTATTGGTTTTTATAAGTATGCTGAGTCGGGATAAATAACTCCTGTGCTGTCAATTTTAAAGTTTAAAAAAATATCTTCTTCAAAAACTACTTCATTTGAACTGTCAAGATGTTCTATTTGTGATTGAACTTTAAAGTTTTGTTTTTATTTTATGAAATGGATACTGAGATTTGAATTTAGAATATAATGAGTTTTCAGTTTATGTGGCTCTTTGGCCAAGTGTTTGATGAGGCCAAATACTTGTGGCTGAATATTGCTGTGTATTTGGATAACTAATTTCAAAATTATGAAGAAAAATTCTTTTAAATATGTTTTATCTTTATTTACATTTAAGGAAAAATATTGTTGATCTACTCTTCAGTACATATTTTTAGAGTTTGTCATCACTTAATTTTAAGCTTGGGGATGGTTTAAACATCTTCATGGGTATGTTCAGTGACATTACACGCACACGTAAATAAATAATATATATATAAATATGTAATCATAGTAACTTGTCAGCTAAAGTGAAATGTATATACCATATTCCTGTAATTCATGATCAGTAACTCAGGTCATGTGATTCATGATTAAAGTATTCACAAATACTACAACATTTTAAAATTTTACATTTTTTAATGGCTTTCTTGATGACTTTTATAAACGAATAATTTAATGATAAAAAGGCATGTACTCTATTTTGTAATAAAAACAGCATGTCTAAAATATCTAAATAAAATTATCTAGGTATAATCGATTATTTAATTTTGAAAAAATAATGTTTTGTCATTATGCACACATACACACAGAATGTTTAAAATAATCAAAGAAATATACCAGATTAATACTTTTAAACATACAATTAATAAAAAAAAATCATAATTTTTAATTTTATTTAACGCATTGTGTACAAGCGTTATAGTACACAGACCTAGGCCGTACCCAGGGGGTCCAGTCCCCCCCCCCCCAAATTTAAAATTTTGTTAACAAAACAATAATGATGAAGACTTTTTGTGAAAATTTTAGCCTTTTTCACCGAAAATGTAGCCTTTTTCACCATTTGTTCCCCCCCGAAATTTGTTTCTGGGTACGGCTCTGCCGCAGACATTGATTTGCATTTCTTCATATAAAAGACTAGAGTAACCATATGGTCACAGGCCATATTTATAAATATCTGCCATACTTTGGCAGAAGATGGCTGGAGCAATATTCGTAACGACCCAGTTATAGTGACTTATATTCATAGAGAAGGAAAGACTTATTTTCCTGATGCCATTGAGACTATTGCTACTATAAAAGATACCGACTGGCATAAAAATATTAAAAATGCAATTCAGAAAGCAAAAGACACATACTCCTTTGACGTCAAAACAGTTACATATAATGCAAAAGTTATGGAAAAAGCAAGGTAGCTTTTGGTAGTAGACAATGAAAATGATTTATTATTATATGGATGTTCAGCACACTGGTTGAATTTACTTGGACAAGCTGTTACTCCAGAACAAATTATGAAACAAGGAGTGAAGGTTCAAAAGTATTTTAGAAATAATCATCTACCATCAGTAGGGATGGAGACGAGACAAGACTTCTCACGGCTCGCACTTTGACGAGACGAGACCTCCAGGTATGAGACAAGACCACGGGATGTGAGACGATACCACAGTCAGGTATCGTACGAGACTAGTCTCATGGTCTCGTGTTAAAATAGGCAAAGATGGTTATGGTCGGTACTTTGAAATCTTTCTAAAAGCGGCAAGATCATATTTTGCAAAAACTTTGCCCCACAGCAATTAGCACAGATTAATGATTAGCTTACAGCATGAGGTGTATAGAAAATTACTTTTGTAGTATTTTCATATTTTGAAATATTCGTGAAATTATATGTTTACATGATTAGTCAGAAACAATATGGTATGGCTATGGTGTAGGCAGTGGCATATAGCAAAGGTCTGAAGGTCTGAGCAATTCTTTAAAAAGCTGTTCAAAAGTTGAATGATTTCTTAAAAGAACCACCTTAAAGTAATTTGCAAGGAGATTCCATCACATGCAATTACTTTTTGATGCTTCATACCCGGAAGTAAATATGAAGACATTAGATAATATGCGACTATGCCAGAATACAATAAATGTAAAACAACTGTACATTTTTAACTTTTTGAATAAAGAAGTAAAAAGATATTTTGACTGAGACAATATGCAAGACCGGTCTTGCGGAGTCGCACAAGACCAGACCTCCGGGTATGAGATGAGACCACAAGATGATACTTCGATATGAAATGATGAGACTTGAGTCATTTCTCGTCTCGCATGGTCTGTCCATTCCTAACCATCAGGTTTGTTTAAAGAATTCCCTGAATCTTTGAAACCTCAATTACCTATGGAGACTACCCACACAGCACAAAGATATCCATTGGTCATCTATAAGGAATCAGAGTTGGATAATGGGTATATCTATTAGAAGTAGAGATGGGGGGAAAAGCATTATTTTCAAAGAACAGTTGTTCACTGTTCCCGTTTTTTTTTTAAAGAACAGTTCTTTTTCCTGTTCTTTTGAGAACAAGTTCTTTGATTTATCGTAGCTTTATTATGATTATTTTATTCAATTTAAAAATGAAAATATACGTCCTTTTTAACATGTATTATGCTTTAGAACAATTGCAAAATGTTTAAAAAAACTTTGCAACCAACATACTGGCTTTCTTTAATCAAGTATATTAACAGTAATTTTTGGTAAAAATATTTAATTATATTAATGTTCTATAATATAGTGTTAAATATGCGCATATTTCTAAAATCAAAAATTTTTCTGTGCTTTTTATTAACTTTTGTTATCCTTACTCATAGCATGTATGTAAAAAGAAATGGAAAAACTTCAATTCTAGAGAGAATTATTTAGGCCAGGCCTAATTTTCGATTACTTATCTGAGTGATACAATATTGCTTACATGAGTAAACAATATTTGAGTCTGACAGCTCCTAAAATGACATAATATTCATAACTGTTTATTTTGATTAGATTATATTGCACAAAGCTTTGGAAGCAGCGGAATCAATAATTTTAAAATCCGTCCAAACAAAAGATTTTTTTTCTATCCATGAGGAAAAACTATCCAAACATAAGCATAACTAAGAGTTGTACTAGTAACAGCGCAAAGGAATGATCTGTTTCAACTAATCCTTGAACGGTCTGATACAATATGCCACGTGACTGCATACCCTTTTTAGTTTTTTCTTCTTCAGCACTACTGCAGTAAAAGAGCCGACGCACAAGAGCAGCAGACCGCTGAAGCTGACAATCTGCGATGAAATCCTCCACCCCCTCCTTTCCTAGCCTTATTCCCAGTCCACACCATAAATTTCATGATAAAGCGAAAGTAACGCAAGGCCTTCAAATCGGAAGATGCCATCTTAAACACCCCCACTTTGGAATACATTTGGGAAAGCTTTGACCCTATAGTCTTAACTCTTGGAGGAATGGGAGGGGGGGGGGGTTGTAGAAGTTTTTTTCGGACTTTCAAACATTTTAATACTATAGCGTAAACTCAGGCGTTGCAAGAGCGACCAAGGAGATGCTATAACTGACCTATGATCAGGCTAGCCGCAGCACATGGCATTGTGAAAGAGTCCTACGAGAAATATAACATTCGGTGACCACAAAAGATATGAAAAGAAGGAAACCAAAGACTTACCCCAGCAGTAGTTCAGGGCTTGAAGATTTTCCGTGAGAGAAAAAGGAACACACACATGAAAAACGAACACTTTAACTAGGGACTTACTAACAGGAAAACTTTATTCACGGGCAGAATGCACGGTACATTAACATTAGTGCGAAAGAACATTTAATGGGGGTTTTATTCAAGAAGGAGATAGATTATACATGGTGTATCTCGAAAAGGCAAAATGGCGCACACGCCATGTAACATGGACAAAATACTACAGAAAAAGGGGAGCTTGCAGCATTTTATCTTTTTGAAAATTTAAACCGAAGTAATTTAATAAGGAGGGGGTGTCTTATTTGCCTAATGGAGAACTTATTGGTCATAAAACATTTACTACGGTACTGTTCCTGCCGCCTCCAACAAAAAGGCCACGTTGTTTGTGTTGGGGAGCGCTTCCTTAGCGCGTCGTACTTAGGGGGTGACAAAAGGTGAAGTGAAGTCTTGCTCTTTCCAGACGGCTCGCCATCGCCAATTTTCTCGGCAACCCCGGCCACACGTCACAGGCCGGGAGGAGAAAGCGCCGCGATTGGTTCAAAGGTAAGCGCGGACAGAAAACCCCTGACGTCATCCCGGGGAATGATGAAATATTTTGCCGCGGAGGTGATGGCCGGATTGCCAGTGGCGCTTATGATCCTCATTATGAAGAGTTGGCGAGATGCTCAAAAATCGCACTGACTGTTGAAGAAGGAACACGTGGTGCAAGTGTGCCGCCATATTGGAAGCACACAAAAAAAACTGGCTAACCGAGGAAAACATTTTAAAAAGGAAAAGGGGGGAAGAACCAGGAGTACACCCATTGTAAAATTAATACTTATGGAAGAAAATGCAAAACAGGAATACATGTGATATTTCCATCACATGTTCCTCCCCTCACATCGAGAGAAAAAAATGGTAAAGCCAAGGAAAAAAATTTTTTTTTTTTTTGTGTTGCAAGATCCCCTTTTGTGCAACAAGTGACATGCACAATATAAAATGACTACAAGAGGTATAAATAGGAAATCAGGACATACTGTCCTTACACCAAATCTGGGATGGTACCATATCATTCCATGTATCACAGTAGTAAAATACTCAAGAAAAGGTAATGCAGTTATGTTATGCGCTACATCTGATCTCACATTATTAGGCATGTCATAAATAAAGCAAGAGAAAAAAACTTTGAAGCATCAAGAAAAAATTTAAACTAATTAGCAAAAATGTACAATCAATTGTCATGAGATACAGTAAGAGAAAAAAACGTTTGGCCAAAGAAACACGAAAAAAAAAATGGGCTAGCAAAGGATCCTTTGTTTATACCCTAGCCCATCATAATATATACTCTCTGGGTACCCAAAAGTCTGAAAAAAAAAAAAAACACAGTACATGCACATAATATATTTGTAAGTAGGAACCTGAAAGAAAATATTACACTAAACAAGAACTCAATAAAATATTGCTGTAGCTTATGGCTGGTGAAGAAAAAAAACATTGTAAGTCAGGTACTATTGTAATGGTATAAAGTGAGACATTCAGGCTGCAGCAGGTGCATGTGTTGACACTACACAAAAAGAAAGAAGTTGAATAAAAGAGTCAAAGGGAGTGGCACACTATCTAATGAGAAGGCTGATCAGTTCCTTCTCATACACTAGAATCATGTGACCAGAAAGTTTAAGACAGTCTTTAAGAGGAAAGAGAGGAAGAACCAGGAGTACACCCATTGTAAAATTAATACTTATGGAAGAAAATGCAAAACAGGAATACATGTGATATTTCCATCACAAATACAAAAATAATAATGATTAAAAAACTCAACATACTAAAGAGTGTTCACTATAACGAATGCTGAAGAGAGAGCCCCAGGGGGTCTGGTCCCCCCCCTCCTCCCCCCCGAAATTTAAAATTTTGTTAACAAAATAATAAAGTTGAAGTCTTCGTGAAAAATTCAGCCTTTTTCTTTCGTTTGGTCGCCCTCCGAAATTTTTTTCTGGATACAGCCCTGACCCCTTGTCCCCTATCTAAGCACTCATGCAAGACCGTAGGTGGTGAATCAGGAATGGGTGAATCAGGAAGGGGTGAGTCAGGAAGTCTGCCTCCCCCCCAATTTAAAATGTTGTTAACAAAATAATAATGATGAAGTCGTTTGCTGAAAAATTCAGCCTTTTTCACCATTCGCTCCACCTCTTAAAAAATATATATTGCTCCAGGTCTAGCTCGAAAAGGTTATGGATCTGGCTCGGGTTAAAAAAAAAAATCCTTCTTTGGCTACAACTGCAAATAAAAATATATGTCTCGGGCTCCAGCTTAAAAGATATGGCTTTGGTTCCAACGACAAACATTTTTAGCTCTAACTCAAAATATTAAATAAGTCCATCTCAACTTAAAAAAAAAAAAAAAAAAAAATCATTGTGTTGCCTTCAGCTTAAAAATATACGGTGTGGACCTGCCCATTTCCAATGGGGGAGCCCACAAAATAGTCGATACGCTCTTAGAGCTTAAAAAAGAAAAAAGAAAATGTACAGTTTCAGCTTTAAAAGTACAAGCTCCAGCTTAAAAATTAAAGACATTCCGTTTAAAAAGCTGTAAGTATCAGGCTCAGATGAAAAATAATACGCTTGTATAAATATGTATATTGCTCCGACTCTGATTTAAGAAAATGAATACGACTTTGGCATATAAAATTACATGGCTCCAAAAATCCAGCTTAAATGGCTTCAGACCTAGGCCATACCCAGACAAAAATTTCAGGATATATCCCCCACACCCAATTTTCAACTTATGTAGCAAGAATTTAAATTTTTTTTAACTATTGCGAAAACATTTCGTTCATTTATACATCACTGCAATTCATACCCCTCACCATCCCCACCCCCAAAAAATTTTCGGGCTACGCCCCTGTATAAATGCACCATATACATATAATGTAATAACTTTGAGGGAGAGGCGTCCAAACCCATAGGACCCCCCCCCCTTTCTAAGTACGGCTTTGCTTCTGACTCCAAGTCTACAACGTAGACCCTGTATTCAGCTCAGAACGGAATTAAAGCAGAAGAACAGATCAATAAAAGAACACCTTTCACCCCATTCACCAAAGAACACTTCGTTTACCCTGTTTAGCAAAAGAACATCTTTTACTCTGTTCTGCAAAAGAACACCAGCTCTCTCCGTTCTATGAAAGAATGCTGAACTAGGTGTTCCAGCTTCAGCTCACTGATCGCTGAACACCTTCTCTTGCCTGATCAAAGAACTTGTTCTTTTTCAGCCAATAGGAGAGGGGCGCTCGGAACAGGTTCTTTTTCAGCCAGTAGGAGATGGATGAAAGCGTATCAAGCAAAGGCGCATTTTATATGGAGATATTTTAATGCTTTTAATATAATTTGACGTTGATAAAATATTTTTTTTCGATTTGTTTTTTTCAGACTATCATTTTCTTTATTATTAAATTTTTTACTTTGATTGAAATTGAGTAGTTTGGCTGGAATAATAAAAACTGATGAATTGTTTTCCTGTGAGTGCATTTCGTATTGAACATATAGGAAAGTTTTTTATTCTTAGCCCGGGTCCACTCTAAAATTATGGTAGGTTGGGCTAAAAGTTTTATCCCCCCCCCCAGATAATCATCATCGTTATCATTATTTCTCAAAATAGCTAAGATTCTGCAATTACTTAGAATTTGATAAAGCTAAAATTGTGAACTTCTGTCCCCACCATCAGATACGTAGCCAAGGTGTGAACAGGAGAGGGGGGAAGAGGTCTGGTCCCCCAGAATTTAAATTTTTCTTAGCAAAAAAATATTAATCACGCCTTTTAATGAGAAATTTCACCTTTAAGGCATTTTCCAAAATTTACTTTTACAACGATCTTGCCTGCCATAAAATTTTGAAGTGTCTGACCTAAATGAACTGAGAACATGTTTTTGCTGTGATCACTGAACAGGGTGTTCCCGTTCTTTCTTGAGAACAGGATGTTCATTCTTTCCCCATCTCTAATTAGAAGTCCAAGATCCTACAGATAACATAAAATGGACCTCTATAAGAGATTTGAGGTGCGATCGCTTTAAGGATTGGACAACATCTATAATATCCATTATGCCTATAAGAGATCTATAGCTAAGTAGCATAGATATTAATTGAACGTCCAAAATATCCAAGATTTTTCAAACAGCCCATAAATGGATATCTATATCATATCTAGAATATTCGAGCAATAGCCCTCTTTTAGAATGTGGAAAAAGTGAATTGTGATGTCATGACTATGTCATCTTTTACCCGCTGAGTTTTCTTCCACCATTCTGTAAATTTTGTTGCTGCCATCTATATTATCATACAAGAACTTCGAGTTACTTTTAAACTGAGACCTAATATCCGCGGCTGGTATCGAACCATGGATCCAAAGCATGGTTGGGGAGTGTTCTAACCACCAGACAGATTCGACTCGGGTTGCGATGACTAAAGTTTGAAGTGATTGTTGTTTCAATTTTGGAATGAAAACTTTTATGTATCTAAATAAATAAAATTCGAATTTGACTGTGCACTACTTGGTATTACAAAATTTTGCAGTTACTGTAGGCATCAAATTTTTAAAAAATTCATTAGATTTTGAGATTTTCCAAAAACTGTTTCAAACTGTGCAAATTTTTGTTCACAAATCACGTAATAACGACTAAATGAAATTTGGTGACATGATAGACGATCACTCAATTTAAACTATAGGCATCAGATTAAGAAAATTTTCTTACTAAATTTTGCGATTTTTCTGAAAATCCTTTCAAATCACATAAATTTTTGTTTCAGTATGCATAAAAACTGCATATAATTTGTACAAGTGCATACTTTCAAAAAATTAATATTTACTTTTTATGTACACATTGTGTACAATCTATATGTTTTTGCATAAAAAGTACAGGGTTTTTCTAGCTGGGTAGGTGCTGTAATTTTCGATTATTTATTAAAGTAATTATACTTAATTTGGATAGATACATAGTTATTATGCAATAAAGTTGATTTGTGGAGAGTGTTAATAATTATATATTGTATATTTGAATCATAAATCTGTCATTCATTACAAGTACCGTAATTTATGGAAGAAACGCTGCGGCATTTGAGTTTAAAAGTTCAAAAATAGTAAGTGCGGCATTTCTACCGGGTGCGGCGTTTACAATATTTTAATTTTTTTAGGCCGATCGAAAAATTTGTTTAGTGATAATTTTCTCAAAAGATGGCGCCACCACCGACACATACTCTTTAGCGTGCACAGATCACAGCGTAGCGAATCAGAATGCGAACCTACCCCCATAGAAAAGAGGTTTAATCTTTGATTCAGTTTTGGAGAAAGTCAGAGCGCCCTGAGATGGGTCCATGTCCGGTGCTCTGAAGTGGATGGCTTCATACATCCAACCGATGTCTCCTCAATTAAGTAAAAACAAAAAAATAGAAGTAAATCTTTTACATCTACATTTTAGAACTATAATTAAATTTTAATGAAGTTTTGAATATATATTTTGAAGGGTTAAAGTTCTGTAAAATACAGCAAAAGTGCACTACCCTCTATTAAATGCACCCGTTTTTCACATGAACCTCTATTGTTCTTAAAATACTGAATTTCAGCCAAAATTAGTCTATGTTGCGCCCGGTGCGAGTTTAACCCTTCCACCCTCCACCCAAAAAAAAATAAATAAAGTTAATCTAAAAGTTATTTTTTTTTATCGCCGTGCGGCTTTGCACCCTGTGCAGGAAAACTCTATCGAATAAACACTGCCAACTAATTGGTATGCTCAAGAAATGCTGAGTGCTTTTAAAATATATCCCAATGTTATAAATATCAAAAATAATAAATAAATAGAACGATCAAGTGTTGTTACACAACATTCAGTTTAAAACAACAATTTGCTGAAGCAAGCTCATTACGTAATCAACAGCTGGCCATCCGCGGGGGGAAATGTTTACTTTTAACTGGAGCCTCTTCTCACACATCGATTGCTGTTTTCATTTTAATGGCACCTGGTAGTCTGTCCGAACTTTGTGCGGATGCAAGAAGGTTTTTAGAACTTATTTTTTTATTTCTATAAATTCACCTTTGTGAAAATGAACATTGATATCTGATTATTTGAAAATAGAAATCGTAAGCTTCATAAAATAGCGGTAAATACTTTAAAACATTCTATGGGAAGGGGGAGAAAAAAGGAGATTTTTTTTTACCGTTTATCCAATTTCTCCCGAAATATATCCGATCAACTTAATAGCTTTTCTAATAAATTAGGTCTAATAAGTAATGCAACATATTTTTTATTAATTTATTTTTTGTTAATTAAGAAATTATTTTAGAAATTGAATTTTATCTGGCATTGACTTCTTCTGACCACGATCACCCCCCCCCCCCACCAACAATAGCGGCTGTGGCGTTTATGCCGGGTGCGACGTTTCTGATGATTTTCTAGCTAACTAGCTCATTTTCGTGGGTGCGGCGTTTCTTCCATAAATTACGGTAAATAGCACTGCTGTTATTACAATGTAAGCACATAATTATTGATAATTAATAAATTCACATACATAATTATTGATTAAATCGAATAAAATCCAACACGTGAAGAAAAGTATGTATTGCTGATGTATACAATACATATATAGCAGCTGTGTCATGTTATTGCCTTGTGCATACTTCCTCTCTCTTTTTAAATTTTAAGTGTGTACACAAATCGAGCACAAAATTTGAAGTGTAATTAAATTTAAAAATCAAAATTTTCCAATGCTAACCCATTGAAAATTGTGTTAAAATGTGTATAAATGTACAAAAATATGTGAAATTATGAGAATATCATAAATTAATGAGCAATACCCTTACAGCCTTAAAAGAACATTAAAAAATTTTTTTTACAAAAAATTTCAAAGGTATAAAAATGTGAATAATTTTTCATAAATGTTTATTTTTTGTTAATAAAAATACAATAATTTGTGAAAACCTGTTTAACTGCATAAATAAAAATTTAGAAAACTTGACAAGAAGTTTTCACTTCTCACGTGCTCAGCAGTAGTGTAACTGAGTGTATAACGCTATTAAAATCAGCCACGGTTGTGGATCCAGTCATTTCCAATCTGCAGAAGCCATCCAATCTTCTATAAATAAGAAGTCTACAAATGCATCTGCTATGGATGTTATACATGCACATCTAATAGATTTGTAACTTTGGATGGCAATTAAATATCTATGGGACATCCATTTCATTAGCTACATAAGATGTGTACTGATGGATTTTTTATGGATGTCAGAAATGCATTTCCAGTAGATATCTGTTTTTTGATGACTATTAGATATCTATAAGTCCTCTAAGGATATCTTATAGAGGTAGCAATTTAAATGTCCTATAGATATATATATTTCTCCGCATATAAATATCCTTTAAATGTCCTGGATGTTATAGATCTGTTTGGATATCTATTAGACCTGATTTGGACATAGTGTTTTGTGTGGGTAGCTGGAACAGTCAATTGGCATTCATAAATACTTTTGTAAAAAGTTAGCTATTTTATATTCAGATTGCAGGTAAATATGAAGAGAAAATTAATGCTGATATTTCTAGATTAGTAAACGACTACAATTTATTTAAATAAACTAAGGATCTGTTCTCAATGCTTCAGCCAGTTGCTGTTTGTTTGGAAATCTCACAAAAAGATACTTGTTCACTTGCTGATGCATGTTCTATATGTCTGTCTCCGATCAAAGAAAATTCATTGCAACCACATTGATATAGTTGAGAATTGAATGAAGGAAATACTTAAGCACTTCCATTTCTTGGCCTATATGTTACATCCAACTTTTAAGGGGAAAAGGTTTACCAGATACACAAAGTGAAAGTGCTGGTATTTGGGATGAACAAAAAGTTTCTGGTTGCTTATCACTCTTAATATCATTTGAAGGTAAAGCAGCACCATTTCCATCATCTTATTTTTCACCAAGTGTGAAAAATATGGATCCTGTAAGATGGTGGAAGGCTATAAGCAAATATGAATCTTTCAAATTCAGTCCAGCTTCTGATTTTGTAGAATTAGTCATACAACTTTTGTCAAGCCCTGGCAGTTCTGCTGCAATAGAAAAGATGTTTTCCAATTTTGGACTAATACATTCAAAACTCTGAAATCGATTAGGAACTGGAAAATGTACAAAATTAGTTATGTGCTATCGTATGTTGCGAGGTGCAGTTGAATTAGACTTGAATAAAGCCAATACTTTGATTACTTTCATTTAGATTAATATGTAATCATAATTGGTAATATGTATGATGAATGTTTTTAATATTTGGAATTATGTATTTAATCAGGTACAGGACCAATTAACCGGAATCCAGAAAACTGGAAAAAATAAAGATCGGCTGGGAATAGTTTTTTTTCTATCCGATAGATGGCGCCACCAAATTTTCAACCAGAAAAACTTAATAAGAATAGACTCTGAATAGTTTCTCTCTAGAATTGTATTGTAAGTAGAACCTCTCAAATCCGGACTTCCAAAATCCAGAATTTCTATAATCCGGACAAAATTCGGCCTTCCAAATAATAATAAATTGGTATTAACCAAAAAAAAAAATGCTTTTTTGTATTTCCTCAAAATGCAAATAGATGACAGCACCAAACATAATGAAGACTTCAAGACATTTTATGCTTGTTTTTTTTTCACAGTTTTTATTTATTTTACTCAAAGAAGGTTTTATATTCACTGCATCCAATCCCAAAGTTGTATGTGCACTTTTGAGGCAGATCATACGATATTTTCGTCCGCCACCGCTCACGGGTGCCGACTTGTAAAAATTATTGGGGGGGGCTCTTATCCTTACGGAGGTGGACGGGAGGACACAAAATCCTTCTCTCCGTCAGTATAATAAAGGGGTTCAGAAATTTTAGAATTGAGATTTCAAAATGTGCTTTTTTAACATAACACTTTCATGAAAATACAAGGAATTCCATTTAATAAATTTTTCAAAAATTTTTTGAACTCATTTTTTAAATTAAGTATTTGAACTCAAGATCTCGAATCAGTCTTCAGTACACATATGGAGAAAGCAAATCTCCCTTCTGAAAGAACAACTGAATTTTAATTAAGTTAATAACAGCAAAACAAGTAAAATCTTTTTCGAAATGTATTTAATGATAATTTCATAGGAAAGAAAATGCATGCAGTCAAATGTGGAAAACTGTTCTGCAAAACATTACTCCAGCTAATATTTCAAAATACCCTAGAAGTACAAACGAGACGAAATACTAAAATCTGGATTATTTTATTTACTTGCAAACATTCATCAGAGATAATTTTTACTAATATAAAATAGTATTTTTTATTTTACTACATGATGAAATACCCATAAATTGAATCGACTTTAATTAAATGTCGCACTACTTTAAGACAGAAAAACTGATCACATTTAAATTACATTTTTTGACAACTTTTTACAGATTACATTTAAAATTATTTAAAAAAACATAAACAAAGAAGTAATAAATACCTCCTTTCCATGTATTAAAACAAATCAAACAAATATACAAACCATCATACAAAGTTACAAGTCCTCTCTTCGACACATACATTTTAAACGGATTTCCGTGATTTGAATTGTAAAAACAAATAAATAAATAAAATATACTTTTAAATTCATTCTCATAGTATTTTCACAGCAGGAAAAAAATTAATTTTTCAATAATATCATCCTTGTTAACATTTAAAAATGATTTAACAAAGAAATCCAAGTGCGAGAATATATCAAAATTCAGAGTCTACACTATTTTAGGTCTTCATAAACATTTTAATACTGAAAACTTTCATTTTACATTAAACTAAGAATGCTCATATAATCTTTCAATAACATTAAAAATGAAAAGAAATGTTGAAATGTGGTGTTATAGCCAACTATCTGCGCGTGGGATCTAGGCCGGGGGGGGGGGGCTTCGTGTGGAACTTGGCATAGAAAACTCGACATATAAAATCTGCATTGCACTTTAAATCACACTTCTTTTTGGAAAACCGTTCCAGATTACCTTAACAATTATGAAAACAAATTAAACCAGCACATAAGCAATTGGCAAATCAGAGACGCTCCTGGCAAAATGGACACATAGTAATCATTTTATAAACTAAAACCATAATGAATTATGCTATTTGAAACATATTTTGATGATATTTGTGCAACAATATATGAAAATTTATTTTTATTCAGTACGGAAAAAAATTGTATAAAATATAATCGTGCTTTACATTTAAAAGTGGAATAACACAGAAACAGATATACAATGCCAAAATTATCACTCTGAATTATTGTAGATATTTACAGACAATTTTTAAGAATACTCAATAATATGAAAAATGGAAACAAAATGAATGAAATCTAATTCGAAATCATAGTCTACGCCATATTATTTTTAAAACATATATAAAAACTCCACTGCACTCTAAATCACCCTTCTATTTGGAAAATTGTTCCAGATTACCTTAACAATTATCAAAACAAATTAAACTAGCACACTAGCAATTGGTAAGTCAGAGACGCTTTGGTTAAATGGATACATAGTATTCATTTTATAAATTAAAACCATAACGAATTATGTTATTTGAAATTTATTCTGATGATATTTGTGCAACAATATACGAAAATTAATTTTTATTCAGAACGGAAAAAAGTTGTAAAAAATATGATTGTGATGACTGGGGTACGAAGGGTATTTTGTTTATAAGCCTTCTTATGATTACCATAGCCCGTTCGTGTAAACATAGTGCTAAAAGTTCTCCTTATTGAATTTGCAAAATATACATCCATCTAATGCAAGGTATCACTGAAATGTGCACATAAAAATTCAAGCTAAATAGTCAGCTTCAAACTTTCTAGCACATATTCATTCAAATTTCAATTAAGAAGTGTACAATGACAAAAAGTGTTTCTTGTGTACGAAGTCAATAATGAATCAGAATTATTTTCTCAGAGTTACATATACATATACTCACTGGCGCACCCAGGATTTTAGTTTAGGGGGGGGGGCTGAGCTGAAAATACTGCTGAACTCGGTTATAGTGAGATCGATAATAGTTACAACCCTCTTATAACGTCAAAATATTCTGTACCACTTGATTTGCCCATACAACACAAGCCCACAAGCAAAAACTCATTATAGAGTCATAAATAATGATCTGATCTTTTCAGTGATATTGTAACTGACTTTAACAGTGTTTCATAAACTCTCTGTAAGTATTTATTTAAAAACTGACATCTTTTTAGGTAAAAAATACTTTAGAAATAATTTGAAGACAATAAATAATAATAATAGTAATAATTCATTAGTGACAATTTTCATTTTTTTTAAGTTTTTCACTTCAAACTTTCCACCTTTAGGGGGGCTTGATCCCCCCATAGCCCCCCCCCGTGGGTGCGCCTATGCATATACTGTATAAATATTAACACTAAAATAGCTTTAATAATGTTTGATTATATTTTTTTCCTTCTAAATTTTAACGCAGGCCTCTAAAATGGTAGGAGCCCACAGGTGAAAGCCTACTCAGCCTAATGGGTAATCCGGCCCTGTTTAGGTGTAGTCCCTCTTTCCCCATGACAGCCCCCTCCTTCCTCCTCTATAATTTTTATGGTTTTGTAGCAGTTACGCTAGTTTGATATTCCATAAATAATAATTTACAAACATAGGTGCTTCATAGAGTGCTTTTACAGAAGAGGGAGGCTATTTGCAAGTGTGGGGTGGAGGTGGGGGTCGAATACGAGTATATGTATCACACGCCCAATTCACACATTTTTCTAAAACCATTTTTTGATTTTGATCGTTTTCTTTCATTGTGGGTTCGAGGCAACTACCCCATTCACCCTTACGTTAATCATGCTCGCTGTGACTCCCCTTTCCTTTGCCCTCTATGTATGGATGAATATGGATGAATGCACATATTTACAAAACGGCTGCATATTTTTCTGCCAAGGAACAACGACTGAGCACATAGTCAGAATATTGTGTGCATACTTTAGTGTTGTTATAAAAGAAGTAAATTAGTCAGAGACTAATGGTTTTCTAAAGAGGAATTCTCTTTCAGCAACACAATATGATATGTATGCACATGATCAAGGCCTCTCTGAATTTTGGGCCTTGTCCAAGCTCGGCTTGGGCCCTCGTTTTTTTTCTTCCTTCTTTCTTGGCGAGATGGTTAATCTAGGCCCATGACCACTGTGACCCCCCTCTGGAACCGCCACTGGCACCATATGCAGCCAAGAGTAGCAAAATAATGAACCGAAATTCGCCTAAAACAACGAGTCTTCTTAAAGATTTCATGGTTTTCAAATGTTCGTTTCTAAATTTTCGTATTTATGTGTAAACTAACAAAAATTTTTGAAAATCGTAGGGGGGCTGGGAGACAGCTAAGTCCCGCGTAGCCCTCCCCCCCACCTCTGATTACGCCCTTGATGGGGGATAGAGTTTTATATGTAAAGAGAGAAGATAAGAGCAAGCAATTATAAAATATAATCCAGAAGTTGTGCTGCTCGAAGATTTTTATGAAATCATTTTTTATTTAGCTCTTAACTGTAGCTAAATCAGAAACGTTAAGCGTTCGATATTGGTAAAGTTTTGATAAAGCGTATAAAGAAATGAATACTGTCTATATCCGAAACTGTATTAAACATCAATTTTTCATCTATCTCACAAGGTTCTTCATGATTTAAAATCTTCAAACTTAAATTTGACTATCAATTTTCTGCCTTGAATTGTTTTTAAGTCACATTTAAACGGTTTATTTTCAGCATCGAAACTTAATACTGCTGGGAAATGGGAATGTCACAATCGTTTGCAGTTTTGCACAATGGGAAAATCTCCCTTATGGTCAGACGTCTACAGAAGAGTCTGTATCTCACAATAGAACAAAAGTGAAAGCTTTTGCTATACTGATTTAAAAAAGAAAGATTACATTACATGAGAACGACCCTCCTAAAAAAAACGCAGTCCTCTCCCTACTAGAAAGCAATTCCATCATCAATTGTGTCACGGTGTAAAATCTGAAGGGTTCTTGTGGGGAAAACCACCCGTTTCTTTTTGCCTAGCTATCTGATGGTCATTTGTTTGTGCTTGCGCTCTTGATAAAGAAGGTTGACATCCGTGCCTTACGGCATTACAGGCGCCCAACGTAATTCCTGAATCCCTGTGAAAGAAAAAGCGGAGTGGGAGACAGAAGAAGCTAGCGATACATTCTCTATTTTTAGGATTCTTAAGTTTAACCGATTTGGAGGAAGAAATATGATTTGACACAAAAAAAGTTGGAGTGAAGTTTTTGAAGGGGCTCAGCCACTGGCAATTCCTTTTGCATTGTGTAATCTGTTTTGGGGTGGGTTTGCTTGCCAATTCAATTCTGGTGAATTAAAGTTTGCAATTTCATTATAATACTAAAACAGAAACATTATTCTTGTTAATAGAATAGTGTCAGACAGGATCTGACATTAAAAAAAAAAAGCATAATTATGAAAAAAAAAAACAGTCTTTTAGTGGTGGCATGTCCAGCAGACAATCACTTCGAAAACAAAACAAAGGAATCTATCAAGGCAAAAGCAGATGAAAAGATCATATCCACCTGCGTCAAAAGCGCATACACATTTGCAGAATCCGAAATGTTTGCTGTTAAAATGAAAGAGCGAAAAATGTAAAGGAGAGGAGGGGGAGAGAGTTAAATAAACACTTGGGCCGGAAGCAAGTTGATTATGTAATATGACTATATGAGCAGACATCGAGTTGTTTGTTTTAGGCTTTGAATGCTGTGTGATGTTTTATTTTTTCTGATATTTGGTGCATTTGGGCTTATTTTAAGAGTGATCAGCGTTTCTTGAACTTGCCAATTAATCGTATGTTTTAGTGTAATAATAAATTATAAAAGGGTATTTGTTCAGTATTAAACGATATACATAAACGATACACATCAGGATCGTAAATAAGAAGGGGGTAGGGGCGGGCCGTGCCCCCTCCGAAAATATAAAGCAATTATTATAAAACATGTATTTTGAAACATTTATATTTAACTATCATTAAAATACTGGATCGCTCCCCCCCCAAATAGAAACTATACATGCTACTGATATGTATAGATGAGGGTGCTTTTGCAGCACTTTTTATAGTTGATATTACTGAGTTTCTAAAATCGGAATCGGTAAAGTCCCAGCGATTCTGGATTTGAGAAGTTCTACTTAATCATAAGTGGCACCACGTGCAAATTATGATTCAAATGATACAGTTCAGTTCGTAGGCCACAATATAAATTCTTAGTTTGGGTAAATTTCAGATTAGATTAAAGTTTTGCAGTCTAATTTATTGTTTTAGTGTAAAGTAATCATGATTTATATTATAAAATAAATTAAATATCGGAACTGCAAGCAGAAAACTAATTTGAAACAGTCAAAAGTACATGAAATGTTTAATAAAAAAAATTAGTTCTGCTTAATTCAGTTATTTTTTTTAAGTAATCTTTAGAAATCTTTTTTCCGGGAGGGGGGGGGTGCATGTTGATAGAGAAAAATTTTTGGCATTTTTTTATTGCTATATGATTGAAACTACTAAATAATACACAGGTAAGTGTTTTTTTTAAAATTTAAATGTAATTTTAAGGTACATTTATCTGCCATGTTATGTTCTTGTTATAGATTGCTCCCGATGTAACGTAGGTTGTATACAAAACTTTTAAATATGAAAACTGCCAATAGATGGCGCTACCGGTCGATTCCAGAAAACTGGAAAATTCAGTTATCCGGAAAGGGTTGGGTAAAACTGATTCCGGATAATTGGTCCTGTACTGTATTTGTATTTTGTATACTATTTCAAGAGTTAGTGAAATTTTTTTCTGTTTTGACTAGTATTTCAACAAAATCAATATTTCTGAATTTTAAATCATCTTAATTATTTTTTAATTTCATAATTATTATGTGAGACAACAGAAATTCTATATATGCTTAAGTTTTAATTTCTTGGTATTCAGCAATTGAATCATTACTTCTTATGTGCTTGAAAGCAGTATTCTTTTTGGATTTACTATTGGGATGCAAATACCTATAGGTTTTATTTATATTCTTAATACTATCCCCCAAAAGAAATTAGAAATTAAAATGGTTTATTGTATAAATGTTAAATGTAATAATTAAAAATCAAATTAAAATAATTAAACATATGTATGTATGCATTTAATATAAATTAAAAAATATAATTAAAATAATTAAACATATGTGCATATACATTTAATATAAATTTCTGATAGTTAAAACCTGACCTTAACCTCCACTTTTATTAATTAAAATAAATTTAAGACCTGTTAATTACTCATATTATAACTAAAATTTCAATATAATGTATGGCAACTGTTGTTAGTTTCAATTTTTGTATTTCCTCAGAAAACTCTCAGTCATTAGCAGATTTTGACACTAAGGACGTTTTTTATGAGTTTTCGACAGTTTAAACCCGTATTATACCCTTGTCACATTAAAAACAGCTTTTTGACATAAAAACCCAACCCTGCTTGAAAGGGAACACATAAACAGATGCCTAGATGCTTTATGTAAAATGCAGACTAATGCTATACCAGCATCCCAGATGTGTTTTTGGGCCCTAAAAATTAATATGCACTTCTTTCCAAAGTGTATAATAGACTTCAAGGAGTAAATACCATGCTCTCAACAATTTGATTATGAATTCCGCTAACTGTAACCACTCTTATTAAATATTTTAAAATTAAACTTGCCATATGAATAATGAAACATAGTTTTTTAGTACTCTTGGCCGCCATAACTTTATGCTTAAAGGCTGTATTTCTTCACCTATTCCTACAAAAAATTAGCTTCTTTTTAAAAAAAATCTTATTTTTCACAAGCAAGGTATGAGAGAAGGAGCTCTGAGAGCTCTCAGACTTCCTGAAGACTCTTGAAATTTCTCTTTGCACTGACTAATATGCCCTGAACCTAGTCTCCCAAAGAAAACTTATATTGCACGTCTCTGTATTTGTACATTTATTGATGTCAATATTGAACTGTTTAGGTGTGGGGATTAGCAGCAACTCAAATATTTTATTCTGTTGGAGCTGGCTGGGGAGCTTTGCTAACAATGGCTAGTTATAACAAGTTCAGTAATAATGTTTACAGGTATGTTTATTTCATTTGTGTACATGTCTAAAATAAAACTATGAATTTGCTAGTGAAACAGTAAATTCGGTACTTTTCATTAAGTGAAAGGCACCAAAATTTGGCGATTTTTTTGTGTCGCCAAAAAGCTACAATTTTTTTGTGGTGAGTTTTTTTTGTGGGGGGGGGGGGGGTTCATCAAATACCTGCAGGATATTTATTTCACATTTAATACTTTCAGTACCTTGAAAATATACATTTTAATACAAAATACATAAATAAAAATATAAAAAAAGCAAAAAATCTTGATGAAATTATCCAAATTTGATAATTTTTTAATGTATTAATAGAGAAAATTAAATTATTAAAAAAACAATTGTTTGCTCCTTGGAATATGAATGAAACTGAATAAACTATTCATTACACCGCATTAGAAATGGCAAAAAAAATTTATTCTAAATCCCCCCCCCCCTCCCTTAAAAAAAAATCTGTTTCTTGAAGATGTTACAGATGTCAGTTCTTCACACCAAAACTAAATAAACCTTAACATAGTTTTGAAACTTACTTATAAATTTTCAAAGTTCAGTGTTACACATGCAAGACTTAATGTTTAAATTCCAAGCAATTCCACTGTCAATGTTCATTTCATGTGACATCACAAAAAAATGAGTGCAGGTACTATTTCATATTTCTAAAAAAAAAAACTTGTCATAAAAAAAGGACTTGCATAGTCTTGTTTTTTATTCCAGTGCTGCAGATAAGCATGTTTATGTTCACAGTTAGTATCAACGAATTGCTGTTTTGGCTGTATCCGGCTCAATTGCCGGGAGCATTATTCAGCCATTAAAGCTTGTCTGTATTTGTGTCATACGTAGCACTTCATTTTTCGCAATCATAGTGCGCCTGTAAGATAAATATTCATTTTTTCCAAAACTCTTCCTTCAACAAACCCTTCCTTGACAAAACTTTATTGAATCTTCCTCATTTGTTGGCATTTCTCATAAATTCATATTTATTAAAAAAAAAAAAAAAAAAACACTCACCAAATTTCTAAGAAACAGAACCTATGAACTTGATGAAATACATGAAACTAAAATAAATATAACTATGCACGTTAAACTTTGCGAATGAATGAATACAAAGCACACTCGCGGTGGAATACATAACAGAATGGCGGATGAATACGAAACAGGAGCAAAATGCTTTCATTTTCTATTCAAACACATGCTCAGCAACTACACAAAATCAAGGAAAGGTTACCAGAAAAGAGGTAGCCAAGCTTCGCCCTTCACTACCACAGAAAAATTGCCAAATTTCGGTGGCGTGCACATAAATTCTTGTAAATATTTTGTGTGTATAATTTGCACAAATTTCTTTAACATGCAAATTGTGTATATACTTGAATTTTGTGTTTAAAATCTGGCTATTAGCCAAATTAATAGAAATTCTAATTTTTTTTAATGAAAAAGCTTAGACAGTAGATGTTTTTGGATAAGTTATTACTTATCATTTGGGATGCACCGAATACCATATTGTGCCGAATAACGAATACCGAATATTCGGTTAAAATTCTAACCAAATATTCGGCCAAATACCAAATACTTGGTTAAAATTTATTAAACTTATTAGCTGTTATTAAATTTTGATTGCAATGATTAATTTAATTAGTTTTTTCTTAAACAATATTTCATATGGTGTAAAACTTCAAAAATTAAAATGCTGCAAAATTTAGTATCCAAGTGTGTTTCCTATATACAGTAGAAGACCCAAAATCTGCACAGCTTGGTTCCAGACCTTGTGCAGGTTTTAGAATTTTGCGGATTTTGGGTCATAATAGGAAATTTATTCTATTTCCACCCCCCTCAGAAAATAATAGAAAAAAATATACAATAGAGATCAAGGAAAACAAATCATGTTACTTATAATTAGAATCATGATATAAAAATACAGAGGATTAATGCAATATACGAAATTATGAGATTATAGTACAACTTATTTAAACATGTATATTCAACAGTTTAGGACTTTGGGATGTTCGAATTATAGTTTTTTTTTTTTCATTATTTCCTGTTTGTAACACAGCTTTGTTGCTCTACAAATCTGAGATATTTCTTTCTCACAGCCTAACCTTCATTAAATGTTAATTTATCAACTTTTTGATCATCCTCACTTGTTACTGTGTCGGAGTCTACCTCATGTGATCATAATTCAGTGTCAATTATGTCACTGTCAGTCATTTGAAAGCTATCAATGTTAAGATTAGAGCTCACAGACTCCTAAAAAAAATTTTTCAGGTGGGAATAGCTTATTTAGTTTTACTTTGTGGTTATACTGTAGTTTTCTGAACTTGCAGCTGGCAGGGCAGATTTCATTGTTTACATTGAACAGTCAGTGCGGATTTTAGAACCTTGCGAATTTCAGATCGGCAGATTTTGGGTCTTCTACTGTATATTTTTAATAACTTTTTAAATATTAGTGAAATGCTGGTAATTTTTTACCTGCATATTTGATTAAATATTTAGCAGTTAATTGACTTTACATATTTATGAACACTTAATGTTATGAGTTTTTTTTCCTTGTTACTGTTTCATATTTAAATCAGTTAGTAATAGCAAGGTTAATGTAATGTGTCATAAGATTTAAGAAAAACTGTAAAGCAACAAAATTCAAATTTAACATCTGAATGTTTTCTCTTACATTAAAACTAATTTCATTGTGATATTAGTTTTTTTGTGTGATTGTGGAACGCTATGTTAGAGCTATCTGCCAAGGATGAGGGACCCTTGGTAGGAGGACTTTCTAAGGGTTTCTAACGCTTATTCACATGTGATATTAGTAAGTAACAGCTTGAATCAATTTAGTACTATGGAACTATGCTATATCTTTCATTCATGATATAAAAATTATGTATTTGTTTACCGATTGGTGAATACTTAAATTTGTTTACTATTCGGTTGCCGAATATTTAAGAATTCTGCCGAACCGAATATTCGGTTTGTCTGCCGAATAGGCAGTATACCGAATACCAACCAAACATTCGGTGCATCCCTACTTATCATAAAGTAGTAAAACTCATAAAAATCTCAATTTGTGTAAAATCTTACATTGTACATATAGACTAAAAAGAAATCTGAATAGTTCCACTTACTAATGCTGATACCTTTTAGGATTTTCATGATACTGAACTAACTGTTTTAGATAAGTTGGTTTGTATAATTAGTAAAATATCGTACATCTTACTATCTTCAAATTTATAATTAAAAGTTATTTACTTTACATGTTTCTATCTCTTTAAAAGATTTATCTTTTTTAATTTCAGTATTATATTTTTCACTGTTATAAAATTATTTACTTTGCATGCTTCTGTGTCCTAAAAATATTTATAATTTTTATTTCAATTTTCAGTTATCATTTCAATTTTCTAAGTTATTTTAAAAATATGTTTTACAAAATTACAGAATTTTAACACAAATGTTTGTTTTCATGAATATATGTTCCAAATCTATTATAAGCATTACTTAAAATATAGGTCAAACTTATTGTACAAGTTACAGATCTAACTTAGAAGAATACAAGTTGAATGAGGCATGTAACTAGAAGAGAAGGATAGAGGAAAAGGTGGAATTTCTTCCAAACAGGCTTGATTACTATAATTTTCTTAATGAAAATTATAATTTGGAAGAGGAAATTCTGCTACCTCCCCCCTTCTCTTGGCCATGCCCATGAGGATGATTCAAACAGGTTTTCTACTTACTCAGTTTGTTGTTTGCTTCCAACATGAACTTCTGTTTCATTTATCTCTGAAAACTGCATTAAATTTTTTTTTCTTACATGAGTTGTTTTGAAAGACAATAAAAGATTTTATAAGACAATAAAAGTATCATAAAAATACTTAAATGTATCTTCTGGTGTAATTTGGTCCCACTAATGGCTAAGTGCATTTTCACTCTGAACTGGGAGAAGGAATTTGACTGGTTCAAACCCAGATCACCTCCATCGACCAGCCATTTGGAGTTTTTCGTGGTTTTCTCCAAAAGTTTGCATAAATACTGGTTAGGCTCCCTTAGAAAGTCCCCGATGGAAGGCAACCTCCTCCCTTTGCCTAGATCCCTTGCATAGATAATTGGCCATAATCCCACAATCAATCAATCTGCATAATTTGAGTTTGCGAAGAAAATACTGTGGAGTCTCACTAATCTGATTCCTTTTTAGCTCCACTTAATCTGAGGTAGAGTAAAAAAAAAAAAAAAAGAATAACGTATTAAAAATAATCATGTTGTATGCAGAAAGCATGACAGTGTTAGATGTAGCATTTCACTTTACTGAACAGCAACCAGATACTTTACCTCATAACATTTAATTTTTAAAAAGCTTGCCAGACAAATTGCAAGAAAGAGACTTTTTGCTAAAAAGCAAACAAATTAAGAGTCATTTTTTAAACATTAAATCAAATAATTGTGATGTTATTTAAAAAATATTTTTATATTTACAAACTAGCTGAAGTGCCTGTCCTTCACGGGTTAGTGAATGCAAATTTCCAAAAACCAAGAATTTTGTCAGCATTGTAGGAGTACACAGAATGCATGTAGTATGTTGCCAAAGTAAAGAAAGCAAAGTTATAATTTTTATGTATTGTTAAAATATTACAGGTTAGAGAGTAGCTAAGTAATATAATTTCATTCGCTTTAGTCGTAATTATGTAATGCGCGAACGAATATTTACGCATATTGAAATAATTTTCGCAAAATCTCAAAATCTAATCAACATTTTTGAAAAATTTGAAGCCTAGAATTTAAGTTGAGTGACAACCTATCCTGTCACCCAATTTCGTTTCATTCCCTGCAGTCTTTATTTCGTGATGCTGGCACAAAATTTCAGCATTTTAAATCGATTTTTGCAAAATCTCAAAATGTAATCAAAATATTTTAAAAATTCAATGCCTATAAATTAAGATTAGCAACTACCTATCATATCACTGAATTTCGTATCATTCGTATTAGTCGTTATTACGTTATGTTTGAAGAAATATAAACGCATTTTGAGAGAATTTTCACAAAATCTCAAAATCCAATAAAAATGCTTAAAACATTGGACACCTATAGTTTATGTTGAGCAACCATCTATCATGTGACCAAATTTCATGTCATTCGCTTTAGTCGTTATACGTAATGCATGAACAAAGATTCACTCAGTTTTAAACGATTTTCGCAAAATCTCGAAATCTGGTCGATTTTTTTTTAATTAGATGCCTATAGTTTAAGGTGAGTGACCACCTATCATTTCACCAAATATCATTTTTTCACCTTTGCAGTTTTTACGTGATGCTTGAACACAAACTTACGCAGTTTGAAAGGATTTTCACAAAATCTCAAAATCCAATCAAGATTTTTTTTAAATTCGACGCCTGTGTTTTAAGTTGAGTGACCACCTATCACGACACCAATTTTCATATCATTCGCTTCAGTCGTTTTTACGTGATGCTTGAACACTAATTTATGCAGTTTGAAAGGACTTTCGCAAAATCTCAAAATCCAATAAAGATTTTTTAAAAATTCGACGCCTGTGTTTTAAGTTGAGTGACCACCTATCATGACACCCAATATCATATCATTCGCTTCAGTTGTTTTAACGTGATGCTTAAACAGAAAAAGCGTCACGGACAGAATGACAGACAGACAAACTTTCTTTTGAGGTTCGCATCGGATTCCCGGGTGCTTGAAACGGATAGAAATCGCAAAATTTTTGAATTCCAAGAAATGTACAGACAAAAGTCTAATTTTATTTATTTAGATATGCCCTAAATCAAGTAATCGTGATGCTATTTAAAATAAGTTTTTATATTTACAAATATGCCCTAAATCAAGTAATTGTGAGGATTATTAAAATACATTTTTGTTTACAAATATGCTCATTATTTTTTTGCTATTTCATCTCTCTGTACATTAGGATAGTTCTTAGAAAATCAATTTTAAAATTTTTATGCACCATCCTCCTATTTTTTTTTCTATGACTTCCTGAAAAAGAAAATCCATTAAAAATTTTAAAATGAAACATGGGGGGGGGGGTCACTACCAAGGTTTAAAATTATAAAAATCCATGTTCTTACATTCTAAGTTTTGTCCCCCCCCCCCCCCCAAAATGAACTTTCACGTCAAAGTGATAAAATAATAATCATCATCAGTAACACCGTCTGTTTATTTTCTCCATTATTTAAAGCACATATGGGCACCTGCGGGCCGGATGTGGCCCGCCACGGCTTTTGATCCGGCCTGCGGAACATTTGAAAACTCCGTATAAACCATTCAATATCAAATATAAATCCCAATTATACGGCCCGCCACTTTCTCTAAAATCTGCAAGTTTGGCCCGCAACTTCGCTAACATCCTAAAGTTTGGCCCACAACTTTTTAAAGGTTGCCCATACCTGATTTAAAGGATAACCTATTAAAATGAAAAATCTATGTAAAATATTTTGTACAAGGAAGTAAACTCTATTGAAACCAAATGCTAATAGTCCAAGAGCTAGTAACACATTTTCCATGAAGTGTTTGATGCGCCTTGAAATTTTTCAATTTTATTATGTACAGAATAAAAGGTGGGAATACCCGTGTTTGCTCGATCCAACCCGGGACTCCAGGTACTGTGCATAATAGAAAGGTATAATAAAATATAACCCAAAATAAGTGCTTGATTCAGAGGCAAACCAACATAAATTAAAAGTTCAGATAATTTAAAATATAAAATTAAATAAGGCAGACAGTTTTGAGGGGGTTCACATTCAATGAATCCTCCCCAAAGTTGTGTTTTTTTAAATACAATTTGAACTGTTTTATTTATTCTGAAATTTTAATAGCGTCTTAATTAAATATTGAAAAAATTAATAACAAAAAGCCAGACACTTTGTCTGGGGTTTAATTACCGGCAGACATGAAAATGAATCTTAGTTACAATAGAAAGAGATGGACTGCACATGGTGTGTGATGTGAGTGAGAGCACTGATCATCCCATTAGCTATGCTCTCATTGGTTGTTGGTCGCATGTCTTTTACCAGCTGTACAATATTTTCATCAATAAATGAACAAACTTCCTGAAAAGCTTTCTCGCGATATTGCAATTTTTTATGATACTCAGTTTTTGTTGTCATAAATACGCAAGGAATTTATGTATTCTGCTCAGCATAAACGGTGAGCTTTTATATCAATAGAGCTTTGTAATTGTTTATACACAATCAAATCCTACAGAAATTCTTTGTATGGTTGCAGAGTGTTGATCAAAGCATCCTTTTCAATGGAGTCTAAAGGTACGTGCTTGCCTTTTCTTCTCGGCGAGCTTTGGTGCAAAAAATACAAAAATCTATATTTTCTGATGTTGCATTAGGATCAGATGTTGTCGGTTCAGCACACATGCCTAGATCATTTTGTACTTCAGGCTGAAAATCTTCACAGTTTATGTGACCAACACTCTCTTCAAGTCGAGATTCCGCCTCTCCAATGTCAATACTTTCGTCAATTTGATCACTTCTTGATGGATTTTCTGGAAATAAAATGCTGTTGTCATGTTCAGGTGCCGTCAGTACAATTTCCACATTTTCGAAAACTTTATCATTCCTTGCAGGAATGTCTAAAAAAAATAATTTTATAAAAAGTTCCTTCAATTATTTATACAAACTTAAAATCTATATTATATCATAAGTAATAAATACTTTGAATACTGAAAATGACTTATAAGAAATACCTGGGGTTGCAGTAGATTCTGGAGAAATTGTTAACACATTCTCTGCTTATATCGTTTTTTTAAACTAGTAAAATTCAAGTAGCATTGCCGGTGATAACCTTCTTTTGAAGACACTTCTGACGGTAAAATCATGTCACTGTACTTATATTCTTGATGGATTTTTAATGTAATCCGACATATATTTAAAGTAGGATCAGTAAATGGATTAACCTTACCAGAATCTTTTTTTACATATCACACACGACACACATTTTACTTTTTCACACGACATTTTATTTAAAAATGAACTTTAAATTGAATATAACAATTTATATAATGCATAACAAATAATTTTCTAAATTTACACAGGCATTATAAAAAAACTTTAAAACATGTGCTTACAACAACGAGTGTTAGCTGAAAATATACAATGTACTGCCGATACAGCTGGTAAAAGACATGCGACCAACAACCAATGAGAGTGTAGCTATTGGGGAGCAGTGAGTCGCAGTGAGTGTGATGCTTTTGGGAATAATAAAAGAAGTCCTTTGCAGTATAAATTATTTTATTGTTTAAAAGCATAGTTTACTGAACATTTGACACTTGACGTAAAAACATAATACTGATAATCTAATATGGAAAGATAATCTAACATTATGCATGAAAAATACATCACGTAAAAACGAGATAACTTGTCTCATCCTGCATTGCACACACCAAAACTCTCTGTTTATATTAAGCACCTGATAAATTAAACATACAAAATACATAACTACTCTTTCATAGAAAAGAACACAAAAATTCTAATAAAGATTATACTGATCACAAGAAACTACGAGTTACTGCTCGTTAACGGAAGATGACGTTCACATTACGTCTTACCAGTATCGTCGAGAAAATGTTGCTACCCAGAAATTTTGTCACTTTTGCGACGGATTACTAAAACATAAGAAATTAGGCGCTTGTTTTAGACACCAGGCATTTTTCCTATCTTAAAATTTAAGCACTAGATTTCCTTCTTATCTTAATAGCGCCATTTTCCAACAGATTCATTTTCATGTCTGCCAGTAATTAAACCCCAGACAAAGTGTCTGGCTTTTTGTTATTACTCTTTTCAATATTTAATTAAGACGCTATTAAAATTTCAGAGTAAATAAAACAGTTCAAATTGTATTTAAAAAAACACAACTTTGGGGAGGATTCATTGAATGTGAACCTCCTCAAAACTGTCTGCCTTATTTAATTTTATATTTTAAATTATCTGAACTTTAAATTTATGTTTGTTTGCCTCTGAATCAAGCTTTTATTTTGGGTTATATTTTATTACACCTTTCTATTATGTGCAGTACCTGCTGTCCCGGGTTGGGTCGAGCAAACACATGTATTCCCACCTTTTATTCTGTGCATAGTAAAATTGAAAAATTTCAAGGTGCATCAAACACTTCATGGAAAACGTTTTACTAGCTCTTGGACTATAATGGTACTAATGCAAGAAATTTCATCTGAGAATCACCCCAGAGTAGCTCAGTAGTAGAGCACCCGTACATTAAGCGGCAGTCAAGGGTTCGATCCCCAGCTCTGGAATTTTTTGCATGCATAGCTGGTAAAAAATTATTTTATCAGCCTAAAAACTCCAATTTGCCTAATAACCAAGGACTTGTTTCGAAAAAATGAAGAAACATGGAAATGAAAATAAAACTACAGACTTTAGGATGGCCTTTATAAATCAATTTTAAAATTTTTATGGCAGTCTTTATTTTCTTGAATTAAAAGAAAAAATCTGGAGTGACTCCACTCGACTTTCCGAACACTTATGATTAAGATCATTACCAAGCATTTAAATAAATTTTAATCAATGAATAATTCAAACATATATACCAAATTGAAGCTCAATCGAATGCGCCATTTAAATGCTAGCGCACTTTCAAGAATTTCTCCCCATAGGCCATAATGTAAAAGAAATCTTTGTTGTAGCCCTGTAGAAAAACTATAAGTCCTATACACATCAAAATCAATACCGGTCTTACGATGATGGTTTATAACATATATACCTAATTTGAGCTCAGTCGAATGTACTGTTTAAACGTTAGCGCACTTTAAAAAATTTCCTCCCATAGGCCATAATGTAAAAGAAATTTTTTTCGTAGCCCTGTAGAAACACTATAATTCCTATACACACTGAAATCAATACCGGTCTTACGATGGTGGTTTATAATATATGTACCCAATTTGAGCTCAATCGAATGTACCGTTTAAACGCTAGCGCACTTTCAAGAATTTCCCCTCATAGGCCATAATGTAAAAGAAATCTTTGTCGTCGCCCTGTAGAAAAACTATAAGTCCTATTCACATCAAAATCAATACCGGTCTTATGATGGTGGTTTATAACATATATACCTAATATGAGCTCAATTGATTGCCCCATTTAGGAGCTATCGTGTTGACTCACATACACACATACATACATATATCTCGGAAAAACAGCATAAATGAATTCAGAAGACCTCAAAATGTGTAAATACAGCAAAATCTCGAAGTTAAATTTTTTCATGATTACAATACTTTCCTTACATGGTACATGTTTGGAAAGTAAAAAGACCTTTCTATCTAAATGATTCAATACTAGTTTTAATAACGGTGTTCCACTTAAAGTTAAAAACATGTACCATTAAAAAACTATAAAAATAATGTTCTGGGCAGACGAGCATTTTGGTTACCTCTCATGATCATATTCATCACTAGATCTGCTCTCGGTTCCTTCATTGTCATTACTGATGTCACGCTTTTGATCAAGCACTGTGTAGTACAATCTTTCATTGATGGGTGCATGAGCTACATCATTAACACAGCTTTATGATGTAGCAAGATGTGTAAGATTATTTTAGCCGCTTCGTGGTGAAATTCATAAGCTGTTAGTGACAACACATTGCCTTAGAATAATCTCATTTTAGTGCGATTTCTATATCTATATAAATAACATGAGATTTTTGTCTGTACATTACTTGAAATAAAAAAAATTATAATATCTATGTTATATGCACAAAAGAAGCCAAACAACTCTTTGAAAAATAAGATTTTAAAGCTCATGGAAAAAAATGCTGTGAGTTTTTGTAAGCTGGCAGAAAAGCTATCTAGTTCACAGCAAAAGCTTAAATTTTCAAAATAATAGACAATTGTACCGTATTAGCTCGAATATAACGCGATCCTAAAATTTTTCATGAAGATAAATAGAAAAATCCTAAATTTAGGCCTCAAATTTAGTGCAAGTCAGGTTTTTAACAGGAAAGGATCAGTCAAAAAAATACCACGTTATATTTTGGGCCCATACAATAGTTGTAGTTTTCTCACTTTATTAAAAAATAGGATTAATAATGCAATAGAAGAACATCAACAAAATATTTATATATACAGTGGAACCTCTTGAGAGTGTCCACCCTCTATTCTGTAAAAAATCAATCATTAACAGAGTTGGTTGCTCAAAGGAGTATCAACATTTTATAGTTCTTCCCCCCCCCCCCCCAAAAAAAAGAAAAAAGCTAAAAAAAAATTGTTGTTTTGTTATTTATGAGACTGCATGCTAATACGTAAGTAATTATACAAATATATTTTTAAAATTTTAATTTTAATAAAATATTTAAAATTTTGAATTTTTTCAATTCTTTTTTCTCTCTCCAAGAGCACTTCTCTCTCTATTTTTTATGTCTGACAAAAGAGCATTTATCCTGGATAGATCTTATCAGTTGGACCAGAGCTAGAAGTTTTTGGTTATGGGTTGGATGGAATAAGATTCAGGGATCATCCTCACCATGGGACCAGAGTGGGTAGAAACTAATTGTAGATGGGTTGAGATGAGAACATGAAGCAAAATTTACTGAATGGTGGTTGGCAATGAAGATGTGGTATCTTTACTTGGGTAAATGATGGTGAATCGTGACGCAGATTATTTCTAGGTTCTGGATGGCAATTTTTCGATCATACATCGCAGCCATGTCGTATCATATCGTGTGGGGGATCACTTCAACATGCCCCCCAAAAAAGAGGAAAAAGATGTTGCAATGGCTTCCAAAAATCTGTGTTTGATGAAAAGAAAAAAATGAATGGGAGTCATGTTAGGCTAATATGGTGTTAAAGTTGCCCATCTTGATCTGCACGGGTGCCTCAGAAAAGGTGGGGCTGGGTGTATACCATGCCCATGAAAAAAAAAAATCTGCCTTTTTGTAGCACCTTGCATGTCCACACCAGTCCTTGGCCGCCTAATGAATAGAAAACTGTCACAATGCTACTGTGAAGTTCACATGCCAGCCCAAATAACCAGTCATAGCCAATCCCAGACCAAGCAATGCCATCATAAGGCGGGAAGCGAAGGAAGGCGGAAAATGTTGACTTGACTTGACTGTTGTGCATGAGACATTTGCTAGGACCAGTGAACGGCAGCTTGGTCTCTACTACTCATAGAGAAAGGGGGGGGGGAAAGCACAAACGACACAACTACACTACCAAACTTTGAGGCTTTTAGAAAACTCCAACAAGGCTAAGGGTGACTTCAGGGTGGATGCAGAGCACTAGAGATAATCTGATCAAAGGAGCTGCCAGTAGAGAGATCAAGTTTAGAAAACATGGAGAAGCGATCAGCGTCATATTTAATGCAACAGCAGAGATGTTCAGCAGTGCTGGGAACATAGCAGATGTCACACAGGGGGAACACCACAAACCCCATCTTATATTTAGTGCTGGCAGAAAGACCTGTCTGGCACAGCCAGAGATTTAGGATAAAGTTGTCTACATGATTACGGAAGTAGACCTGAAGAGGCCTAGCAGGGAAGAAGTAATTGAAATGGTGTGAGTAGGCAGTGAGCTGCCAGTTGCACTCATTCTCCTCGAGACAGCAAGTCCAAAGGGGATGAACCAAGTCTTCAGCAGGAACCAGGTTGCACAGGAAAGGGGCAAAAGGGCAATCATGTGCAAGATTTTCAGCGACAACATTGGGGTTGATTCCTGTATGACCAGGGACCCACACAAAGAACAACTGGGAACCAGCAGTATAAGCAGAGCAGAGAAAAAATTGTGAATCAACATGATTCCTCCTGAATATTCTTAAAAATGATGCCATATTGGATGAAAAAGTATAAAGATGAAAAAGAAAAGTGAAGTAATTCAACTAAAACATCTGTAAATTAGATGAAAGGAGTAGAATAATAGGATATACAACTGGTGTTAAAATTTGGTGCACATAACTTAACGGGAAATGGGTGAAAATAATTAAAATTTAGATTTAAACAATAGAAGGTGATTGTTGCAAGTGAAAACCAGACAAAACATCTGAAAAAGAGAAAAATGCCTGTGGGATATGTGATTAATGTAAGTAAAATACATATAGTTTTACATTTAGAGAAAAAAGCACAACTAACATTAACACAGCTAAGTAATCAATTAAGAATTGATTAGTAAAAATTATCCCCATGCAAAAACCCATAACTGGTTAAAAATTTGTGACGCAGCATTTTACTTTATAGATCTATGAATATTAAATATGGGTCTTAAAAATAATGATATCAAATTTTGAGTGATGCCCTGCTGGGAATTTTAAAGATTTGTTTTTAAATTCCATTACAGTTACTTTCGTTTTATTTTCTAAAGAAGATTTACGCATTTAAGCAATGCTTTTAATTATGAAATACACTGTCAAATATATCACACTTTCACTGAGTCTATATAATGTATTCAAATGAATTTATTTCAATAATTTAATTTATCTTTTGTGTCACGCTATCCAAAAGGACCAGTAAAATTTACGTAAATATTTAGTTAGTGTCATAGTAACCAAACCAAGTGCAATGTATATGAAAATTTTGCTTGCCCTTTTGGATAGCGTGACGCAAAAGATAGATTAAATTATTGAAATAAATTCATTTGAATACATTATATAGACTCAGTGAAAGTGTGATATATTTGACAGTGTATTTCATAATTAAAAGCATTGCTTAAATGCATAAATCTTCTTTAGAAAATAAAACAAAAGTAGCTGTAATGGAATTTAAAAACAAATCTTTAAAATTTCCAGCAGGGCGTCACTCAAAATTTGATATCATTATTTTTAAGACCCATATTTAAAATTCATAATCTATAAAGTAAAATGCTGCGTCACAAATTTTTAACCAGTCAAGGGTTTTTGCATGGGGATATCATTACTTTTTAAGGGTATGATCAGAAGATAATAAATTAGTTTCAAGGGCGAATTTCGGAAGTTTGCTTGACACTAAGTTATGTAAATAAATATACAAACCTGTTTTCATGCAGCATCAGAGTATTTGATTAAAAAAGTCACAACAAGTTCTTTTGTAACATGTACCGTAATTTCCGGCTTATAATCCGCAGCGATAGATTATCCGCAAGTGCTTTTTTTCAAGTAGAAAAAAAATATTTCTTTAGATAATCCGCAGCGGTAGATTATCCGCGGATAGTATGGCGATGCTTTGACCGAAATTGGTAATTATTTTCTATGTATAGTAAAACCACAGTATTAATATTAGAATTGGCTTACTGTAAAACATTTCCTACTAAAAATCTATTGTTATGAATGAAAATTATCAAACATACTTTGACGGTCATTTTTCGATTTAAATCACAATTGCTACACAATTTTTAAGCTAGGCATTCTACCTGTAAGCCCCAAGAACTGTATTATGAAATCAATCATATATAAGAAAGCGAACATTTCTTTCGGAACAAACAAAACAAAATGTATGGTAGCATGCAGAATAGTTATCGCATATTTTGTAACATCGTAATTATTTAGTCAAGTGACATTATTATAAGAAAAACAAAATTGAATTGAGACCTACCGCTTAATATTTACAAGTAATTAAAAAAAGAAACTAAAAACTGGAATCATCTGAATCTGGAAAACCCAAAAGCAAATCATCATTCAATTCCAAGGAGTTATCAGAATCGTCGTTCAGTTCAGTGGTCGATTCAAAATTTTCTTCTAACAGTCCACATTTTTAAAATGCATTTTTATAGTACAAACAGAGATTTCATCCCATGCAGTTTTTACCCAGTGGGCTACGTCTGCATACGATTCACCTCGCAATTTTCCACTCTTTATACTCATGAACGTCCTCTCCCATCCATTTTCCCCATGAGTTTCTTATCTTCGATTTGAAAGACTTGTTGATGCCAACATCCAGGGGTTGCAGTATTTTTGTTAGCCCTCACGGTATCACTGAAAGGATTGCGCCTGATGTTCTGCAGGCCACTTTAATATCGTCTTTCAGATGAGCCTTCATCGAATCCAAAATCAATAGTGCACGAGATTTAAATAGAGAGAAACCTCCTTTTTTTCCATACCGATTCGAGCCAAGAGATCATAATGTCCTGGTTCATCCAACCTTTCTCATTGCATCTTATTTCTATTCCACGGGGAAAATTTTCTTTAGGAATGGTTTTTCGTTTGAAGATAACCATCGGGGGCAATTTTTCTCCACTTTCAGAACAGGTTAATTCTACAGTGAACGAATTTTTTCATTTCCAGTAGTATTTATTGCAACGGACAAAGTCCCAGCAGTGTCGACAGTTCTGTTTGGGGGAGAATCAAAGCACACGGGAACTTCATCCATGTTAAATATTTCTGCAGAACTGAATTTCTTTTCTGCAATTACTTCTTTGGTGTAAAGTAAAAACTCATCTTTTTTCATCTCCCAGTCAGTCGGCAGTTTCTGTCTAACAGTGGTGCGATTCCGTACAGAAAGCTTTTTTTTTGTCATGAACCGGTAGCACCACGTGGGGCCACCATCGGAACCTCTAATCTGCATTTCTTCAGCAATTAATTTAGCCTTAATTCTTATTTTAACTGTAGATACAGGATTCCCTTTTCTTCTTTCTTCTGTAATCCAGCGATGTAACACATCTTCTAATTCAGGCCATTTTGGCTGGCTAAACTGAAAACTTTTACATTTTTTGTTCCTCGGATTTTCTAACTTCTCTTTAGATTTTCTCCATAAGCGAACGTTGGATTCATCGACTTGAAATAGTCGTCCAGCCTCCCTATTTCCAAATTCTTCAGCTTTACTGATTACTTTCAGTTTAAAATCAGCTGAATAGCTAATGCGTTTTTTCGACATTTCTACAACTTTCGTATTAGTCTAAGAGCCAGCGACCGCCAGACCTTCGTCATAGTATAAAAGCTGAAACTTTCTCTGCGCATACCCCCCAACAGAGTTAGGGACAATCGGCCACTCTAAAGTTTGGATGACCGTGGCTTTGGCAGGTAACAGGTGGCAAAGGTGTATAAAATTACAGAAAATTTTCGTCATTTCATAAAGCTTAATTTTTTTATATGTTCTTCTTCGCAGTACTAGAAATCACTTTATCCCTTGCCAGACACTTTTCCATCATGGCAAACCCCCACCAGACAACCTCAAAGTCATGGAAAATGTAATTCTATTACTAGCGTGCTGCAGCATCATAAGAAAGTTCAGAAGAAGCAGTATAAAATGTGCTTGGCACTTTGTGACAGCTTGACGTACTTCGTCGCGGGAGTTTACGAACACAACAGTTTTCCATGACTCCCATTGACTTTGAGGTTGTCTGGCGGGGGTTTGCCACGATGGAAAAAGGTCTGGCAAGGGATAAAGTGATTTCTAGTACTGCGAAGAAGAACATATAAAAAAATTAAGATTTATGAAGTGACGAAAATTTTCTGCCATTTTATACACCTTTGCCACCTGTTACCTGCCAAAGCCACGATCATCCAAACTTTATAGTGGCTGATTGTTCCTACCTCTGGGGGGCATGCATCCCATAAATTTAATTAATAGATTACTATTAAAAAGATTTTTACGACACTAAAAAATATAAAAATACAACATTCATAAAAATGTATTAATTCATTTCAACGATATATTTCAAAGAGCAAAGTTTCAGATAACTATGCATAATTTAATTTGAAAAGATAAATTTTGTAAAACAAAAGACTTCCTTTCTGAGAAGAAAGAGAGACTTTTATTTTGTTTTTATAAATAAAGTTTTTTATTGTAAAATCTGAAGGCTTCAGAAAAAATTTCAGTAGATAGTACGCAGCGATCCATAATACGCACTGGATAAATTTTCATCTTTTTTAGTAGATAATCTGCAGATTATAAGCTGGAAATTACGGTAACAGAAAATTGACATGTTTTTGTTAGAATTTTATAATAAGAGACATAATACTGATTATAATCAAAAATTTGTTGAATAATTTTCTATTTATAGTTTGGGTCGAGTACAGATTAGTATCCCTGCCACCATCTTTGATTTTATTTCATAAATTTGCATTCAGTTTAATGCTAAACATAAGTTAACTTTTTTACTATAATTATATAACTATTGGGCCCCATCAGTGGCCAAGCTCATAGCGCTCTGAACTGGGAGACGGAAGGTGCCTGGTTCGAAACCAGGTTGCGTCCGCCGACCTAATCGTTCGGAGTTTTCCGTGGTTTCCTCCAAAACAGCATAAATACAGGTTAGGACCCCTTAGAAAGACCCCCACGGAGGGCACCCCATGTCTCGGCTTAGAGCCTATGTGTAGCTATAATCGGCTGTAATTCTAGAATAATAACAACAATATATAACTCTTGGTTCTATTGTTTTAATGCATTGTGATTCATTAATTTGCATTCAGTTTAACGATAACCGTAAGTTAAGTTTTGTTAAAATTATTAATTTAATAATCTCGTTCTTAATTAATGATAATCTAGTTACTCGTTCTATTATTTTAATGCAATGTAATCTATTAATGCAATGTTTGCTTTCAGTTTAAAGCTATCTCTATGTTAAATTTTTAACTATATTATGATACACTAAGTTTTTAACTAAGTTAATGATACATCTCAAAAATGTTGATTAATTTAATTAATGACTATAATCATTAATAAATTAGAAAATTACTCAAAAAATTATTGTTTATAATTGGTTTTATGTCGCTTTTTAGAAAACTATGTTCATACTATGCTTGTTTGTTTTTTTATCAGTTGATAATTTCATTTTTTTAGAGAACGCTTAGATGAACTACCAGTTTAAGAATAAGGGTCTTGTGCGGTTGACTTTCTTAGTGCTTCTGAAGCGTATTTACGTTACATCGTGAGAAAAACCGTCCAAAACTCCAAATTTTTAGATTATCAGCCATCCGGTAGACCAGAACCCTGGACATTTATACTTTAGTTATCTACCATCTTCAGTATCGTATCAACTTGGCTCGGGTGGGCACAACATCTTGTTTTAGATGCCACCTCCGGCTTTCAAATGTCTAATACAAAATATAGTGCATATATAAATTTAGATTAATTAATCAAATTTCTATCTGAAAAGTATTGAACAAAATTTTAAATCTGGTATTTAAAGGAATACAAAATAAAAGTGAGAAAAACCTAAGATTTGGAAAAAATATTGGTTTTAAAATTATAATTCAATGATTTCAATAAATTTTAGATATACATGAAGAGTAAAAGAATTATTATTAAAACTAGTTAGTAAGTAAAACTACTATTTATTTTCCTTTGAATACTAAATAATTATTATTAATTAATTATGTGAGCTTTCTGAAGAGAAAAAAAAATCATTGAAATATTAATTACATATTGAATTTTCCAAATAGAATTAATAATATTAGAAAAATAAAGACTTAATTTAATTAGAAATAACTATCAAAATACTAGGGAAACGAAATACTTAAAGAAAAAGTTAGGAAGGAGTTTTACCAAAAAATACTTAATTATTTTTTTGATTCAAAGTCTTAACTATTTTTAATTATTAATTATAGCAAAATAAATTACAGAAAAAATAAGTAAAGTATATAATAATGTGTTATTATTTTTTAAAATGAAATAAAACAAAAATGACAGTAATGCAAAGCTCATCTCGCAAAAGTGCGACATCGGGTACAGAACCTAAGTTTTCTGGTCAGCAAGCGGAAGCGCATCGTACCAGCTGTCTATGACCAAACTGGTTTAGGATATCAGGTAACTTGTACAAATCTTGTCACGGATCTACAGCACTGTATTCCTACTCCCTGCCTTGTTTACCGCCTTTGAAACAAGATCATTTTCCGTATTTCCTTACGCGAGTTAAATAGTTCCCTCTTTGAACTGGATTAAATAAAAAAAACGAGTTTTCCTAGCTTAACCGGCGACGTCACTCATCGAATTTGGCACCGATTAAAATCATATATTAATTGTAAAAAATTCGTTAGAGCAGATTCCAAGATCCAGAAGAGAACTTTTGAAAATAGAAAAGTTAGCTGTATATATAAGTGCCGCGAAGTTTTACGGTTGGTTGGTTGGGGCTGGCTGCATCACTAATAGAACTGCCGTTCTACATGATTATTAGAAAAATATTAATCATGAAAAGAATTAATAATAACAAAGCTTACGGAGCATTATTTCTAAGTACTGTGTAAAAGAATTATCACAAATAATTAAAAGTTGGGAAAAAAAATTTAACAAAACCTACAGACAAAAAAAAAAACAAAAATTACAAAACACTACATTATTCAACAGAATTTTTTCTAATGAATCAATTTAGAAGGTGCTTCACACAGGATATAGTGAAATTTTTAGTTGAATTATTATTCAGTGGGTAGAGTTAGTGACTTGAAATTGTGGATCCATATGTAGCCCCCCCCCCCCCCCCCGAAAATAAATAAATAAGTATATACCGTAGTAGCAAACGGTCATCTTTTCCTGAAATGCCGATGATCGGACAGGGAGGAAGCGCAGCGTGTGCCATGCAAGGTTCTTCATCGCGTGGGGGCTTTTATCTCGGATTTTGCTCGGGCATGTCCTCTCCCGAATAGTAGGGTTGGATCATCGGCAAGGGGGGGGAATTTGGCCGTTGTAAAGCCGATGCCATTGGGGTTATATTCATCTTGGAAGAGCAAACACCTTGCAACTTAGGATGCGAAGCCTATGACCTATGATAAAAGTTTTAAACTGAACAAGCGATAAAAATTGGGGTATATCCCAGCTATATAAAAAAAAATTTTAAAGTAAAAAAAAAAAAAAAGCAAATTCGAACTTCTTCCTCTTCTCTTTGAATTTTAATGCTGCCATCTGAACTTCATTTTTCAAGCTTCCGAGACTTGGTTTCGAACTGGAGAACTAACTCTTGGTAGATGGGCATTCTAACCACTAGACGGGGGTCTGACTCGTTATTGGCAAGACTAAAATTTGAAGTGATTGTTGTTTCAAGTTCGGAATTGGAACATTTAAGTTTCTAATTAAATAAAACTAGACTTTTCCTGTATACTACTCAAAATTAAAAAGATTTTGCGATTTCTATCAGTTTTAAACATTTGGGACCTGTGTACGGCCGTAAAAAAAAAAAAAAAAAAAAATCTTTGTCTGTCTGTCGTTCTGTCTTTTCTTATTCGCACATCACGTAAAACTGACTGAAGCGAATGAAATAAAATTTGTTGACATGATAGGTGGTCACTTAACTTAAAGTATCGGCTTCGAATTTTTAAAAATATTCATTATAATGAATATTTTAAAAGTCTCAAATAATTTTAAAATCTCTCTATAGATTTTGAGATTTTTTGAAGATTGTTTCAAACTGCGTAAATTTTTGTTCACACATCACGTAAAAGTGACTAAAGCGAAAGGAATGAAATTTACTGACACGATAGGCGATCACTCACCTTAAGCTATAATCGTCGGATTAAAAAAAAATTAGATTTTGAGATTTTTTCTGAAAATTGTTTCAAACTGCGTAAATTTTTGTCGGCGCATCACATACGACTTAAGTGAATAAAGCAAAATTTAGTGACACGATAGGTGGTCGTACAATTTAAACTATGCCCCTAAAGTTTCTTAAAATTTGGATTAGATTTTGAAATTTTGCGAAAACTGTTCAAACTGCTTAAATCCCAGCTAGAAAATGTTTGCACTTCTTGTGCAAAAAATTTGCATATAAACTGAATATTTTGAAAAGTATACACTTTTTGTGCACAATTTTTGACAATATAGAATATTCACTTTTTAGTATGCATAAAAACTGTATATAATTTGCACAAAAAGTGTATGCTTTCAAAATATTAAAAAATATCCACTTTTTATGCACAAATTGTACACAATCTATACTTTTTTTGCACAAAAAAAGTGCTCCTCTCAAAGACATTTCTAGCTGGGTATATTCATCTCAGAAGAGCAAACGCCTTGCAACTTAGGATGTGAAACCTATGACCTTTGGTGAAACTTTTAAACTGAGCAATCGATAAAAATTGGCACATATATCGTTGATTTGCATATTAGCTTGTTTATTTTATTTATTGTATCAATTAATTCATGTACTTTCATATGCATATATAATTTTATAACTAAATATCCTTTTCGTCAAGGCTGTTCTAGGGAAGAATGCAAGTTTTTGAATGAAATGTCATTAAAAATTTACACAAAGGAAAATTTCTTATATACAGTGCACTCCCAGAAATCCGCACAGCTCAGGGGAAGGGTTTGTGCGGATATCAGGGTATAAATTTAAAACAGAGTATTTTTACCATAAAAATTTAACTTTCATAAAGCTACACTTAAGAGTAAGCAAATTAAATATATGATGACAACAAATGAAATTATTCATTACTATACCAAAATTATTTATTATGTTAAAATTATTTATTTGCAAACATCTTTGTTAGTGTAGTTTGCTGTAACACTTTAGGATGCTCTAATCTGAGTTTCTTTTGAATATTATACATAACCGTAATTTCCTGGTCAGTGATACATTTTTGTTGTTCGAGAAATTTTAAATACCCAATAATAAACATTCATTAAAAAAAAAAAAAAAAAAAAAATTCAGTTTCTGTTTCAGAATCTTCTGTTGTTGGCTTTATCACACTTTGTACAATTTCCTTGTCTGTCATTTGAAATTCAACAGGTTCATCCTGATTGAGCATCCAGTCAACAATGCTCTCTTCTTCATCCATATTCGTTCCCCCACATTTGCTCTGGTCATACAGGAGTAACTCGTTTGCCTTGTTCTTAGCCAAATTATTCCTAAATCTGCTCCTCTCAAAGTCATCACTTTCTGTGTCAATGAATAAAGAAGATTGCCATAAAATTGTGCCAGGCATGTGGCTTTTGAAACGTAATCCCACAAAATCATTTATGGAAAATCGGCAATTAGCTAACGTAAAAATAATTCGCCGTGATGACGAATGACGTCATATTCGCTGTTAAATTTCAATCTTAATTAACTGCGAATCTCATTGTTTATGTTCGCGTACGCATGCGGATTTTTGGGAGTCGACTGTATATATATATTAATTTCGCACTTTTTCAGGAAACTTCCAGAATTTTTAGTCGCTGACAAATTTTGTTTTAAAAATATTCCTTGTCTCCCCTCTTTGACAGAGATTGACTAAGGCAAGGTACCCTTTTAGCTAGCACAAGATAGATACATACAGGAGAACACGACAAAGCTAAGAGCAGGAAGAGGACATCATGATTCAGCATTTTGTCGCCTGTCTTGTCTTCCCGCATAATAGCTTAGCCAATCAGCAACCTTAAAACAAACATATGATGTGCATATGATGCTCTTTGCACATTAATGAAGGAATGGAGATATCGAGCCGTTCAGCTACTTGGTAGAAAGACCGATATAAACCTGTTTGCTCGCTTTACCCTTTGTAATCTTGAAAGTGCCTATCAGATAGTATAAAGATTCGACCATCGGGAAAAGATGAACATACGAAAAATTAAGGATGATCAGGCGATGAATAGCTGATGCACCAATCATAGGCCTGGTAAAGCCCGAGCAAAGATTGCTGCTAGGGTATATATTTACAGACTGATTAGTTTTGGAGCTGCTTTTTTTCACTGAAACTATACTAAGATTTAATCAAAGAACTTTTTTTTATAGTCTGAACATTTTATCTTTGTGACCAAAGACCTGTATAACACTCAAGAAGTGATCTGGTACCTTTAAAATAGGCTAAAGCCATCTTCAAGCACATAAAGAACATTCACTGTCAAGTTTGAACAAACAGGTTCGGTGTCTGATAACAAAATGAGACTGAAGACCACACAAAAGGCAGCAAGGATGCACAAAAATATCACCATTACCAAAAAAATAATGAAAAAAAAAAAAACCCATTAACATCAACTTGATACTTTGCTTAACAACTTGGAAGTTTTATTTGTGGACTTTTTTGGTCTGATTTAGTCCTGCCTTATTATCACTAAATTTGCTTTTATGGAGCTAAGATCAAACCTACAGAGTTTGATGAAAAATTATAGAAGAGCTGAAAACAGCGATAACAGTTGTGATGAGGTAGATTAAAACTAACCAACTCAAGCAGGTTATTCAAATTTCGAGCAGAGACTTCATTACATTGTCTGGTAGATAGCAAATATTTGAGATATTCATCTTTCAATTCTTTTGTGTGTAAATCTTGTAAATTTGAAACAGTTACTTTTTTGTTCAAAAGTTATTCAATTTTTTCTTTTTCTATAAATGTAAAGCATGCTGTACATACAATAAAATGCAAATTTGACTATTTTAAGCACAGAATATAAATCTTGATTTAAGTTAAAAGCCTGGTAAAGCAGATCATGCTGCAAATTTATAACATTTCCCCCTAAGACTGCACATCTGGAGCAAGACGTCCTTAGTCTGAAGGTGACATTTACAATTACCTTTTCTTCCAAATTTGTCGTGGGTTCAAGGAGGGAGATGTAAATGTGTGCATTTGCACCCACAGGAATTTGGAAAAAGAAAAGATGTGTTTATCTGCTTTATTTTTTAAATAGATGTATGAAATATTACTGCTGTTTCACATGTCTTTTCATTGAATAACTGTAATTTTGAAAAGTAAATTATGTTTTAGAAGTTAGTGAATCCTTTTCCCTTTCCTACCTTAGAGACTCTGTGGTTGTTCCAATCATCAACTGTGCAACAAGTGTTCTAGCTGGGTTTGTTGTGTTTTCAGTTATTGGATTTATGGCTTATGAAACTGGCAAAAGTATTGAAGATGTTGTAAAGCAAGGTATGTTTCTAAAATTGTCTGATAAAGTTTTAATAATTTTATATGCTCATTGTACATATTTATTCTTGTCTGTTAATTCAGAGGCACCACAGAACTAATTAGTTAGCCATCAGTATATTTTATAACCCCTAGATACACACATCAGATTATCTGCCAGTTTTAGCTAGTAGTAAGTAAAGTGCTGCAGGAATGTAGTAACAAGACGAAATAACTTACATCCCTCAAGACACTGCTCAGATCAAGGTGTGTTTGATGCCCCCTCCCTGCCCCTCAGTGTGATAGTAGCATCTGCTAAAGCTAAACTAATATTTATGGAATATTTTGCAGTCAATTTTCTTCTTACTCACCAAGTGAGTTACATGCCTTACATAGAAGTTCATTACTAAGGCTGTTATCCTTTCATTTTATCCAGAAATGATTGTAGCATATTTGCGTCTGGGCCTACCAGTTCGTACAGATTTCAGGGCTGGTATTGTGTCTACTTTTTTGTAAAAAGTCTGGGACACTGGACAAAATTGGAAGAAATGGACAAAATAAAAATCATTTAATTAAAAGTATTGTTATGATGTATGTTTTGTTATCCTGCAAACAAAACTGTTCCTACATTTAACAAATATAACATTTTAACAAAAATATGAATATATTTTTTAATTATTCATTAAACGTCATCACATTTGAATCATATATAACCCAATAAATTCACAAAGAAAAGATAATATCCATAGTTAAGCAATTAATTTTATGGAATACTTTGCTGAAAAATTAGACTTAATAAAATAATAAATTAGTTATCAAATAATTAATTTAATTACATTGCACATGAAAAAAGGGGTTTCTTTTAGCCTTTTTATTGAAAATATAAAAGAAAAGAATTTCGTTTTCATAGACTTTAATTTCTGTATGCCATATAACAATATAATACTGAGAAAATGGTAAACACTTTCAAAATTGTACTTTTAAGTTAATTATATTTCTAAAACTTTTGTTGGAGATGAAAATTCCTTCATTTAATCTTCCTTTAAAAACCAGCCATTCGATGCAGTTCTAAAATCAGTTCTGCTTCAAACCTGAGTCACAATCAAAAACTGGAATAAATACTAAAATTCTGAACTAAAACTAAAAAAAAGGAAAATTAATTTAAAATTTACTTTAATTCATCTTCATTCAAGAGCCAATTCTATGCTACATACTAAAGTCACAGTAAGTTTTTTTCCAAGACTGAATGAGAACATAAGCCAAAATTTAAAACAGGAAAAATAACTAAAAAATCTGAACCAAAACTAAAAGGTGAACTTATAACTTTTCTGCTGTTTCTCAGTCATACTGAGTTACATCAGCAGTGCAGTCAGATGCTTCATTTATTATAGTTAAATGTAGAAAAAATTTATGTTCCTCTCTAAGTCCTAGTGAGTTTCATCAGTGGTGGAGTCCGATGTTTTAGTACACTTATAAGTGTTGGATTCATCCCCTCTTCCAAAAAAGAAGAAAAAAAAAAAAAGCAGATAATTCAATGCCATAACAATTCCAGGTAAATGTGGTTGAAAAAAGATCCAATAAGAAAATTTTCTTAAGAATTAACTAAAAATGCTAAAATTATTAGAATGTGCTGCAAAGAGTACTCCAGTAGCATTAGTGCTAGAGCACATAGAATATGAAACCATTTTGAAAAATGTCCCAAAAGACAAAAGTATGAACAAGATTCTGATGAAAGTATATCAAATATATCCAGTTTACCAAGCTCCAGGCCTACTCTACCCTCATCGTTTTCTCAGAATGCACAACAAGACAGCCTTCAATAGCATCATTTATAGTAAAAAATATCAAAACAGAAAAATTAGAATTGTCATTGTCAAGAATCAGTTAATATCTTTACAAGTATTTTCATAAACTATAAGTGTGTGTGTATATAGGAGAGAAACAACAGTCTCTGTACTTTTGCTTAAAAATTAATAAAAATAGCCTAAATATTTAATCGCTGAGTGTTTCTAGTTTACAAATTAAAACTGAGTATCCGGAACGGTTTTTTCCAGGATTTTGCTGGCAGTTTTTTTCACCCTGGACAAAATAGGACAACCCTGACGGATTTTCCTTAATATCAATTTTCAAAACTTCTTATAATTTATGTTTAAAATTTGTGAATAATCTCTTCTTACTAAAGCAAGGTTGTTACTTAACTAATTTGTGATAAAGTGTTTTATGTTTTGAAAACTTTTAGCTTGTTAATGATACAGACAGCTTACAGTACAGAGGGTCCCAAAAACATGACCTCAGCTTTTATTCCACAAGTATCAGGGTGGTCACAGATTGGAAAAATTTGGAAAATATGAAGATGTGAGTAAATTTCTTCCATTGGAAAAAATCGGGGAAATTTGCTGCAAGTTGTTTCAGTTTCCATTTACCTCCAGTAGATTATGCGATTCACTGTTGCAGGGATAGAAAATCTGTGCCAAATGGCCCCAATTTCTGTATTATGTGCTATCTTGTTGTAAAAATTTTGAATTTTGCACTAAAAGCCTCACGTTTTAGTCCCTAAAGTCACCTAAAAGATAAAAGAAAGGCATGAAAGACTTTTACAATAATGTGGAAATTCAGTTAAAGTTGCATAGAATCATGCTCGAGCATTCTAATTTCAGTGTTTTTCCATCCGTCTTCTAAATAACATTTTTTTCTTTTCATTTATTTAAATCTCCAATGCTGTAAAATAGAATCTTATTTTATATTTATATTTCTAATTTCTTACTAATTTAGGATATTAAAATGAGCATGCGTCTGTCTCCTTAGAATCCTGTAAAAATAAAAACAGTTTCCAAGATGCTTAAAGCTACTTGGGGAAAAAAAAAAAAAAAAAAAAAAAAAAAGCTTCTCCTTAGAAACTCCTTTAGTTCAGGCACGAAAGACTTTTGCTAAAATGTAGAAATATACTTCTTTTATTCAAAATTTTACTCTTAGTGATATTTAAAAAAGATATGATATTTGCATATCTTAATAGGCAAAGGGGTACCAATTGAGCCAGTCTTATTGCTCCAACACTTTTAATGTGCACCAGAAATCCAATAATTAGAAAAAACAGGGCTTTTTTGGCTTTGAAATTTATTTATGTCTCAAATAAGTCTTGAAAATCTGAACATTCTCTCTTAATAAGTACCAAAAATATAAACATTGATAGTCATTTGTGGGATCAAAAGTGTTATCATTCACAATTAAGAGTTCATAAATACAAGCATTTATGGCTTTTTGTATGTCTGATGATTGGGAATGCTCTTCAATATTTGCAGGACCAAAAATATGAACATTTACGCTAATTTACAGCCGAAATATTGAAATGCTGTTGATCTTTTAAAAAGTACTAAAAATCTCATGCTCATGCTGTTTTGCAGGACCCGAAATTCAGAATTTTTATACATTAAACTTTCTGTAAAATTGACCAATTTTCAAATTCTAGACCAACTTGCAACAAGTTAGCAGTTTGTTTAGAGGGGGGAAAAATCCCCTAGAACTGATGCTTGTGAAATTGCCAGCTATTGCTGTTCTGTTAGAATTAAAATCGCTGCAATGGACCATCACAAAACTTTTTGACAGGAAAAATCGTACATAAAATTACGCTTGAGCATTCCAACTTCAATTTGTTTCCATCGTTTTTGTGAATGACAATTTTTTTTGAGCATTTTTTATAAAAAAATATCCCTGGGATAAAAAATATCCCTATTTTCCATTTATATTTTTAATCTTTCAGAAATTTATGATATTAAAATATACAGTCACCCCTTGTAATATTGTGCTTCACATTTTGTGGCTTCACTCTATCATTGTTTTTGACCAACTTTATGAAGCAAAGGAAATTCTATATTTGGTGTGTATGTTTTAAAAAATAAATATTTATCCAAATTTGTATAGTTTAAATTGTATTCTGCTGCGATATATATTCTGTAGCAGTACCAAATATTTTTTTATCGTGTGAAACAAACCGTTTTTGAGAAAATTTAAAAAAAATGTTTATAAGATTACCAATGTATGCTTTTCACAAATTTTGCATTTTTTTTTTTGCTAGTAATATAACTTGTACGTTAACTATGTCTGCCCTGTTAAAATGTCTGCCTGTTTAGGTTGTGAGTCCCTTTAATATTATTTCTTGAAGAATTTGAATTGTTTCTCTTAAAATTTATTTATCATTTATTTTTAAATACATTCATATAAAGGTTGATCAAGGTAGTAAAAATGATGCAATGTGTGGTTGGTTGTCAGAGTCAATACACCCTTGTATCAAATGAAAATTACATTTACTATACCATTGTGCATATGGAATGGATGGTATACTTGCTGGACCTTAATCTAATTGAAAATCTTTGGGATGCCCTGCGGTAGTTGATCACCTCATTACAAGCACTATCACGATCTGTACATTTTATATGAAGATGAGGGGTGCTCGCATACCCTATTAATGTCCATTTTTATTGTTTGTTGTGCATTTAAACATCATTTTGTTAATGATGCAAATATAACCCCATTTTATAATTTATGAAAATTCAATATTTTTTTATCTCTGTAATTCTTTTTGTTTCATCAGTAAACATAGAGCTACTTAATTGCATCATTTCATGTCAATTAAAGTAGTACTTGTCCATTTTTTTATATTTTTTTTTCCATTCTACCACTCTGTGCTTAACTTTTGGAAGTGAGTATATATAGTTGCTCAGAGAGTGAAGGTACTTTTTCCGTTATGCCATACTGTTTGCTATACATACCTGTTTGCATGTCCATACCTGTGCCATACTGTTTAAGTATGGCACAGGTTATACTTAATGATATAACCTGTGCCATAAGAATATCATTAAGAATAAATATAAGAAATAAGAATAAATAAATATAATAATTAAGAATAAATAAGAACTCCATAAGAATATCATTAATACCAAAAATTAATGGCAACTGTGCTGCAGTAAAAGAAAAATGCACAGTTATGTTAATTTGAAATAACCATTAATAAAAACAAAACATATTTGATGATAAACGATATGGTCAGCATCAGATAAATAAAGGCTTAGATTGTGTGTGTGTGTGTGTACAATACTTGTATTAATCATCCAAAAGCTGTAAAAAGTCTTTTAATTTAAATTTGTTGCTACAAATATGCATTTAAACTGCTCCAAAATTGAGATTTTCATGCTCCAAGCTGCTCCAAAAAAGATTATCCCTGTTTCATTTTATTAAATTATGTTCAAATGTAGAGCTGAAGCAAATCGTATGTATTCGGTACTAAGATGCGGATAATCACTCAGACTCGAAGTAACGAATTGCTTCTTTTCGGTTGATATCATTACTGGGTTTCGGATCGAGCAGCTTCGAACTTCGAATACAGACTGCCAGGCGAGGCGAACTAGGGGGACAACGGGTTCCAGTAATCGAGTACTAATATCTTCTGTTATTTGTTACTGGATATCGGATTGCGGTTTCAAGGGGGGAAAATGACTTTCGAGTGTGCATTTCAGATCTACCAGGTTCGAACTTCGAATACAAGACTGCCGGGAGAAAATGAGTTTCTGTATTTGAGTAATAGTATGTTCCGTTACTAGATACCGGAAGTATTATAGATTCTCGCTGTTTGAAGGGAAAAATGAGTTTCGGTATTTGAGTAGTAGTATGTTCCGGTTGCATTTCGTTTGTGCCTAGCCGAATGGTATCGTTTTGATGAGGTTTGGAAGAATCCATATGTTTCGTTACAGTTATATGGAGATGGATATAATATGGGTCGTATGGGGGGATAGGATCCGGTGTATAGTATGTTCTTATGCGCAGTTGAACTTTTTTTTGCGGGGGGGGGGGGGGGTGGTCTTATAATTGTAGAGGAGCAATATCTATAATAGAAGCATGTTAGTAAGGAGAGCTAATTTCGGGCTTTCTAACATTTTAGTACTAAATAGTGGTGCAATCAGAGTTCTTTCTTTCAGGGTGGTTCCGAAGCAGGATTGCGAACTTAACTTTTTTTTTTAAGCTAGAATCAAAATATGACTATAAATAACAAATTATTTAAATACTCCTTTAAAAAAATATTTTTTAATAAAGTAAATGAATTCACACATTTTTATTATTTAAAATATTATTTGGAACTAAAAAAAATATTTGGCACGGAAACTTAAACACATTTTTTAAGTAATTGTTTAAAAAATATATAAAAAAATTGGGAGGGACCCGGGATTTCTATGCCCACTCCTGCATAAGCCACTGGTATTAAAATAATTCAATAAAGTTCAGTATGTTTCTAAAATGTCGGCGTTTAGAGGGCCATCTGCCCTATTTTATGGTACATTTTATTCCATGAACTCATGGAATACGCATAGTCCGGTGCAACCATTCTTTCTGTATGAAAGGAGTGATAATTTTTGTTTAAAGAATGCTCTCATATATGCACCCACAGAAGGGGCTAACCCCTTTCATCCCAAAAGTGCAGAAATAGAACTGGAAATATCTTTAAAATAGATAATTCTCACTGAATTAAACAATTTTAATTTAAAATATGGTAATTTTTAATTTAATTCAAAAAATGGTCCAGCAAAAGAAGTTTTTGATATTTAATAAGAACTCACAAATAATAAAGATATTATGCTTGTAGAAACGCAAAGTAGTTGATATCATACTGAGATCCCCTGCCCTGTGAATTTTATATATGTGGCCCAATCCCTGGATCTCAGTATTCGAGAACACGCAACCCAGAAAAAACACGAGTCACAAGCTTTCCTTTACACTTTTTATCATAAGAATGAACAGGTTAAACCAGCGTTCAGAATGAAAAAAAGGGGGGGTTGAGGAAAAAAAGAATGGCATATGTCTTTGGAAGATTTCTATGTGCACTCTTAGTAATTCGGATAATTTAGCATTGTATTAAACCATAAATGTGTATAAAAACAATCTGTAAATCAGAGAAAAAAGCTCTAAATACAACTTTGTACAACTTCACTAAAAATAATTCTTTTTTTTTAGGTTTTGTTATGGGTTTATGTATGGGCGGCATATACCCATAATAACACTGTCCCGGATGTGTTGTTATGGGGCACATATAACACCCTATTACCGATTCTATTAGTAGTAACGAAACTAACGAGTAACGAATACTTAGTAACGAATAGTGAACATCTAAGTAACAAATACATACGGATACTCATTTTGTCATTACTTTTACAGCACTATTCAAATGTATAAGATTTTTATTTGTACTTCTTATTACATGCATATAAAAGAAAGTGCGATGAAGGAAATTAGTAGCAGTAAATCCACTGTCAGGGGACCAAAAGTGTGTCTGACCAAATATCAGAGAACATAATTATGAAAAATTTGTGACCACCCTAAATATTGATCATAGACATATTTTGAGTTAGGAAGTTGCTTAAAGAAAATACAGAGTTTTATGAAATCATTAAAACTTTTAGGGGATTAAATTTGAGTGAGTACAAAATTTAAATTTTTACATGGCCCCATGCACAAAATTCCCAATTAGTAAAATGTGCCCTGTGCACTTGCGAGGTTATGCACAAAATTTAAGCATTCTATTCTGAAAAATGTCAGAAATATGAAAATAAATATAAGCTGACTTTTTTAAACCCACTTTTCAATGGCTCACGAAGAGAAGAAATATCACATTCGAGGATTGCATTTCAAGAATGGTACACAAATAATGAAAGAAAATAATTATTGCTTTGCATAGCCCCTGACCAACTTTGTTTAAATATATTTTTGGGTATTTTTATGATGAAAGGCTAAAATTTTGTTTATCACCTAATTAATATATGGGGCAGGAGTACCAATTATGTGGTTGCTCTGGGGCTCAAGCACCTACAGAAAAATCCACATGGGTGCGGAGAATGCAGAAAATTTCAAGGAACACTTTTAATAGCTCTTGCAGAAAAATTCTTCTTCTTTTTTTTTTTAATTAGTTAGTTTTCTTCAGATAAAGAGCATTATTTACATTATTATTTGATTATATTCTGTTACTACTGGTCACAACATTAAAGGATGGAAGTTTAGATTATTGATTAAGGCAAAGCTACACGGGGGCTATCTACATAATGCAGAGATGCCTTGTGAAGAGGACTGTTTAAGGGGTTCTATCACATATCCAAGTTGCATCAGAAGAAAGCTGCTCAAAACTAGACTGTCAGATCAATAGCTACGCTGTAGGCCAGAACCCTGGACCTTCACACTTCAGCCAGCCATTAGTTTCAGCAGTCTTATCACTCAGCCACCGGTTAGCCCCATGGATGGATGAATGAATTGTGAATGTTAAATAAAAGAAAAAACTTTTTAGAATACAAAATCCATTCTATCTTGGTTTTATCCTTATGGGTGTTTGGAACCAAAGTTCTTACAGAAAAATTTAATGGATGTTCAATGTTTGTAAAAATTCTACTACTTTTCAGTCATATGTGTGGGTACTTTAGAATTTGAGCAAAATCAAAAAAAAAAAAAAAAAAAAAACTATAGCAATTGAGCTGCATTGCAATTCTAAACAATGCTCAAATTGATGTAAGGGTTTGAGTAAATTACTAGGGCTTGAATATATTAACTAGGAGAATTTTTCTTTTAAAAAAAATATTAATTGTTTCTCTTCTCACCCTCCAAAAAATAATCTGTTTAGAGCACCCATGAAAATTTTGTAAAGTCAGCGTCCCTGGTATGGGGCACTTTTAACTAATTGGGAACTTTTTTCTAATGGGGGTCATGTAAAATTTCAAACTTTTTATTAGTTCAAATTTAATCCATTTAAAATTTTAATTAATTTCATAGAATTTTGTCCTTTTTTTTACATAATTTTGCAATTTATTATGTCTGTTAGGTTCAACGCACTAACTTCAATGTTTTTAGAAAACAAAAAACTTATTTCACAAATAATCATACAATGTAACTTAAACGTATTCGTCGATTTACTGTACTTTGTAATCATCTTATACACTTACTTCAACACACTTTCTTTCTAATCATTTTTGAATTGCATCGCTTCTTCATTGCCATTTCTGAATTGCTACTGAAATAACCAAAAACCCTGCTCGTGTTTTGAATGTTTGATAATAAAAATAGCATTTACATGTCTGTGATCAGTATTGAATGAAAGCCTTGGTCAATGTTTTTGGGACATCCTGTATACATATTTACAGTGCCGGATTAAGACAGTGCGGGGCCCGTAGCAAATGTTACCAAGGGGCCCCCTGCTCAGTGACACACCCATATATATATATATATATATGTTTTTTTTTTTTTAGGGGGAAGAGTTCACCGTCACATTAAAGTAGTAGAGCTAAATTAAATGAGAAAATAAATAGTGCTATTTATATTGCAATTTATGTTTAGTGCTAATTAATGGTGTTACAAATGCTAATTAGATGTAAAGAAAACGAAAAGGTCCCACGTGTTATATTCACGAGAGGTTTATCCCAGTCCTTCCTCCACCTTGGGTGTGCTAATCTGTAGGTTTTGTGCGATAATAAAATAAAACACAACTTTTACGAATTTTCTTGATTCAAAATGAACAAATTTGAGTTGGCACTAGACCAATCAATTTCTCGAAGTAAATTGGTGTGCAGAAAAAATGCCCGTCAAAATAAAGTTGGGGGGGTGGCTAAATAGATAGTGAGACTGGCGATGTTTAAAGTTATTTATTCGTACAACTCAGGTTTTTTTAATGAATGTTAATGTTCATGGATATATATTTGGAATTTCTAACACTTCCCACCTTTCCCATATGCAAACATATAACTAGACAAGTTTACACACATAAAATAATAATTGTTTCTGTAAAATTTTTAGAACCAATATGTATTTTAAACTGTGCCTTTAAACACTATTTTTTCCTCTATAAAAATACATGCTTGTAAAATTATTTCATTATCTGGACGGTCTTTACTAATAATAGGTTACATATTTTTAACTTCTCTTAATTTATTTAATGGTTTAATTCATAAGAAATCGAACTGGGGATAGATAGATCTAGCACAATAATACCTCCGCCATTCAAAATATACTGCATGCACAGAAGGCATTTAAACTGTACATGCGTGTACAGGGGGACTGTTACTTCCACATACCACTTGAAACACTTCTAAAGGTCATTTCGTTAGTGTTCTACAAGCATATGTACATTACTTTTCAACTTATCCTCGTTAAAATGATATAAAATATTTTGTTCCAAAAAATCTTTATAAGAGGATTGTATCTTTTCTAAATAGAATAATCTATATAATAAATAATAAAAAATTCGGAATAAACATTCATTATCTTATTACATTCAAATGTTTTTGCAAGACATAATAATCCTAAATGTGACAAGTAATTTGTGAGTTTCTTTGTGGATCAAGAGTATCTGAAAATTCTTTTTGTTTTCAGTTTGCCTGGGGTTATGGCTTCTAGGATACCCCGACCGTCTTGTCTTTGTGCGAAGATCCTCTCGGTTCTAATTATTTTATTTGAACGAACGTACTGGCATTCGCGCTCTTGACCTGTGGTTTCGACCGGCCAAAAATCAATTCTTTTATATTTAACGTGGTTAATTTCCGAGATTAATAAGATAATTTATCGTAATAGTGGATTCCCCAACTATAAAAAAATGACTTACATTCTATATATTATTATTGTTTCAAAAAATAATTCGCCTTTGTTTAAATATTGTAAAATGTAAAATAAATAATTAAGTAAAAACAAAGCAAACCAACTACCAAAAGCCAAGGATGGTTTACACCCTAGTACACTTTCGCCCAACATCCGTTTCAAATACCATCCTAATATTTACAGCAAACAAAATAACTTTATGTGCAATATTTAAATAAAAATTATTGTTTCGTGGGGGAGTATTATTGATTATTGGGCGTGTTTTTCCTACAATCTTAATCCTATGGATCTCAGCTCTCGGGGAAATGCAGAAGGTCAACTCGCGTTCCAGAGAACATCTTCAGAAATAGCCACAAATATTTCCTTTCCATTGAGTCATTTTGAAAAGTTTGATTACAACTTCATTAAAAAAATTATTCGACTTGTTACTGAAAAGTCCCTGAAATGATCGAGACAGATAGACTACAGCCTAATGAATAATCTGGCCCACTGACGGATTAATACAATTTTGTGGGTGGAGGCTTGGATGGAAGATTCACATACATATATATAAATTTTATGGAAGTAAGTTGGGATTGTTTACATTAATTTCATTTTTCTCAGGAGGGGCAGTCGCCTCCTCCGACCCCCTCCCTTTAATCCGCCCTTGATCAGACCCTGAGTCTGTTCTTTTGTTTCGGCACTTAGTTTTCTTTCTATATTTTGTTTATTTCTGGAATCATTCTTCAAATAAAGAAAAAAATGTAACATTATTGGTAAGGAATCCATTTTCTAAAGGCCATAGGTGGGTGGTGCAAGGATCTGGATAACCCCTCCTCCGTTTGTCTGAGTTTCGCTTTTAGTCAACAAAAAGATAATGATACAGCCTTTCTTTCTGTCTTTCTTTTATTTCCACCCTTTGGATGCTTCCTGAATTTTTTTTCTCAGAACTGTGTTTTCTGTTCCACAGTATTGTTAAATATACTCTTGTGTGTGTCCTTATTGCTGACTTTAAAATTACTCATTCAGTTTTGCCTAGGTAATGAGTTGACTAAATAATGCAGGCATGCAACAGCCACATTAAATATATTAATGACTATGTCATTTTATCTCTCACCCCCTTTTAAAAATGTGACATAAAAATGAGACACGAAAATGCATTGCGAAAACGCGACATAAAAGTAAGAATAAATGTCTGCTGAAAATGTTAGTATGTGTTACGTAAACCACCGATTTCTATAAGCTCCGTAAGGTTGCATTTATTTGATAAAATGATTGTTTAAAAATGTCATCCGTTTATTTAAATACTATTACTTTACAACAGCTTTAATCTATTGTTACAATATTTCGTAAGCTGTAGAATATACATCACATGTATATTTTACATATATTTAAATACCATTAGATCACAACAGCTTTAATCTATTGTTACAATATTTACTAAGCTGTAGAATGTGCATCACATATATTTTTCTATCAATAAGTTACAATCCTAAAAATTTCAACATAGGGTTACCAGGTGAAATACACGATAGATGAGAGATAAAATGACATAGTCCATAAATATCGTTTTAATATGGCAATCATGAAACTAAAAAATTAGGGGGGTTCAGGTGGGGGGGGGGGTCTCTCATTGACGAGGCTCGAACAGCTGAGTTATACATATATTCTTTCAATGAGTTGTCTACAACTGATTTACAGTTCCACTATATAGAGCTACAGAAATTGTCTTATCCAAAAAAAGAAAGAAAGAACGAAAGAAAAAAAGAATTACAAGATTTATCTGTTGCCTTAAAAAATAAAGAAAGATAAATCATGCCAAGCTCAGAGATTATAAAACACTTCCAATACAAAAAAAAAAAAAATTTGCGACAAATCTGCGATGTATTTTAGTTAAAATTGGCGAGCTTTCGTAGATAAAAAAATGTTGTATTATCACTATAAATGCAATTTTATGAGATCCTGTAAAAGACCTTTAATTATTTTTAGCGTTTAACTGAAGAATATAAAAATTTTATACTCATTGTCTTGTGCTAGAAATGTATTAGTGTCTCTCAAATGCCACAGTCTGCAATGTATGGGAATTCTTTTGAGTGCTCCTGTAGAACTTTTAATAATACGGACGTTATTCTCAATGGAGAGCATCATTTTGAGAGCCTTAGTAATATATATGCCAACTTTGTTTTCTTTCAAAAATCGAATATCTCTAAAATATGTTTTCAAGAATGACTGTTGATTCAGTCATTCCTGTATCAACAGATTTTTAGACTGTCTATACATTGGATTTTTTTCTCCTGTAAAAGAACTATAAATGCTACATACACTATTTTCAATATTGTTACGGTGCGTGACATATTAAAACATGAAATAAATGGATGAAATAATTTAAACCTTAGTTTGGCCGTGAAATAAGGTATGAAATAATTGGATTCATTGTTATAAAGACCCATCGGTAATTTATTTTAACTTATAAAGTTATTTAAACTGTTCTAAATAAGTATAAAATAAAATTTGATATTGCGTTGTGTTTTCTGAGGAAAGAAAATAAATGGATTTAAAATATTAACTATAACAAACATTTATTAAATATAAAAATCTTATTTACATTTACAAAAAAAATATTTAAACTGATCTTGAAAATGGCTTAATTTAGAACAATTAAATTATTATTGTTTACCAAAACACATTCTAACTACTTTAGCAATCATAAACAATATTATTAATTATTAAAAATAAGTCACTCAATATGGAAAGGATGGCAATTGGAATTTACCTGTAATCCGGTGCAGAGCAGTGATGATCATTTTAGATTTATTTTCTAAACACACTTATTTATATAAATATCCACTATAATGATGGTCACGTAGGTAAAACTCTGGAAAAATATAATAAAATCTGCAAAAATCTGTGGAAATCTGATAAAATCTACGGAAAATCTGCCTTCTCTGGCCAGGGTTGGGCGGTATTTACCGTCTGATGGTATTTACCGGTTTTTACTACGGTTTTTACCGTCTTTGGAAAAACATGTTTTTACCAGGGTTTTTACCAACTTTGAGAAAAACTTATTAGTTTGACTATTTTTTGTCACTTTTTTGAAGATTTATCTCTCCACCAATGGCTGAGAGGTTCTGCTCTCGAAACTGGATGGTGGGAGGTGCCAGGTTCATACCCCGGTCCTGCCTGTTGATCTGGCTGTTTCCGTGTGTTTGGGTTTTTTTTTTTTCAGAAACTGCGCATAAATACTGGCTAGGATCCTTTAGAAATAGGAAGGTATTCCCCTATAGGACTGGGACCCTAGTGCAGTCAATCGGCCTTAATCCACAAGCAAACAATGAAGATTTATCTGCTATTTTTTCATTTTCTCAGGGATAAAAGTTCAGGACATTTAATATCACTATTTCCATTTCCATATAACAATATTCACCTAATTCAGTGTCTGATTTGGTAAGTAAAAGAATGCTATATGAAAATAGTTCATTTTGAGGAATATAATAAACACAGAAAACTTTCATCCATGTTTTCATCTTACAAGAATTCAAATTTATAGATAATGTACATTTATCATTATGAAACTTATTAAAACTATTATTATGAGAAGGCACATTACAATATTTATTACAATTATGTAATGCAGGCTAGTTAAATAATTTTTACTTAAAGGACTTGTAAATATACTTTTATTACACTGAACTTATCTTAACCATTTTAATGAAAACCAAATGCTTACAAATATTACTTATTACATAATGTAGTTTGCACAATCACATAATGTAGTTTGCATCATCAGTATGTCCTGATGATGATATATCCACATCAATTACATGAAAATACAGTTTTATAAATAGCATTAATATACAGTTTATGACTCAGGGAGTTTTTTGTATCATTAGGTTTTTACCACTTTTTCCCAGGTTTTTACCGGTAAAAACCTAGTTTTTACCATGCCCTGGTAAAAACCAGTTTTTACCGGTAAAAAGCCAACCCTGTCTCTGGCTGTGCAGTCCAGTTTTGCTCAAATCTTCGTCCCCCATTTTTTCCCTAAACTCGTAAATAATTAGTTTAGCCACTCTGTGGCTCCTAATTCTCCTAAACCGACCAGTTACTAATTCTTTTGCCCGAAATTTACCTCTCTCTAACTTGCCATTGGTTATTTCTCAATTCTCACACTTTCTCATTGGATTTCTACAGCCTTATCGTCAACACCTCCATGTTTTTCTTAAATTTTATTTTCAATTTTTCTCCCCTTGATGTTTATTATATTTTTTCCTTTTCTGAAGCTTTGCCTACGAATTCTCACCGACCAACATCAAAAGCTTCCCGCAAATTGACCGCTGACGTCCTGACCACAAAGGTCAGGCTTTTCAATGGTTCCCTCTTCTGTCGCGGATGCTCTCTTTGTAAAAACTGCAAGGCGTCCCGCGATACACAAAAATGATTTCTAGCTAGCGAACATTTGTTTTTCCCACTCTTTTCAAAGAACGCCAAAAGATGAAATTTATATGTTCGACTTTCACCAAGATTTCTTTTAACTCTTCCGAGCGCAACGCTTAAAATTATTAATAAATTTCCTGTCCTGACATTTAGCTGAAGTACACTTTTCTATGATATCAATGACTTTTGCACGTGCATGAATTCCATTCCTTCCAACATTATCCCTTATTCTGTTCAATTCCGTATATTTTTGAGACTTGCTTTTATTAAACTCCTGACGCAACTTTTGTGCTAAATTCTTTTCAGAATACCGCATGTTTTTAGTCGATCTTCAAGTGGTCACTAATGAACGGTTTTTAACACCTGCAGATTTTTCTGGAATCGCACTTTCTTAATAAAGGCTTTTTATCTGCATTGGGGCTGTATACAAATTTTTGCACATTACCTACAGGCTCAACCTAACAATCTGGTACATTGTACTGTACATAGAAAAAACATAAATTTCGCACAAATCGATGTATATCCACAGCAGTTAGAACACTGGATGGGTGGACATCAGAACAGACAAATAACCGAAATCATAAGGAACTCTTAAACTTGCTGGTAGGTTAAAAATGTATAAATAATCCTTTTATACAACATAATGGTATCGGACGAGCACAGAGAGCGAGAAATTTATTCTTTTAAGGGTTAACAGTCTCAAATTAATTTTCCAAGCGCTAAAAAATCAAAGTTTGCAATTTTGTTCCGTGTAAATCTGTTAACCCGTTTCGGGTTCTAATGCATTAACAGATTTTCGTTGGCCGGAGACCCCCTCCTACTCCTAGGCAAATAGCCCTTAACAAAACACAGTACAATAAATCAGTTAATTACAGTGCGAGTAACGAATTTTCAAAATTCCCAAAGAAATCGTCATTGCTTAATATAATCACATTAGACATTTTTCGAGGTACTTACATATTATCCCAGCGATCCGCCAAGACGAGCAACTTTTTCGCCAAGATAAATGCCGGACACATGAAATTATTGATGGTTCGGAATACTATTGGCGATAGTTTGCCAGCAAATTTGAGGAAAAAATAGCTTGGCGTTAATGACCGCCGGGATAATACGTAAATACTTTTTACGATTTATCGTAAAATAATAAAAATATCCCCGAGTTCGGTTCATTTTTCAAAGCATTTTTTTCGCACCCTATTTGGCAATTTATAGCAAAAGTCGCCAACATTGCCAGCTTTTGGCGCAAATTTTGAAGGAGGCACACGATCATCGTCGGATTATTAGCTAATCATATTGTAGGATAGTATTATATGCTTAAAATAGATGCCTGTCTCTAAACTGCCATTGACCGTATAGTATTGAAATTATTTTGAGTGCTCCCGTGTAGAAAAACTTTTAACTATACAGACACTATTTTCGATGCAAAGCTTCATTTTGTAATCCGTAATAACATCCAATTTTGTTTCATTTCGAAGAGCAGAATATCTCTAAAACTAGAAGCCTTTTGTGGAGGCAATTATACAACGGGAGCAAGAAAAAACAGTTTAAGGAAATTTGTCTTTCATTCAATATATTTAATTTTCATCCACCTAAAATAAATAAGCTCGTATTCAATTTTTATTACATACCCAAATCGAATTTCATGCTCATCTGGAAACGCGCGGAATCTTTTCGCAGTCGAAAACTTTCGTTTTGTATACATAAACATTCGAATATCCAGCAGATGATTTATTTGTGGGGAAAAAAATAATAATAAACTGTGTAATCGGGAGAAATTATTTTAAACGTATTGGAATCCCCCAATTGTATGACGTGATTTTCACTTAAAATAGGTCATTTTGTCACGCAAATGATCCACTTTTTTTTACTCTCGGAAACGAAATGGTGCTGAAAATAGCGAAAAATCGCTTAAAAATGAGGAAACGGGTGGATTTTCAGATTTTCAAAATTGACAGATTGTTATCTATATTTTTTTACAAAGTTCTGAAAAATTTCAAGCAGATTGTACAAACGATGTAGAAGTTGTTAGGCTTTTTGTCCTTGACATTGTAATCTTTTTGCAGACATGGAGGAAAAAGTTTTATCTTGAAGTCAGGGTTCAGCTCAACTACAAGGGTTGATCAAATGAAAAGGTACGAAACGTCGCAACAACCTAACCGTTATCATATTTGTCCATGCAGCTATGAGAGCACGTAGCGAGATATCTAGGAATGCGATTGGAGCCTTTTGTGTGGATAGGAACATGCGGGGCCCCCGCAGGAGAGAGCAGAACTCTTGTAAAAAGCACCCTCCTACGTCCAATTGACGCGGCAGTGTGTGTGAGGACAGGATGGTGTTCACATTGCAAAATTCGACGATTTAGGGGCAGCGAGGCATTATCCGATTCCTGACAGCGGAAGGTGTTAAACTGACCACTGTTCATCGCAGGATGAGAACCGTATACTGGGAAGGCTGTGTATCCCACAAGTCAATGAGAAAATGGAATGTCCATTTTCGCCAAGGAACTGGCCAAGTTCAAGTGGGAGACGTTGGACCATCCGCCCTACAGTCCGGACATGTCTCCCTGCGATTTCCATGTGTTGGGTCCACTGAAGAAACCACCTGAAAGGGAAGCGCTTCAACTCGGACGACGTACTCAAGGACGCTGTAATGGACTGGGTCTCGTCACGGCCACATGAATTCTGGGAACAAGGAATCCTGCGGCTTGTTCATCAGTGGGATTGTTGTGCTCAGTCCTATGGTGTATATTTTGAATAAAGTCTACATTTGTACCCACCGTGTCGTTTCGTACCTTTTCATTTGATCACCCCTTGTAGTTAGTAGGATGATACTCTTTAAAGAATAACGTCCCATAGAGCGCAATGTATTGGGACTATTTTCAGCGCTCTTGTAGAAAAAATCTATAAATGCTACATAGATCCTTTACAATAGGGTACATGGTACGGCAGAAGGATAACATATATAAATTTCGTAGAAATCTATGCCTATTGACGCGAGTTATATCAAGGACGGACAGACAGACAAATCGAAATCTTAAACACTTTTCTAACTTGTTGGAAAGTGTCAAAAAAGCTAGATCTTGAAGGGGAAAGACGAAAACTTTCAAGGTAAAGGCGCGGGGCCCGTAGCATTTGCTAAATCTGCTATATTGTTAATCCGGCACTGCATATTTATAATACGATGATTAAAAGTTTTATTCTAGTTTTTACAATTTTATTTTTTAGGACCAGGTCTTGCTTTTATAGTTTATCCACAAGCAATCGCTCTTCTACCTGTGTCATCTGTTTGGGCATTTTTATTTTTCTTCATGCTGTTTGCAGTTGGTTTAGATACTCAGGTATGTATTCATTTTCATGCTTTTTCAACATATTGAATGTGACAATTAAATGTACCTACATGTAGTATAGCTGCATTTTTAAATATCTATGTTTGCTTTAGGTTTTTTCTTAGACAGTGTTTCTAACATATATGATAAAAAATTATTTTACTTTACTGCTTAAAAATGGCTTGTCATCCTTATTTTTTAAAGGACATATCATTTTAAATTACATAGTTTCTGCGGAAGGTTGTGCAATTTCAGCAGTGTACTATAGTGCACTGATCAGATTTCTGCTGTTGACAGTTTTTAAAAATATCTTTAAAAGGCATTGGGCATCATATAAATATTGTGTTCCATTTTATAAGCATTACTTTTTATAGTTAGAAAATTGCTGTTCATTCACTTTGTAAAGTACATAGATATGCGTTATGCTTCTTGTTAAAACAAAGCAAATGCTATAGAAAGCACTTCTTACTCTCTAGATTTTTCTTTATTAGAAAATGTATATATTGTTTATATTTCATGCAAAGCATTAGTCATTTCAATGTTCAAACTCATATAACATACACATGTTTTCTATTTATGTGATGATATTTTTGTTTGCAATTTCCATAAAAAAGTGATTTCTTTATAATGCATTAGGCAAATGTCCGTAAAAGTAGTGCACAACTTTGACGTTCTTTTTAAAATAAAATTCTTACTTATGTGAAAACATAAAAATGAATGCTTTATTTTTTCTCTTTCTTTTATATAAGTAAATCACTATATATGCTGATTTTATGCTCAAAAAAATTAATTAAACCATGTAAGGCTGGCTTTTATAGTTCAGGTGAAACTTTTATGCAAATATGCATGCTGATGGCAAAATAAATAGTTATGATTTGCTTTCTTTTTATTAAATACAGTAATCTTAATAATGTAAATAACATCCAACCTATATCAGCTAACCAGACTTCCTGTAATAATTGATAATAATATTTTAAAAGATCATTTTAAAATTTGAAGAAAATTTACATTTTGAAAAAGGTTTATGATGCAGTTTTGTAACTTTACTTTGCTGCTTTATTAACAGCTTTTGTAAGCATATTTTGTTAATCATAATTTTTTTGCTATTTTAACTAAACAAGGCACTTGGGAAATTTTTTTTGACTATTTCTGAATTTTCGATTTTGAGTGGCAAGTTTTCATTATTTTCAAGTTGTTCAATTTTTACATTTATTAACTAGCAATTTTCAATTTGTTGGCAATGGTGACTGTCACTTAACAAATGAAAACCTGCATTTTCTGTGTTGTAATTCAGTAACTGTTATTTAATTCCATTCATTTATCACATAGATAACTTGTGAAAATGGATTAAAACTAGTTCAATCTATTCAATTTCTTCCTTTTTCCTTCAGTGGTAATATTTGGATTTTTTTTTTTTTTTTTTTTTTTTTTTTTTTTTTTTTTTTTTTGTATCATATCAAATTCTGTTAAGGCATATAATACCAAGCTTCATTTATAAATGAAATTATCAGAATTTTAAAAATTCTACTGTAGAAAAAATGCCAGTAGCACACTTTTCTTTAAGAAGACATATGACATTTAAATAATCATATATTTCAAAATCGTATTTTACTTTCGGTTTGTAAAATGTTTTTTTCAAAACCCGATTTAAGATTGTAAAATATTCATGAACTTTTCCAAGCTGAAATTATTTTGTACTTTGCATCAAAATTAAAAGTTAAATTTTAAAAAATCCAAATTTATTTATGATAAATTAATTATAACTAAATAATGCAAAGTGCTTCCTACGCCAACTACACTAACCCAGACTGAGAAAACATTTTGTAGCATGCAAAGCAGGCTGCTACAAAGGGGGTGCTAAAAAGATTTTCATGTGACCTGTGAGGAAAAGAGGTAAGGTAGGATTTCAAAAATTTTAACAAACTTTGATCCACACTTTGTACAATTGTTGTGGTATTAGAGGGAGGTGAAAGAAAGAGAAAACATTGGATATCTTCAGATTTTATAGTGTAAAAACTGAATTTGTGAGAAATTATTTAATGACAAGACAGCTTCATGCTTGTTTTCCCTGAACCAAAAAACTAATTAAGTTATGTAAGAAACCAAGAATATTTAAATTTATATCAATTTTTTTGCTAGATTTCCTTCTAAACTTCATAAGAAGTTGTTTCTTTATATTCATAATAATAATTGTAAATACACTTATAATTGATATTTTAAATTGCAATTTATACAAACCTTTCTTTTTATTAGAATTTCTCTACACTTAGCTGCCACTTTATTATTTTGCTTGAACAGCTGTATTGTTCTGATTCTAAATGTAAGAGAAAAAGAAATAAGAACTACTTTCTTACACATCTACATGATAGAGATAGCAATTCATTAAATCATATAACTAAGGAAAAAATGAAGTCTGCAATATGACAATGTTTATTTCGTTTTTTTTTTTTTTTTTTTTGAGGCATAAAAATAAATTTGAATAACAGAGTTCCTTAAAATATTCATCTAATTTAATGTGATTGAAGTTTCTTGCAGATTTACCCACTAAAATAAATTTCAGTTTATAAGATCTTAGGTATGTGAACTAAAATATTCATGTCTGGTATTTCATCCATACCAGGAGCTTTGAACTTGAAGAGTTTAACCAAGGTGTTTTTATCCAGTAGTGCTTTTCTTAAAAGATTTTTTTTCCTTTGCAGTTATAGGTCAGATCTACCGTTAAGTATTATTTCACTAACATATTTCCTTTCAATCATAATTTTTCTCAATGAATTACCATGTACTTTGGTGATGCTTAAACCTTTATATTCTGCTAACATTTAAAATACATAGTGGCTACATTCAAACATTTTCATACATTCATGCTGGTCAAACATTATTTTCATGGCCGTGGGCAAACTACAACAATATGTCATAGATCACATAGTTTCACCATGAATGTTGTATTGTTACAAGGAAGACTACTTGTGCCTGTTCATTTAGGTTGACCACATTAATCATTGTTGAGACTATTTTATTGTTTATCCTTATGATTTGTTTAGGGTAGAAACCCTGAATTAATTGACCTTATGCGAAGGAAATACATTGTATGATTTAGCTTGATAATCTTAATTCCAAAATACATATGCAAAGTTTTCCAGAACTAATAAATATATTATTTAATTTGGACTAATAAATATATTATTTAATATTTTAGATCAAACTAATAAATATATATATTAGTTCAATCCAAAAATTAATTAATAATAATTAGTTTAAAATTGTTAAGCTAATTAGTATTAGTTAGGTCTCAAAATTAATTAAAAATTAAACAAATTAACTTTAACTAAACATCTAAATTAAAACTAATTAAATGAAAACTTAATTTTTTAATTGGCTACTCAGTTTAATATTTTATCTGATTTCAACTTTAACCCTTTCCAAGGGCATTGTGTATATGTGTTTGTTGGAAATTTGCCCAAAGGATTTCGAATACATATATGTGACAAGACTAATTTTGCTGCAGAGGGTGGCTGATGCATATATGCATTTTAAGTGGAACATTTTGCATTTTCAATAAAAAATGATACTGCTCTCCATTAATGGTTTTGAACAATGCACATATGTTTTTGTTTAAGCATTGACCATCAGAAATACTTAACAAAAAAAATGTTTTGGTTTTAGGGTGAAGTCTGAACATCTGTTTCAATGATATAAATAAATGCACATATAAAGGTTTGTTGTCACTCTTGACTGCCTTCTGTTTTGCAGTAGGAGGCATCTGTTTTAAATTTTTATTTATTTTTCAGGGGAATAGAGGGACATTTGTTCCATAATAGTATTTTCATGGGTTTGGTATTAAAGTTAATTCTGGTACTAGTGTGGCAGTATGCATAGTACTGAAGTAGAAGAATCGGTGCGTAGAAATCAGAAGACTGGTGAAAATATAATGAAGACAATTTATATATTGGAGAATTATAAAAATATGGGCGAGATGGACATAGATGATGTGCCCTTATGCATTATCTGTCCTGTAGAAAAACAATGAAATGATACAGAAAAGTATCTTTTGAATTTTTAGACATTACGTTACAAACACTAGCTCGTTATTATTCAGGTATCACACTAGGAAAAATACCCTGCTCTATAATTTTGGTTAAATCTTGTAGAACAAATAGTGCAAAAATATTTTGTACCTCAAGTGCAGCCCTCTTGCCATGTTGATAAAACATCTACATTGCATTTTTCTGGAAGACATTTCCCAAAATTATACTCCTAAACTTTGAAAAGAAACAAATGCAGGAGGTGTGTTTGTTCTCAAATAATGAGAAGGGGAAAAGAACATGCTGACAGCTGTTATGAATATAGAGATTGTGATGTTGGGTTATGCATTGATCCTTGCTTTGAAGTGTATCACACCCAAAACCATTTCTAAAATATTGCATAAATATCTATTTTGCAACTGTATATAAACCTTTCTCAATCTTAATTTTAAATGAAATTTTATTACGTCATCAAAATACAAATTTCAGTTAAATCCTACAGCAATTTGTCAAAGGGTACAATTTTTTCAAGTTAAGTGCTAACTTTTATTCAATATCTTAACCTTTATTCCATATCTTTCAATTCTAATGTTCTAATTACTTATGAGTGTAAGCAAAATGTAATATGTAATGCTTTTATACACTCTTCATGATGCTTAAAATAATTAATGTGGAATGCAATATGATTTTAAAGATCTAAATTCAGATCTAAAATGCAATATGATTGATATGCAAAGATCTAAAATGTAATATGATTTTAAAGATTTAAATTAGGCTTAGTGTTGAAAATCTGCTATCCTCCATCATAATTTGCGCAGAGGCTCATTTTGTCCTGCCAGTAACTTCCGCAAAACTCAGCAGCCATCTGCAAAAGGTTAATACTGTCAGTTGTATTAATTTCAAGTTTCAGCTGGCCAATTTTGCTATTTCCCCTCCCCCATATACAGACACAAATCCTTTTGCTATGTCCCTGCTCAGGATGTACAAATTTTATAGATGTTCTTATAGTATTTATTTATAATAATAAAATAGATAGTAAAGGGAAACACACAACATACACATTGATCAAATTATGCAGCATTTAAAAAGTTTTTAAAAGAAAAATTATTAAACATTTTACTCTATTGTTTATTTTTAACAAGAAATGCAAATTTTGTTAAAAACAATATGAATACTTTTACAGCAAGCAATTGCATTTTTTATGTTATAGAATATGCATAGATTAACACTAGAACGGCGGGAGCGGTCATTTTGACCGCAAACGAATTTTAAACGCTCATATTCTTCTTGCTTATTCTTCGATTTCTTGTTGGTTCATTGACTTTTCCTAATTATTTATAAGGATAGTGTAAAAAAAGAGATATTTACTTTTACTCATTAATATTGATTTTGTGAGTGTTTATACCTAGAAAGGCGGACTGCGGTCATTTTGATCGCTTGACAAGCATATCATCTTATGCTCTACTTTCTACTGCATTTTTTGTTATCTCCAACCTTTCTTGACTGAGATGTGAATAAATAAAGGGTAGGGGTGGTAGGGGGTGAAAAACACCTGCCGATTATGTGCAATCCGTTTCGGGGTGTTTTGAATATGATTTGTTGAAATCTGTAGGCCGGGATAATGGAGTTGAATAATATCTGTTGGTCACGTGAATATTTTCTATTCTTCAAAACTGCCAGTAGTTGCTCCCTTAGAATGACACATGCTCATTTCAATGTTCTTGACCTGTTCGGGCGTTCATTATTTCTCGTGATGTCGCGAAGAACAGTCGGCAAAAAAAATCTGTCAGAAAAAGAAATTCTTGAAGCTTTGAAAAATATACCTGAAACCGATTCTGGTTCAGATGAAATTCTGATTCGCCTGACGATATATATATTCCAGAAGATGAAAATGATTCAGCTTCAGAAGATGGATATTCATTTTCTACAGTATCCAAACAAAATGATTTTTCTTCGGAATCTGAAGATGAGGAACATGCAAGTACTTCTTCAGCAAGTTATCATAGTTCTCAATATGGACATGAAAGTACTTCACGTAAAGGAAATCAAAGATTGAAAAGAAAAGGTAAAAACCAAAGCCTAATTATTGAAAACAGTGCTAAACTAACATCTTTCTCTCAGAATGACGATAGTGACCGTAATAAAGAAGTTGCCAAAGATGGGACAGTGTGGAGTATAGTTTCTTCTGATTCTTTTTCGGTTGGAAGACGGCAGCAGCATAATGCGCTGAGAGAAGTGCCTGGACCAAGCTCATTTGCCACTAGGCATGTGACTGTGGGACACTTTACTTCTGCTTGGAGGATCTTCATAAACTAAAAAATTTTGCATGTCATACAAAAGTGCACAGAAGCGGAAGCTCAAAAACGCTCACAGAATCCGCACTGGAGTATATCTCTAACAGAATTGGATGCATTTATTTCCATACTTTATGCCCGTGGAAGTTTCATTTCAAAAGGAATATCTGTAGACAATTTGTGGTCCAGGACTTGGGGTCTTAACTTTTTTCATGAAACCATGCCTCGTGATAGATTTAAAGAAATCATGAGATATTTGCGATTCGATCTGAAGTCAACACGATCTGAAAGGCTTCCAACAGACAAATTTGCACTTGTATCAGAAATTTGGAACGCATTCATTGAAAACTGCTTACTCTGTTACAAGGCAGGTGAAAACATAACTATAGATGAGCAACTATTCCCTAGTAAATCACGTTGCCCATTTACACAATATATGCCACAAAAACCAGACAAATTTGGCCTTATATTTTGATTAGCAGCTGATGTTCAATCAAAATATTTGTTGAATGCCTTACCGTATTTAGGAAAAAATGAAAGTAGACCTAAAGATGAAACTGTTGGAGAATATGTAGTATGCCGCTTAGCAAAACCCTTTCATAATACTGGAAGGAACATTATGATGGACAACTATTTTACGTCATTGAAATTAGCTAAAAATTTGAGAAAAAAAAAGGACTTAGCCTCGTTGGAACATTGAATCGTTCAAAAAAAAGAAGTGTTTCAAGCCTAAGAAAGGAGAGCTGTATTCAAGGAAAATTCTCAAGCATGATGACATCACACTAACAGCATACCAAGGAAAGAAAAACAAAAATGCGTTACTATTAAGTACTTTACATTCTACACTGGAAGCTGAAAGCAATGAAAAGAAAAAGCCAGAGGTTGTTAAATTTTACAACTCGACTAAATACGGTGTGGATGTACTTGATCAAATGGGAAGAAAATACACAACTAAATCCACTTACCGGTGATGGCCTGTTCAAGTTTCTTATAATATTTTTGACCTAGCTGCAATCAATGCCTGGATTGCTTACAAAGAAACTACCGGTGTACAAATCAAGAGGCGTGATTATATTTTGAGTTTAGCTGATGAGCTCCGAAAAAAACATATTTTCTCCAAGATGTCTCCGCTTCCTGATATCACTCCAAGTACAAACAATGCGCATTCTACATCAAGCAGGAAACGCAAACAGTGCCAAATTAATCGCTGCCGCAATAAAACACTAAACATTTGTTCTGATTGTAAAAAGTCAGTTTGTGGATCATGTACTAGCAAAGTGATAAAGATGAGTATCTGTAAAAACTGTAACATCACGTAATGTAAGTCATTCTAAAATATCGCTATTTTTTAATATATATGTTATTAAAATAATAATCAAATGTGATATAGAGTTAAATAGCTTGTGTAGCTAAAACATAATTTTCAATTAGTGTGCCTTATTGTTTATTCTTTTCCTAAATTTTGAATAATCGATAATGTGTATAATTGTAATAAAATGAACATAAAAAATAATATAAAATAATGATGAGAATAACACTAAATTCATGTTATAAAAATGGGAAATTTAATATTTAAAGACCTTATAAACTTATTTTATATAGAAATCTCTAAAATTTTGGAAGAAATAACTGATTTATTGGGAGCGGTCAAAATGACCGCTTCCCGCCTTTCGAGGTATACGGAAAACGCCGCCTTTCTAGTGTTAATAAAAGTAAATGAGCGATTTATTTATTATATAAAATAAATAATAAGAAAAAATAAAAAGTTCAAAAGTATTATGGCAATTAAAAATTATTTAAAAAGAAAATATATACTAAACAAATATTTTTTCCCTATTTGAAGAATATAAATTTAAAAAAGGGATATAAAAAATACAGAAAACTAATTTATTTAAAGAAAATTGCATTTTTTTTTCAAATATTTTTTATATATTCCCAAATCAAATTACTAGACATTAAAACTTATTTAGGTATTTAAATATTTAAGCCATACGAGTGATACAAGTGCTATGCTTTATGCCACTAACATACATATGATGGTACAATCAATTATTTGGTACCTCTGCATTTTAAAAATCAACTCTGAAGGTTTTTCTCTTTCCCATCTGAGAAGTCCTCGTGCATACTCAGAGCTCACTGCAACACACCAGCTTGTTTCTTGTTGCCATAAAAATACATTGCTCATGCCAAAACACGTGATCTGTGACTCATTGTTGTCATTTCGCCCAGCCATGAATGTAGGCACCATATTTAAAATATCTGATCTCAGAAGCATTTTATTTAAGTTTTTTTTTGGGGGGGGGCTCAAATTGAGTAGTATACCATTCTATATATTTTTAGTAAAAACATATCCAGCTTGAAGTCACCAGTGTGTTTCGTTGGTTTTCATGATTTGAGCATCCATTTTACTATCCAGTTCTGTATAGGCTTTTACTTTTTTTGTATCTCTTTCATTATATGAAATGTTTACATTGGATTCTTTTGGCGATTTTGATATTATTTCTTCTAGTTTAAATATTTTGGGTAATTTGAAGTTTTTTATTTATAATAGATTAATTTGTCTGTTTAGCTGTGGTGATTATAAAAATATTCTCGAATAAATTAATGAGCCTTTTCCTTCAATAATGTTAATTATGAATGAACTGGACATACTCCTCTCTTTCTTTTTTTAAAAATTTGTTGTACAGGTGAGATGAATATTGTTATACACAATTGGTGTAGTTTATTATATTGAAAAACTACTTAAGTGATATTTTCAGTATGGGGGGGGGGAGGGAAAAAGCTTCAATGGCAATATGACATATCAATTTCCACAACATATAATAAATAAATGTTTTAAATTATACTGAAATTGGTTACTACTAAATCTGTCCAAAACTTCGCATAAATATGGGTTAGGACCCCTTAGAAAAACACTTACAGAGGGCATTCCACCCCTCGGCCTAAATCCCACATGCATAGCTGCCATACCTCCCGATGTTTTCGGGAGACTCCCGAATTTCAGAACAATCTCCCGAACTCCCGAACAGTTTATAAATCTCCCGAATTTTTCCAAATTATTCCCATGTTTTATGTACTTATCAATTTTTGAAAAAAATTTACAGAACTTGTTAAATGCTAACGACAGAAACTGAAGAAACTTCGCTAAGACTACCCCAGAGGGCAAAGATTACTTAAAAGTATGGTTACCATAAAAGAACAAAAAAACAAGGGAAAACAACAGTGATTACCGAACCTAAAGCAAAACATGTCCTAAATCTACGACGCTCTTAGCGGACATAGCAGAGTAACAGGAGGATGATAATGCGTGCCTGGGATGTACGTTTTCACTGCATCTCGCACTGCGCCTAGACTAAAGTCAGCCAGAGTGCAATGTCACTGATTTCTGAGTTCGTAAATTCAAAACTTAGTTCAGAGGGGCAAATTCTTATTTTAGATCCTCCATGTTTCGAAAGGCATCTGATACATAATTATGTACTTGGCGAACTACTACACAACAATAATTATCTATCGAGACCGTTTGCCACTGGTAAACCGTTGTCGGTGAGCTATTGTTACTCGCGACGTGTTTTTATTGCTGTTTTGCGCATTTGAAGAATCTATAAATTTTTTCCACGGACACACACTTCTATTGTGGATTATTGAGAAAATGGCAGATGTTAGCGAATATATTAGAAAACGTGGATTGAAAACGAAATGTTTGTGGTCATTTTCGGATCCAAAAATTTGCTTGGTTTTGGAAAAATCGTCGGCCGAACAAGAACTTCCAGACATTTTATGAATGCTAAACTGGAATTTTTGTTTAAATAAAGCAAACTGACGGTCTGCACGACAAATAAAACTTGTATAAAAGTGCAGCTTTTAGTAATGGTCAGGGGCGTAGCCAGAAAATTTTCATGGGGGGGTTTCTACTACAGCAACTCCCATACATGCATACATGTGTGTGATAAGGGAGTGAAGAATATACATTTTCTATGCCAAAAAATTCCTCATGGGGGGGGGGGGGTTGGTTATGACCCCCCCCCCTTGGCTACGCCCTTGGTAATGGTATTTAAAATATAAATCTTGTCGTATTCCTTTAGGTCTTCAACATGCAAAGGAAGTAAAATAATTTATGGTAGTTTAAATATACTTTATTTCTTAAATAAATAAATTAATAATAATTCCAATAAATAAATACTTCGATATTTATAGCTATTAAAACGTACACATCTTAATTTTATGCTGAATAAAAGAATAATGCTTTTTTAAAATTTGAGTTAATGTTAAGAAATCTGTAAGAAAAAGAAAACCAAAATTTTCAGAGTTTTTTTTTTTTCATTTTCTTTTTTAAACAGTTACGCAGATTTTACTAAAAATAGATACCGTAACTTCGTGAAAAGTTAACTAATGGTAAGACCACGGACGGATTAAAGGGGTTGGGGAGGGGGGGAGCGATTACTCCTCCGCTACAGGAAAAAGAAATTCTATTAAATATCTAATTCCATAAAATAGACAAATTTCAACTAACCGCCCATAAAATTGCATTAATCCGTCCTTAGGCAAGACGTATCGCCCCCTTAAATAAATAAAAAGATTACTTTTATTAATCATTTATGGAAATGTACATAACCAAGCAAAAAAAAAAAAAAAAAAGCAGAAGAAGAAAAGATCATTACTAATTCTCATGGGTCAAGCCACATAATACTTAATTTTAAACAACATTCAATTGATACTCTCTCTTGCTTAAAAGTAACGAATTATAAAATTTAAAAATACTCTTTATTAAAAATTTACGCTAGCAATTGAAAAAAAAAAGAAAGAAATTGAGGGGACACAAGTCATGTTTTAACGTCTCAGCAGAATTCGCTCTGTTGCGTTATTAGCCAGCTCGCCGAGTGAAGACAAAACAATAACAACCTTATGACGACGCGGCGTCGGTACCTCGGTTTGTGAAGGCCTGTTTTCCCCCGTATTACATAAATTATTTTTTAAAAAAAGCACATTCAAAATTTGGTTCTTCTGCATATCGGACTGAAATATTTCTAAAATGGTTTCACGAAGCTTGTCTGCACCTGTAACTACGTCGATGCTTTAAATGACGTAATGGGAAAAAAAAAAAAAAATTCAAATGCTCCCTGCATGCCGACGGGCTGTCACTTGAAGTGCATCTATGTGCTTTATTTTCTACAGAAATAAATTTGTTAGCATCGGCTTCACCGGAGCTTGCGCGCTAACTACAGATCAAAAAGCAAGATCAATATACTAAATTTTTTTGCATAAGAAATTTATTTCAGCCAGATAGTCCGTGTCCTGGAAAAAAATCCCTTTTTGACATGCATAGTCTGCGGACTATACTAGCTAAATTATGGTAACTAACTATCCCCGATCTCCGGGTCCCATATTTGCCAACTGAACTTCAATCTTTTTGCAGCCTTTTGGTAAATGAATAATTTTAAAAACAAGATGTAAAACAGAGTTTTTAATACTCTATTGTTAAATTAAAATTTAAGGCATTTTAGTATTTCAACTCAACAGAAAAGTATTATTTTTCCCATAATATGTTAATTGATTTCTGAATCATTTTCCCTTCAATTTTAAAATCAGGAAAATCGCTATTTCGTTTTATTCTCATGTGCAGGTTTTTCTTTGGTAATTATTTTTACAGTTAATTTTAAAAAGAATACTCTTGTGAGCTGTTATTTTGCAGCTAATATAGGAAGGAGCAGAACATATGTCCCTGTCATAAGTTCCACTTCTGTGGTCTGCAAGACTGCTAAGATTCTAAAATTTTACCTGAGAAAATATTTAGAAATTTATTAAAGAATTATTCTTTTTCCAATAAAACAAGAAAACTTCACTTTTATTCTATCCTTTGAATGCTTATTTTAGAAAATGCCAATGCCATATATATAATTTTTCATTCCATTTCTGATCAAAAAAAAAAGAAAAAAAAAAAGATAGGTCTTAAAATATGTTTTTTTTTTTTTTTTTTTTTTTTTTTTTGAGAATCAATTATTTTATTTTCATATCAAAAGAATAGTCTGAAGTTTGGATGTGAGACTTATGATTTGTTTTGATCTAGGATTTTACGATATTACATAAGATAATTATTTTAAATAATTATAGCCTGTTTTCTTTTAATAAATATTGTATATCTAAAACTGATTATTAAAAATTTACAGTGCATAGTTATTTTTTTCAGGATCACAGTCAATTTGTTTGTGGTTGAAATTTAAATGATAGAAATTGTTTAGTACACCATTTAGTTTAACAGTGGTTGAATTTAAGATCACACATTATTCCCAGTTCCATGTTTTTGCATTATCAACCTTGTTATATATGCCTGAAAATACGTGCACGTAATTTTTTAAATTTTTTGCTGGAAAATATGTCCACGTGCATTTCCTCTTTTTTGCTCTTCAGCTGTTTTCAAGCCTGCAAAAATACAGGGGGGGGCAAGTGCCCCCCCTTGCCCTATGCTGCCGGCACCCATGAATGCAAATAGTTCTAAAGTATTTACTGTTTAAAAAGTTTATTTCTTTAAAAAAATATCGCATTTTAAAATTGGCTGTTTTAATAAATGTTTTAAGCTATACATTTTTCTTGTATATGTAATTTTCTTGGTTACTGATATATTACGCATGTGTACATAGTTTTTTCATCGATAACAAGGGTTTTTTGAAGTCTCCCTAATTTTTTAAAAATCTCCCTAATTTTTTCGAAAATCTCCCTAATTTTCATTCTCCAAGGTTGGCAGCTATGCACATGCAAGTTATTAGCTCTAATCCAACAACAATGGAATATTTTTAAGCTATATTTTTCAAAGGGTGGGGTGAGGATTCCTGAAAAGCCTTTTACTTCTAAGGTCTCCATGAGTAAACAATTTTAAGGGCTATTGCAGTAGATTATACATTGGTATACAACAGGTTTTAAGTATATGATTTGTTCAACTACAAAAACAGGGTGTCCAGTGCCATGGCTAACTGGGATCTTCCCTTCCCCGGCTTTCCAAACGGGTCTAAAAGCCTGTATAAGCGGTAGTTCACATTCCTTCCGCCGTGGCGTAGTTATATGTCCTGAACAGAGCGATTTAAAGGGCCAGTCCATATGATTAAAAGGGCATTAAAACTGTCAAAAATGCTTGATTAATTTTTTTTTGTTTTGTTTTGTTTAAACAGAATGTATCTTTATCTATAAATATTTTGAAACGTTTCTTCATCTATGCACATATTAAAAAAAAATTTAAGAAAGTGTTAGTTGGTTAATGCTTTTAGGAGCTTCTTCGACATGTAATAAATTAATAATAAATAAATATATTAATTTATGTTTTATTTAAATCTTCAGAAGACTGTAATACTTTTTAAAGACTTGTTTTTCGGAACTCCTACATATTTTAATATATTAATACAGCATTCTCCCTATACGTAAAAAACACTCAAAATACTGGGGTTAAACGATAAAATAAATAAAAACTTTGTGAAAAAAACACACATAAAATGTAACTTATAGTAGTTACGATCGTTTCGACCAAAAAATTCTTTCGGTCTGCATCAGAAAAAGTCAGAGACGCAGGGGCGTAGCCAGAGGGGGGCTGCTGCCCCCCGCCCCGAAATGGGACAATTTACTTAGCTTACAATTTGATATTTAGCTTACAATTTAACTTTAGCTTTAAATTTGATACCCAGCCCACCCCGAAATGAAATCCTGGCTACGCCACTGCGCGAGACGGTTTTTCTCTGATGAAGACTGAAAGAATTTTTGGTCGAAACATTTGTAACGAAGTTACATTTTATGTGTGTCTTTTCACAAAGTTTTTATTTTGCAATACGTATACGTATGTTCGTGTCAGTGGCGTAGCCAAGGGGGGCATAGGGGGTCACCCCTCCTGCGATGAGAAATTTTTTGCCATACAAAATGCATATGCTTCGCTCCCTTATCACACACACTTATACACAAATGTGAATTGCAGTAGTCGTAACCCCCCCCCCCCCAAGAAAAAATTCTCGCTACGCCACTGGTTCGTATTATTAGGTTTTGGTTTAGTATGCCCATGGCAAGGATAAATTTTAATCTTTTTGTGCTTTAACGAATTATTCTAATAATCAAAATAGGTGCCAGCAGGGGATTCGGGGGGGGGGGGTGCACGTGCCCCTGTCAGGAAGCCAGTGACCCTCCCCTTTCGGGGATTCCTTATTCATTCGTCGGAGAATTTTTAAGATAAGAAATAATCCAATTTTTAGGCCAATTTTCATTTTGAAATATTTAAAAGAAAAACTAATTTTGTAGTACTTTCGCTTTTCAAAGATTTGTGAAAGGGTGCGTTTACATTTCAATCAGAAACAAAATTTCAGATTAGTGGGGATGATCGCAGTGGCGTGGCGTCAGGGGGGGGGGGTGCCCAACCCAGGCAGAAAATTTCTAGAGGCAGTATAACCCCTATGGTTAAATTATTTTAAGAAGATTAAAATGTCATAAATAAATAAGAGTTTTGGGCGGTTTTCTCCAGGTGAAACATGAATATGCCTTAGAACCCCATAAAATGTCCCCGACCAAGCCCTCCACCCTTCTGTTTAAGTGTATTATTAAAAAGAAAAGAGGAGAATTCTCTGTGCAAATTATTCAGGAGCTAAGTTAAATTGTTTAAAATTACTTTAAACAGATTAACAAAAATAATAAATAAATATATGAAATTTTTCTGGAGGATGGGCTCAGTTATCTAAACAAATTATACTGCAATAAATAAATAATTAAATACGTAAGTAAATAAGACACTGAACATGGTAGATGGTGGAAGCGTTATGGTCTCACGTTCGGGCCTACCGCGCGGCTGTCGATCTAACGGTCTGCAGTTTTGTTCGTTTTCCTACAGATAAAATTTGAATACACGTTATTCCTACGGGATGTTCGCAGTGGCGTAGCGTAGGTGGGGCAGATGGGGCGCTCGCCCCGTGCAGAAAATTTTTGCGGGCGGCAAAACCCCTATCGTTGACTTATTTATTTTAAAAAGATTAAAATGACATTTTTAAATCTTTATATATATATATATATGTATATAAATGAATAAATAAGTAAGTAAACAAGACACTGAACATAGTAGATGGTGGAAGTGTTACCAATAAGCAAAATGAATTCATGTTTTCATTTCAAGTTTAAATGAAACCTTTGTAATTTTTTTTTAAATAATTCTTTGTTATTGAAATTACGTAATAAATGTTTCCAATGCAGCACTTTTATTTCGTCAATTTTTTGATGATTTGCATTTAACATTATTACTTCGGATGTAGCAATGGCTTTCTAATGGTATAAGTAAGTCAACGATAGGGGTTTACCGCCCGCAAAAATTTTCTGCACGGGACTAGCGCCCCAACCGCCCCACCTACGCTACGCCACTGCGAACATCCCTTATGAATAACGAGTATTCAAATTCTATCTATAGGAAACCGAACAAAACTACAGATCGTTAGATCGACAGCCGCGTGGTAGGCCCGAACGGGGGACCGTAACGCTTCCACCATCTACCATGTTCAGTGTCTAATTTACTTACTTATTTATTTGTTGCAGTATAATTTGTTTAGATAACTGAACCCATCCTCCTGAAAAATTTCATATTTTTATTTATTATTATTTTAATCTGTTAGAGTAATTTTAAATAAATTAACTTAACTCCTGAATAATTTGCATAGAGAATTTTCCTCTTTTTTTTTTTTTTAATAATACACCTAAGCAGAAGGGTGGAGGGCTTGGTCTGAGGACTTTTTAAGGGGGTTCTAAGGCATATTCATGTTTCATCTGGAGAAAACTGCCCAAAACTCCATGATATTTTAATCTTTTAAAAATAAGTTAACCATAGGCGTTATACCGCCTCTAGAAATTTTCTACCCTGGTCCGGCGTCCCAACCTCAATAAATAAACCAAAACCTATTAATACGAACCAGTGACATAGCCAGAATTTTTTCATGGAGGGGGGGGGGGGTACGACTACTGCAACTCACATTTGTGTATAAGTGTACGTGATAAGGGAGCGAAGAATATGCATTTGTATGCATTTTGTTGCAAAAAATTCCTCATCGGAGGGGGGTTGGTGACCCCCTATACCCCCTTGGCTACGCCACTGATACGAACATACGTATACACGGAAGTATAGGCAGAATAAAATAAATAAAAACTTTGTGAAAAAAACACACATAAAATGTAACTTATAATACGTTACCATCGCTTCGACCAAAAGATTCTTTTGGTCTTCATCAGACAAAGACGTTCGTCTCGCGTAGTGGCGTAGCAAGGATTTTATTTCGGGGTGGGCTGGGTATTAAATTTAAAGCTAAAAAGCTAAAGTTCATTGTAAGCTAAATATCAAATTGTAAGCTAAGTAAATTGTCCCATTTTGGGGAGGGGGGCAGCAGCCCCCCTCTGGCTACGTCCCTGCGTCTCGGACTTTTTCTGATGCAGACCGAAAGCATTTTTTAGTCGAAACGATCGTAACTATTATAAGTTACATTTGATGTGTGTTTTTTTCACAAAGTTTTTATTTATTTTATCATTTAACCCCAGTATTTTGAGTGTTTTTTACGTATAGGGAGAATGCTGTATTAATATATTAAAATATGTAGGAGTTCCGAAAAACAAGTCTTTAAAAAGTATTACAGTCTTCTGAAGATTTAAATAAAACATAAATTAATATATTTATTTATTATTAATTTATTACATGTCGAAGAAGCTCCTAAAAGCATTAACCAACTAACAATTTCTTAAATTTTTTTTCAATATGTGCATGGATGAAGAAACGTTTCAAAATATTTATAGATAAAGATACATTCTGTTTAAACAAAACAAAATTTTAATCAAGCATTTTTGACAGTTTTAATACCCTTTTAATCATATGGACTGGCCCTTTAAATCTCTCTGTTCAGGACATATAACTACGCCACGGTGGAAGGAATGCGAACTACCGCTTATACGGGGTTTCCTATTGTTCTCGGTTTCGTCTGGATAGCCGGGGAAGGGAAGATCCCAGTCAGCCATGCCAGTGCTAACGGTACCCAATGGCTATATCCTAAACTTTTAGTCGGAGACACATAGTTCCAGTTGCAAAAATGCAATAAATTGCATAATCTATTATATAAAAAACAATCAACAAGTCAATAAATCAATTTCTACAAAAGCTACAAAATGTAAATTTTTATACGGTCCCCTGGTCCTATCAGTTATATTTGGAAAAATTTTCTTTATACAATTTAACGCACAATAAAAAAAAATTGTCCTTCTATGACCAAAATTCACAGAGTTACAGCTGCTTAAAATTAGAATACTTTTCAAGATGCGAAATAGGATTTGTATACAAAATGAATTTGAGAAAAATTAATGTGCAGGTTCTTTGAGCCTTGTACTATTTATTAGCAATTTCATTAACTATTGTATGATTGTAGATTGTAATAAAGAAGATCAACATTTAACTAAATCTATTGAATAAATTTACGTAAAAATATAGCTTATTCTGAAAATAGAATTTTTTAAAGAGCTTTTTAAATGAACTGGTGTTAAATAACTTACAATACAAAAACAAGAGATTAAAACACTTTATTAAACATTAAATTAGAAAATGAAACATTTTAAACTGTGAATATATGCATAATAGAAACTTAAAATAATATTACAAATCCTGTTAGCGTAACATTTGTTCAAAGTATAGCTTCTTTTGGCTGCAGTGCAATATGCACCCGTGTGGAAAACTCTTCCTGTACTTTGCCTAGCATACTCGGTGTTACACATCTGCATGCTACACATATAAACGATTTATTAAGTTTGATCCCAGATAGATTTTTATCAAGCTTGACTATAACCCTTTACTTAAAATTAGTATTCTAAAATTAGAATACTAATAATTTTTGCTTCTTTCTCCGCATTATGCCAGAAAATGAAATTATAATCTATAATTTAAAATTTCAATATTTATATGGTCCTATATAGAGCTGCAGCAAACCGCATGTATTCGGTACTAAGATACGGATAATCACTCAGACTCGAAGTAACGAATTGTTACTTTTCGGTTGATATCGTTACTACTCGATCCGAAGATGTTTCGGATTGAGCAGCTTCGAACTTCGAATACAGACTGCCAGGCGAGGCGAACTAGAGGGCGAAACGGGTTCCAGTAATCGAGTACTAATATCTTCTGTTATTTGTTACTGGGGTTACTGGATATCGGATCGCGGTTTCAAGGGGGAAAATGACTTTCGAGTTTGCATTTCGGATCGACCAGGTTCGAACTTCGAATACAAGACTGCGGGAGGGAGAAAATGAATTTCGGTATTTGAGTAATAGTATGTTCCTTTCCGTTACTAGATACCGGAAGTATTATGGATTCTCGCTGTTGGGAGGGAAAAATCAGTTTCGGTATTTGAGTAGTAGTATTTTCTGGTTGCAATTCGTTTGTGCCGCGCCGAATGGAATCGTTTTGATGAGGTTTGGAAGAATCCGTATGTTTCGTTACAGTTATGGAGATGGAATAGTATCTGCTGCTCTATTGATATGGGTCGTACAATGGGGGATACGATCCGGTGTATAGTATGTTATTATGCGCAGTTGAACTCTTTTTTTTGCGGGGGGGGGGGTGTTCTTATAATTGTAGAGGAGCAATACATATTAGAGAAGCACGTTAGTAAGGGGTGCTAATTTCGGGCTTTCTAAGATTTTAGTACTAAATAGTGGTGCAATCAGAATTCTTTCTTTCAGGGTGGTTCCGAAGCAGGATTGTGAACTTAACTTTTCTTTTTTTTTTAGCTAGAATCGAAATGAGTAATAAATAACAAATTATTTAAATACACCTTTTAAAAAAATATTTTTATAAAGTAAACGAATTCACACATTTTTATTATTTAAAATATTATTTGGAACTAAAAAAAATATTTAGCATGGAAACCTAAACACATTTTTTAAGTAATTGTTTAAAAAATATATAAAAAATTGGGAGCGACCCGGGATTTCTATGCCCACTCCTGCGTAAGCCACTGGTATTAAAATATTTCAATAAAGTTCAGTATGTTTCTAAAATGTCGGTGTTTAGGGGGCCATCTGCCCTATTTTATGGTACATTTTATTCCATGAACTCATGGAATACGCATAATCCGGTGCAAACATTCTTTCTGTATGAAAGGAGTGATAATTTTTGTTTAAAGAATGCTCTCATATATGCACCCACAGAAGGGGCTAACCCCTTTCATCCCAAAAGTGCAGAAATAGAACTGGAAATATCTTAAAAATAGATAATTCTCACTGAATTAAACAATTTTAAATTAAAATATGGTAATTTTTAATTTACTTCGAAAAATGATCCAGCAAAAGAAGTTTTTGATATTTAATAAGAACTCACAAATAATAAAGATATTATGCTTGTAGAAACGCAAAGTAGTTGATATCATACTGAGATCCCCTGCCCTGTGAATTTTATATATGTGGCCCAATCCCTGGATCTCAGTATTCGAGAACACGCAACCCAGAAAAAACACGAGTCACAAGCTTTCCTTTACACTTTTTATCATAAGAATGAACAGGTTAAACCAGCGTTCAGAATTAAAAAAAGGGGGGGGGTTGAGAAAAGAAAAGAATGGCATATGTCTTTGGAAGATTTCTATGTGCACTCAGTAATTCGGATAATTTAGCATCGTATAAAACCATAAATGTGTATAAAAACAATCTGTAAATCAGAGAAAATAAGCTCTAAATACAACTTTGTACAACTTCGCTAAAAAAATTCTTTTTGGTTAGGTTTTGCTATGGGTTTATGTATGGGCGGCATATACCCATAACAACACTGTCCCGGATGTGTTGTTATGGGGCACTATATAACACCCTATTACCGATTCTATTAGTAGTAACGAAAGTAACGAGTAACGAATACTTAGTAACGAATAGCGAACATCTAAGTAACAAATACATACGGATACTCATTTTGTCGTTACTTTTACAGCACTAGTCCTATAACAGGACATTTTTAAATGTGAAAAAGTGACTTAGTAAATGAGTAAAAGCCAAAATGCTTGCTGCTTCATAACTCAGTGAATTTTGGTCGTAGAAGGGCAAATTTTTTTTATTGTGCATAAAATTGAATAAAGAAAATTTTCTAAATATATATGTTTCGTAATTTTTATAGAAAATGGTTTATTGACTTCAATTGCTTCTGATATAATAGATTATACAATTTAGGGCATTTTTGCAACTGGAACTACGTCTCTCTGACTAACAGTTTAGGAAATAGTCATTGGGCACCATTAGCACTGGACACCCTGTATATAGCTTTGTTCTACAACGAAGATATGTGTGTGTAGTCTTTTATAGAATACCACCTCTAAACAAAGAAGTACAAACTAAAAAGAATATTTGAGTTCTAATTGACATACAGAAAAAAGAAAGGCTTTTTTTACACCAGTAAGTGTTCTCTTAATGCATACAGTAACTGCTATTTTATGGAGTTATCTATATATTAAAGCAAAAATGAAAGTTTTGAAAGTTAATAATGACCTTATCTTTTTGCTTGATGTTTGAATTCAGCATTCCAAAGAAACCTTAAAATACAAATTATTAATTTTCAAGGAATAGTGAGTGCATAAGTTGTAAACTACTGAAAACCAGCCTTTTTAATGTTAAAGAGAAGCTTTAAGCTTAAACTCCTATTCAGTATATTTTATTATTTCAAAAAAAAAATAATTTATAAAAGCTTAAAGGTAACTGGATTTTTTTGTGATTTTAGATTCTTTTCTTAATATAACTGTGAATTATTAAATAATATATCAAAAAATCATTATTTATATATATATATATATGCATACTTTTCATTAGAATCAACAAATTTCAAAACCCTAGAATATAAATTTGGACTCCATTTGAACTTGTAGTTTTGGAAATTTAACTAATATTATTAAAACAGAACCCTTAAGTGACCGTATTTTAAGATTATTCTATTCTGCAGTATTATGTTTGGCCTCTGATAGGTGAGCTAAGTATTGGTACAGTCTCCAGTTGCTTACTTACTCAATTTTCTCTTTAGAGCGACAAACTTTGATCTGGACTTATCTGGAGTAAGTGAGGCTCAATAAATCAAATAAGCTTATAAAAAAATATAATTTGTTTCAAGAATTTTAAAGTTTAAAAAATAAATATATAGATATTCCTTCAAAAAGTTCAAATTAATATAAAGAAAGCATTAACCATGATATTAGACATGAACAGCATATTTCTGTGGCAGTTAGAACTCAAAATATCTCTTGGGTTTCGATTTTGATTTGGGGGTACTGTATAGCAGTTATAAATGTATTTTTTTTTTTTTTAATTGCACTCAATTTCAATAGGTGTGAACATTTTCTGTAAAGCTATTTTACTTTTTTTTTCACATGAGTAATAATAGCATTTTGAACATCTTGTGGTTTTGTTTTATGGAGAGTTTGTTATTCACTCATCTGTTTAAGTTTATAATTTTGTGGGAATGTGTTCCTTGTAGCTATTAACTTTTGACTTTAAAATTTATTACTGTGCCTATATAATACAAGTTTGTGTTTAACTAATTATGGATTTGTAAACTGCTTTTTGTTTGCTAATATATTATTTGAATTGTGCGTGTATATATATATATGATTATATTTATCTTAAAAATAATTTTTGTGCAATGGTTTTCATTTCAATGCTACAAATAATTCTAATAACTGTATTAACATAGTAGTGTGTCCTATAGTATGGATGGAGTTTTATGTCTTATAGTGTCAGTAATACATTTTAATCATTCTAATTATGAAAAAATATCTGATTACTATATTCACAATTAAAACTTGTTTTGACTGTGTACTTTGCATGTGACCAAAATCATATTCTTAATAAGCTTGCTGAATATTTGTTTATGTTTTATGCTTTGTTTATTTGTATTTTTAGTGAAATAATTAACAGGGCTGTGCCTAGAAAAAATTTCAAGGAGGGTATAAATGATGGGAAAGGCATAATTTTTCTCAGACTTCTTCATTATTATTTTGTTAATAAAAATCAAAATTTCAACAGAAAGGGGTGTGAGGTGGGGAGACCGAAACCCCTGGATCACCCCACTGGGTATGGCCTTGATAATTATAATTGATAAATTGCTTAACTGAAATTTTATTTTATGTGCATATATTGTATTTTTATTCTCATAAAGCATTTCTCTCCATTTATAAATTTCTTATAAAATGATATTTTATCTACTCATATATATGACATGTAAATGGCTTATAATTTAATTGTATGTTTTGTTATTGATGATTATCTTGGTCAAGAACTATTTTTTTTCTTATGAGTGACAAATTAAAAATGGATGCTGTGTTGTATTGAAGCTGCATTGTTTAAATGATGTGATAATTTTTGCTTTTCAGCAGATATTTCACTTGCCACGAAGACAAAAAATGACTGAGTTTTTCTGTCAGGAAAGTAAATGCTGTATGATTTAGAAAATGCTTTGGCTACTTAAAAAAAAAAAAAAAAAAATCAATTTTATTTTAACTACTTTACTGACAGAATTGCACAGACAGATTTTGACTGACTTCACAATACAGTCCAGATGCACCTCTGATGTTCTACTGCAGCAGCTAAAATAAGGTACTGTTTAGCTTTGTACATGGTAATTATTATATGCTGTGTGAGCTGAAGTTAAATGGTATCTTGAAACTTTTTGAGCTATTATTCCTTATAAAATTAAACAGTGTGTTGTGTACTAATCTACTTACTGCTGAAGTTTAACATTTGCTTCTTTTTTCTGCTTTAATTTTAACTATTTGTGACATATAATGATAATAATTATGCTTTTGTTACTTTAAGCATGCAGTTTTTTAATTTCTTAGTATGAGAATCAAGATAATTGCTTGGCAATAGCTCCTTGATTCAGCCTTTATCTAATTTTTTACTATTCTTACTAATAATAAAAATTTATGACCTGGCTTACGATAAATTCTGTGAAAATTTGTTTATTTCTTACTAATGCAAATTATTTCGTACTATTTACTTATGAAAAGTATCTTCTGACTCTGAGACTATTTAACTATGATCATTGAAAGGCATAAATTAATGTACATGGGTGTACATAATGTAATGGGACATGGGTTAGTAAATCAGTTGTTACTTTATCATATTTGCTTTTTGCATGCCATAGGTTTTGGTATGCGTGCTAGAGAAGTTTCGCTGCGAATCTTAAAATGTTTTTGTCATTTGTTCAGAGCTTTTTTCTAAGTCAGGATGCTATTCAGGAGTATGCAATACAACGAACATTGATTCTTAAGACCCATTTTTATCGTCATAAAATATAAGTTATGAAGCATTCATCTTCAGAAACTTTTCTTTTGTATGAGATTTTATAAAGCTGTTGAAATTTTCATGATTTTAGATGTTTGACTTCAGCAAATTTAAAATATGTTGCAGTTTAATGAAGATTATATTTCATGAATGAATTTTTAATGTTACATAGTACAGATGATTCTTATAAATATTAATAATATGATTTTTGTTGCAAGTTATATGATGATATTAACCGGAGAATTACACCAAAAGTATTCATTTGCATCACATATTGTATTTTAATAATTTAAAATCATTCTGATTAACTTTCTGTTATTGTCAGTTTTTATTCGTGCGGGTAATATGTTTTTCAAACATTAACTAGGTAAATTAATTAGTTCTCTGACCAGTATAATAGAAAACCTATAATTTACAATAAATTGAAAGATGTTTAGACGTTGAATATATCATTATATTGATGGATATTTTTTGTACCTATGTTGATAATTTTATAAATAGATATCAAAATGGAAAAATTGTTATAAAATTTTTAACTGGCCAAAACTGTTACCTTTTGTTTCTTTATCATATTTGGGATAATTTAAATAAACAATCCTTTTATGTGATTTTATTGATAATACAAGAAGGAGCTTTGCAAAATTAAGTAGTTTAACAGAATTTTTTTAATATACTGCACCTTATTAACATTTTAAAAAATTTATAAAAACTTGTTTGTACATTTTAATTTCCTTTTTTCATATTTTAGTAAACAAACACATAAGGATGTGATTTGTTTCTGTCTTTAAATTTGCTTTTGCTATTAAAAATTAGAATACTTTTCATGAATCTAGACTATATTTTCTTTTGGAAACCATGAGAGTTTTAAAGCCGGTTGTACAAAAACTTTGTATCAAACATTCAATATTCTTTTTAAAGAAATATCTAACATTTACAAATATTATGTAAGTAGTGTAAGCAATTAATAAAAATTGCAGTAAGAAATGTTTCGAAAATAAGCATAGAATATAGGTTTATAAATAGCATTAAATATTGAATCAAAAATCTTCTGCCAGAGGTATTTTACATAATTCTCAGTATGTTTACTCACACACACAGATGCAGCTATGGAACAAAATAATAGGAATGCCTGTGAAATGAAGAAAAATCTATTTATTAAATCTCTTATTTCTCAACTTGAAGTTCTGTTTGCATAATCCTGGTGTATATTAAGAACTGAACACGCCAGTTCAGATTGGATATTATTTCGAGTACCTATTACATATGATTTTTGGCCACAGTGAGTTTTAACATCTGTATCCTAATCTTGTAACTAGGACTTTTCATCCCCTGCTTTAATTTGCAAATGCAATCTTACCATATTTCATGTATGTTATCATAATGGCTGATACTGTGCTCCTTGTACATCTCATAATATTTGCTGTTATCAAGCATGTTTGATTTGAAACTTATATTGTCTTATGGCCTTTTCTAAAGCTTTTAAATTTGCTTAAAAGCTTTTTGGTCAGCTGTTTTTAGCCTTATTAAAAAATTACTATGTTCTAATATAAACACATTGAAAGCATACATATTTCAAACTGTACTCATTAATTTATATGACCTTGCCTACCAAATCTGAAAGATCTAAGCATCGGCACCACTAGTTTTAATGACCAAATATGGTTATATTAAGTATAACCATTCTAACACAAATTCATAAAATTATATTCTTAAAATAAGTTATATTTATTCTTTATTGGTGTTTATTAGTCCATATTATCGACCTTTTTTTTTTTTTTTTTTTTTTTTTAACTCATGAAAATTTTTTAGTTTCAATGTTTAATTTTTTAATGGTAAAAATATAATAAAATAACAATTTTTTAACTTTTCCTTTTTATTGCTCAACTTATAAAATACTTTAACAGAGTTGTTTTGTTTATATATCTTTAAAAAAAAAAAAAAAAAGCTTTTAGATTACTAAAACACTCAAGGAATGTTCAAAATTTTAACATCGAGACTTTAAAGCTATGCCAGTGATTATTATGTTAGTTTTCTTTCTTTTTTTTTTTTCCACAAATTAAAGTCTCACTAGTAAAAGTGAATTCGGGTTCTATCATGGTACCAAGGGGGAAAAAAAATCTTAATATACTTTATTATGAAATATATGAACACAACATAATGGGGTTCTAGGAGAAAATTGTATTGTTTCTAACTATAATTCAGGTACCATACCCAAAAAGAGGGGAAAAATAACTTAAAACTAAATGATATCTTAAGCTTTAATTGTTGCAAAAATAAACTGTTAAGACTTATGGCTTGATATTTTCTGTCAGAAATTTCTGATACAAATCATTATTTTTTCTTGACTCAACCAATTTCTTTAGCTCCTTTTAGATGTGAAATTTCACTGCTTATAATGAAAGTGCAAATCAGCTATTGGGGATTATAGCAGTATTTTACTATACATTTCACAAGGTTAATGGGACAGTGCAGAGAATGGTGGAATCTAACCCATGGCCCCCTTTAAGGTTTGATCATAACAGTATCTGTTGATATGTTTTTTCTAATGAAGACAAAACTGTTTTTTCCTATATATGCTTCTTGAAGCATGCTTCTATTCATAATTAATATAAAAATAAAACATTAAAGAAGAAAAAAATCATTGTTGTCTGTGGCATATTATAAAATATACTTTTTAAAATAAAGTATAATGAGATTCATTTAATATTTTTGGAGCTATCAGTAAATATCGGCTATTTGTTGAAAAATATTAAATATGTATTTTGGCTACTGTACAAGTGCTTTAAAAATTTAGTTTTTAATGTAATCTGACTGTTATGTAAAAAGGTCTCAAATCACAGGTTCTCGGTAAAACTCGACTCTGAAGGAACTGGGAAGAAGTATGATTAGAGATGAGTCAAGGCCAATTTTTTAATTCACATTCCAAAACAGCTAATTAACATTATGCAGAAGAAATATTGATTTAATAGCTTATATAGTGAAAGTAATAGCTTATTAGGTATTAGTTTAACTGTTAAGTTAATTATATTTATACATTTTTATTTTTAAGATATTTCAATAACTTAGAAGAATTTGTAAGAATTAAACAATGTCATGAATCATTTTGTTGAATATCCAGAAAAATTGTTTTAAATAATCAATTGTGTATGCGGCTGGAATTTAACAGAAAGCTAAGCACAAATATTTGTGAAAAATCAACAAAATATTAATAGGTTTAAAAAGAGAGAAATAGCAATTATTGTTTTGTGTTCAATTATATTACATTATCTGCAGATATTTTTTAATTACTAATGCAACATTTTTGCTTTGTAAATCAATCAGTAATAATAGGAGTACTTTAAATTTCCTTACACTTAGGTTGTATCATTTAAATAAATTTCATTATTAAAATTTTTATGATAATCTTAACTTTAATTTTGACAAATGAATGAATAAATTAATTAATTAATTAACTATTAAACATTTCAAGCTGAAATAGAAGTAAAAAATAAAACATACTGGGGCTTCAGATGTCATCAAAATAGTTGGACTGTCAATGATGTGTATATTGAGCATGTTAACCCGTCACTGCATGTGCCATATCTGGAACATACTGGTAAAACCCTTCTAAATTTCTACCTATTTTTAATTTGGGCAATTGGAGTTTTGTGCCACATCTGTAAAGATAAAATAACAATTTAGTATACTTTTTATTTACCTGGTTGGTCTAATATTTTTAGTACTTGGTTTTGTGTTCACTAAAGCAGAAGTGATTGTTAACAGTAAAGTTTTCATGTAGTTTTTTCTAAACTTGAAACTATTGAATATCATTTGTAAAAGTTTAGAGAGTTGAACATAGCATCTACTTTTGTTTAGGTCACTCTTGAATATCTATATCTACAACTTTTCAAAATGAAATTTTCTTGAGTGTGCCAGATCTGGCACAAGAGCTGAAGAGTGAGAATATATTTCAGTGATGTATAGCACACAAAGGTTTTGCATTAGAAGACCTACAAGCAGATAATCAGCATAAATTAACATTTTGTAGTAAAACTTTTTAATAAACATATAGGTCGCATTTCATTATAACCGTTTAGGAAAATAGAAAAATTAAAATGAGATTTAAAAGTATTTTTTAGAATTTGCTTTCAGTAAGAGGCAAGACCTGATTTCCGGGAGGGCATTCGGGGCAAGCGCCTGGGCCCCCAAATTGTTCTTTAAAAATTTGTCAATTGTGAAAAAGTTTTCGAAAGAGGGGGGCCCTCAATGAAACTTTTGCCCAGGGCTTCCAAATCGACAAATCGGCTCCTGAAGAGGCCCCTTTTAAATCTCTAGCCGAGGGCCCCCAAGACAGCCAGTCCGAGCCTGCCCTCTTATCAATGTTTCATGCAGATGAAATCATTTTATTTATGAAAAAAAGAAATGGGTAATCTAAAAAAACCTATTTTAAATGAATTGCAATCCCAGTTTTCCCTTCAAAGCCTGATAGCCATGATTTCAGTATGATGCAATTATCACTTGTTGCAGCTAATTTTGTCGCACAAGTGATTAAATTTTTTTATTCTTGGAAATAAAATGAAGCTGAAAATAGGTAAAAATCACTAAAAAATTAGGGAATGGGTGGATTTTCAGATTTTAAAAATATAGCAGATTGTTTTCTATATTTTTATACATAATTATGAAAATTTTGAAGTGGATTGTATAAACGGCGTAGATGTTATTACTCTTTTTGTGTGCTTAATTTTTTACAGTATGGAACCTCTTATCCGGAAAACTAGTTATCCAGAATCATTTTTCAATCAATTAAATTCCTATTTTTTCTGAAAGAAAGGCAAAAAATGAGGTTTTTTAAAAAAATATTTCTTATGTTTTTCTTTTTATTTTGAGTACTGCAGCTAGAGTTTATAAAGTAAGCAATCTGGTAAGGTATTTTATTTATTTTTTTAGTGTGCTGCCAGACAGTAACCGTTTTTCCATTTCCGGTGTCGGAGAAACCGGTTAATTTTCTTTCACATGTTATCACACGAAACGGTATCTCTCTGTTATTTTCATCCACAGATTCAGGTTTTTCTCCATTATTTTCAGGCAGGAAATTCTATTCCCCCCCCCCCCCTATTAGAGAAAGGTTTTTTTTTTCTTTTTCCCTATACCCCAAAGGAGGATTTTTAGCATTATTTAAAATTAGGGAATCGAGCTTTGTATCACATTTGAAAGATATTATGCCTTATTTTCTAATAAGCGACATTATAAGACAAAACTGGGTTCCTACATACTTCCAAAAAAGAATTTATTTACCCTAGAATATAGTTTCTATACATTAAAAAATAGTCATTTTTGAAACCAACGTTCTAATTCATTTAAATACATTGTAATACATTCAAATAGAAATTGAAGCACTTTATTCATGCAGTTATTTTACACTTGAGAAAAAGCTGTCCTAGTCCAACTTTTCCATATATACAGTAGAGAGCCAGAAATCCGCACAGCTTGGGACCACGGCTTGTGCGGATTTTAGGATTTTGCGAATTTCGGGCCATAAAATTCATCAAAATCAATAATCATTACATTTCTGATTTTAAAAAAGTAGAATACAATTACAATGAAATAAAAACAGTTTCAAAAGTATTTCACTTATATTTTCACATTAAATACAAAAGCATAGGAGAAAAAAGAAAATATTACATGAAAATTAGCAAAGCAAATGGTTTCAAAATTTCCTTTTTCTAATTTTGAAAGCATGTTCTATGGTGATTTGTTCTAAAATATCATTTTTTCCTACTATCAGTTTCTTTTTCTTTCTTTTCTTTATTTATTTTTGCAAATTGTATATTATCTTAATTCTTGTTTTGTTACAGAACTTTGCTGTTCTAAAAATTTAAGCTATTCTTCTCCTAACTTTAAACTTTTATCAAATGAATTTTATTATTATTATTACCCAAGTTTTCATCATCAGAATCATACTTATATTATTATTATTACCTAAGTTTTCATCATCAGAATCATACTTATTATTATTACCTAAGTTTTCATCATCAGAATCATATTTATCTGGATTCAAGACACTTTTAAACAATTTAATCACTGGCAGATGACTTTGAATTTCATTATTTACATCAGAGAAGGTGTGCGGATTTCGGACGTTTGCGGATTTTAGGTCGGATGATTTCTGGCTCTCGACTGTATATACATATACATACAGAGTCTCCAACCTCTACGGAATATAATTCACCACTTTTTCAAAACAGCAAATTTTTCAATCATTTTTTTTCAAAATTGCCCACAAATTCCATGTCAGACTATCTTTGGAATGTTGAAATTTCGCTATATTCTAATACAAGTTTTACTGTTTAGGAAAAGTGGTTAATTATATTCCGTAGAGGTTGGAGACTCTGTATATATATATATACAGCTTTTTGTAACTGCACCACCAGCTTCAATAATATTTTTTTTTCGGGGGAGGGGGGGTGGTGGTGGTCCATCTAGGTTCTAAAACACCACAGTTGTTTTTAAAAAATGTACATACATTTACATATGTTATAAATAGTGCACAATTAAAAATATGTTTGAATTATTCATTTTCTTCATTTTTTTTTTTTTTTAATCAGAGCTATATAATCTATGATTATTAGCCCGAAAAAATACATTTTAAATCAAGGCAAATACTTTATATCTTAATACACTATACATATTTTTTGTAATAAATAGAAGATAATTTCACTTTAGTCTCTAATTATAAACAAATTCACAGCACAGTCAGAATACAGAAATGCAATCATGGTTAAACTGTCTGTGAGCTATAATTAAAGCAGCAAAGAAGATTTCTCTGTTGTTTTCACATGATTTATTCACAAGAAAAAGGAAAAATAGTACTTACATTCACCTCTTTCAGTGAAGTATTCAAAATTTCATTTGTTTTACAACAGCTACGAGATTTTTTAATCCAATCGTATGAAACTATGTCCATTAACGCAAAATTACTGTAAAAATTTTCCTATTGAACTCCCAAATTCCACTTAAATGAAATCCTGCTTGAATATTTTTTGTAGTGGCAGCACTATGAAGGGCTATTTTGACAATACCGGGTATGTCGTAGATCGACACACTGCCCAATATTTCCTTCCATATTAGTACTCTTATTTTTATTAATATATCTACAAAGGGACATTCGATTTACATTGAATAGTTCTTGGGCTTTTCTTAAACTGCACCTTCTGAAATTTACTTCTATTGCAGCCCTTTTATAAAGTTCTAAAGTTGCTTTAGCTCTTTCAGTACGCCTCTTGTAATTTCGTACCATTTTTCCTGAAACATACAAGTCTTTATTAAAAATTATGAAAGGGTAAGCAGTGGCAATGTCACAATGTGCCCCCAAGGCTCCATCACAACTAGCCCCACCTTACACCATTTTGAACTTTATTCATTAGTTTCCGAAATGGTGGAATGAACAACAAATGAAATACATAGAATAACAGCTCAAAACACAACCAATCAAAAAATGTTAGAACAGTTTGCATAGCTCAGCATTCCTAGTAGCAAGGATGATTCCAACGTAGGTTTCTAAGTTTACTTTTGTAATACAAAGCAGGATAAATATTTTTATCTCGAAAACAAAGCAACGCTCAACTTCCTAACATTCACAGCACACTGAGACCATCAACCCGTTCACTCATGTGACGCGACAGGTGCTGCAACCTATTGGCTCAGTCTGGAAAGCTCGATGGCACAACTAACCCCGGTCTCCCCTACTTTATCAGCCCAGGAAAACCCCAAATTATTATTTTGTAAAGCAAACTATTGTAATTTATTCATGAAATATTAGTGCTGTTGATAATTGGCCATGACTAAGAAAATAATCATTAGAAACTGCTTTATTGCTGTGGGTTGTAGCATTGTAGACAAGTTTCATGGTATATCTCCAGAAATCCTTCTTTCTCAAATACTTTTTCATGAAGAGGGGTAAAAAAAAGTATAGGATGATGGAGGTAATCAAAATAAATTTAAATTCATGAAATAAATATTTTCATTCAATCATTTAAATACTTTTATGGCAAGCTTGTTATATACAGGGTGATTGAGAGTTTAATGAAGAATCTTAAGATTTATAGAGTGAATGAAGATGACTCTAAATTGCATAATAAGTTGAAAGTGATAGTCACACACAATGTCTCAACCGTTAATCACTTTAAAATTGTTGAAAGAATTTATGAATATTGTATACAAATATATTTTCTTAACAATATAATGCACACACACACACTTAAAAAGCCTTCCCTTTTATTTTACCACCTTCTAAAACATCTTTTACAGCATTACAGGTAAACATTCTGTTGTATTAGATAATTAACAATTTATAATTTTTAAAGGTGCACTCTGTTGTTATATATTTGAAATCAAATAGAATTTTTTTTTTAACAGTATAGCACTTTTCTTTTCTTTTTTTTAATACTGCAAGGCAAGATAATATTACTGTGATTTTTTGAGAATTATCTCAAGAAACTGAAAAAAATCTTACTTTTCTATAATAAAGGATATTTTTGTGACACATACTACGGTAATTTATATTTATAAGAAGCATGAAAATATCTTTTGTGGTCAACTGCAGACTGTTCATTTTTAATTTGATTTGGTATTAGTAGTATCAAGCTTTTAACTAAAATTCGTAATTATTTCTTTGCTATAAAAATCATTAGGAGTATTGGAAAAAACACTCAAAATACTGGTGTTAAACAATAAAGTCAATAAAAAACTTTGTAAAAAACACACATAAGATGTTAAAGGTAAGATCTCTTTTCAGTTCCCTGTGTTGCTTGCGACGAAGGGCTTGGACTGATGAAGGCCAAAACAATTTTTGGTTGAATCATGCATATCGTCTTACCTTTAACATCTTATGTTTGTTTTTTACAAAGTTTTTTATTGACTTCATTAGGAGTATTATTTCCTGTATGGCTATACTGCCAATTATAATGCTGCAAAAACATGTTGAATATACTACAAAGTGCATTAGCAGATATTTTATTTATTTTTAAATGTTACCTTATTACATAAATCTTGAAAAAAAGTTTGTTCACTATTTGTCAACAACAATGTTGCATATGGAATAGTTACAGCTTATGGAATATACCAATAAATGTTTGATAATCCTTGACTAATTTCAGCATATTGCTGCCATTAATCCTTACTAAATAAAATATTCTAGTTGCTATTGATGTATTCCATGCTTTGTGATAATTCTGCTTATTTTTGTAACCAAGTTACATACAGATTTTTTTTTTAGTTAGTTATTTTATACATTGTTTGCTGGTTATACATAAATTAGTTAAAGAGAGAAGGAATGCATTGAAATAAGCAAAAGATGTACTATGAAAAAATATAGCTTTACTAGTAGCTTAGTAACTTTAGTTGGAATAATATGCAAACAATGAATTCTTTTTTCAGTTATATGAAAGAAAATTTATATAAAATTTTATATCCATTTGTGCAAAATTCTGTGGCAAAAATACGAAGAATTGTGCAGAAAATGTAAAGAATTGTACTCTTTTGTTCAGTGATTCAAATGACATTAGAGTAGAAATAAATGCATGATTTAAAACATGGTGGAACCTCAAGAGACTTTCTATCACTAAGACTTCACAAAAAAATATGTAATTGAATTTATCATATGTTGGAGAACTTAAGGGTCTATTTGTTAAGAGCATGAGATGACAAAGTGTATGTACAAAATAAGTTTCAGCCAGCTCATTTGTTAATGAGATTGCTGAGTTTAGTTTTGCTAAATTTCAAGTGAGCTCTGATGGAACATACTTTATATTTAAAAATAAAGTTTGGAGTAGGCCAATAATAAACCTTAATATATTGAAATTCACTTGTGACATACCTAAGTTGTTCATTAAGCCTCATTTTGTGTCTTAAGTAAGACTAGATAATCAGTATATTATTATATTAGCAGTGATTATCTGGTATTTAATTATGTTTAAAATGCTGTTGATAACTAATATATATAGTTAATTGTGCACCAGATTTTTACAGTGTTAAAGAGGAAAATGGTTGAAATCTCACTGATTATTAAATATGATTATTGTTTATGCCTGCATTGATTTTAGCATAACTCATTTTTTTAAATGCATGAAAAAATGACTATTCTGATAATTGAGATATTATTAGTGTCTTGTTTAAGTATTTGAATAATTTATGTTTGAAATAATGCCAATAATTTAAATTATATTAACTGCATGGTGGATTAAACCAACTTCAGTTTTTTTTATTTTCATAATTTGTGTGTACAAACAAGCATTAAACTGTATTAACAATTGTTCGAATGCTAAACATTAATTTATTTTCAAATTGGTACTAAATAAATTTATATTTGAGCTACAATTAATATTTTGACTTAATTTTATTATAATGTTGACTGCCACAACAAAAGAAAAGTGGCATTACCCATGTGTTTCAATAAAGAAGCTTAAAAAACTTAATTTTTCTTATTTGTAAGCATACAAAAAACAAAATCGCACAGTTTTTTAAATAAGAAAGGGAAGATCACCAGCAATCAGAAGCTGCTGAATTCCTGAGAATTTTGTTTTACTTGAGTGTCATGAGCATCACTGGTTGATAAGAACTGTTCATTTTTCAACGAAACAACTTAAACATAAAATATTGCCTGTTTATCACACTTTCTGTACTCTGATCCTCCCCCCATTATCTTACTACCTCAATGTTCTTATATTTTTTCTAGCATGTTAAGAACCTATTTTATATTTTTTGAGGTTCTTTCTTAGCAAATTAAGGCAGTCTGAACTCTCTCTCATTCCTTGCATGTCATGTAAATATTCTTTTTCAGCTAATAGTTCACTAGCCATGATTGTTGCATTCTATTGAAGAGAGTTTGTACTTGTGCAACATATATGTAAACCTCACTACACCAAGGTGAACTTGAATGAGTAACACTGGTGATATTGCAGTTACTATGCTAATGGCTTATCTTGGCACTTCTATGCTTACTGAAGATATTAATTTATTTTGAATAACTAAGAGATTTTTAATTATTTCATATTATAATTTTCTAATAATTTCTGTGAATGATTAAAAAAAAAAATTCTTCAATTAGTTTCTCGTACGATTCAAGTTAGTGTTTTGTTCTTGTGATTCACCACTATCATGATTGACCAACTTGTTTCCAGCAAAATGTTGAAACTATTATTATAAGAAGACATTTTCCCATAATCAATAGGCTTTAGGAGATTCAGGCATTTTTAGAATAATGTGTTTTGCTTTTAAGGAAGGTGGCTTAAATGCTTCTTCTAATGTAGTGAATGATATGAGAAACATATTGTTTATATGATCATCAGCATTGACATAACTAAATGGGCTTTCTGGATATTTCTAGCATGGACTTACCAAGTTATGCCTATGATCATTAAGTAAGAATAGACATTAAAGCAGATGTATATACTTTTCATTCACAATTCTGTATAATTGACTGTGTGAGATGTATACTAAGATTAGTAAATTTTTAACAGAAGCAAGGGTGGCTTGATGAGCCTTGGGAGCATTAGTCAAATAGTAAAGCATGTTAAGGCATGTGTAAAATCCACCAGTTTCACTGCTGAGGGAAATTGGCTACCTCAGGGTGATCAAATTGCCCGTTTTAATGTGACAATTTGTCCCCCCCCCATAAAACTGGGATGTAAGTAAAAATCTTTATATTTGAAAATAGTCAATAAGATTTTTTTTTTAATAGTGGCATAATAACTACCACATTAAACACATCTGGTGTTCTTGGGCAATCTTTTATGATTCTGGAAAAAAAAAAATAGATTACCATAGCCTGTAAATCATGTAATCTTATTACAAACTACTATTTTTCCAAAAAAGGAAACATCTGTTGTAAAAAGTAATGATTTTAAATATTGAAAGATGTTTATTAATAGACAGTACTTATGCAAACAACTGTTACTGGACAGTGTTATGTAATAGTTTTGAAGATTCTGAGCAAAACTGCTTGATGAAAGTAATTTAGCTGCATACATCTGGTTACCTGCATGGATACATAATGCATATGCATTCGTTACAAATACCTTTTACCTTATTTATCACAGTATTGAGACTATTTCTGTTTGTCAGTAGCAACTCCGAAAATCATAAACTGTTCTAAAGTTGCCGTTAAAAAATGTGCTCAAGCATAGCAGAAGTAATAAGAATAGCAGACCCTTTGGTTCAAGTATGTAGCTGGTTAGAGTGTTGTGAATGACAGCTCAGAAATGATTGTATGAAGGATAAACTCATTAATTATTTTGTGGGTAACAAATTAATTCTGTCTCTCTCTCTTTTTTTTTTTTCCTTTTAACTAGCCAGCATACAAGTTGAAAATTGAGTTCTGATCAATACTATTAGAACAGAAGTATAGAAAATTGAATGTTATTTATTTGATTTAGAATTACAAATGCCCTTTTTCATAAGAAGGAGAAAATATATTTTTTCAGAGGATTAATATGTATATAATGTATATTAGGGTGCTACAGAAATCTATAGAAAACATACTTTGTATTTTTTTTTATTTCCCCATCTTATTTAATGCCACTATATTATAATGATAATTTGTGTAAAATTTTGGTAAAATATATTTATATTTAGAGGTTGCTAATGTATTCAAATTTTGTAATATTGATAATAATGTGCAAGGATGCGTCATCTTTGAAAAATGTATATCTATTAAAAAAGAAACTGTGCAATAAAAAAAAAAAAAAGAAGAAAAGAATTATGAAAAACCAATCAAATACACAATATATATAACAACTCACTCGTTAGGTCTGCAGTTAATTTTTAAAAGTACTTTTCTTGCAACCACGATTCTTTTTGTGGTGTTCCTGAACCACTTGAAGAAGACACAGTTTCTGCTCTCCGTTCTTAGCGATAGCCTTAGCAAATGCTTTGATAAAGGTCATGCCATGCTCCGCTTTGTCATTCTTTACTCTGTTTCTTTGCTATTTCAAAGCCTCGCTGATAGCTATCTTGAAGTTCCCAGTGCTCATGATCAATTTGCAGGAACTTTTTGTTGATGCATTTTAGGCAAAAAAAACATTGCTGTGTTTTTCGTCACAAATCTGGATAAGGTCTTAGTCATCAGTTAACTAATCTCTTGCTTCTGGAGTCTTGCATACTTATGTGGTTCATCCTCACCATCTCATTCATAAAGGGCTTTTACCATCTTTCGCTTTTCCTCCACTGAAACATCCAAATCAAAGAAACCTAGTGCTATGAGATGTTTGCTGAGGTACCAAAGATGTGACAACTTGTCGACAGCCATAACTGATATTTCTGGGTTTCCTCTTTGTATGCTACAAGATGCTGAAGAAGTTTCAATCATTTCTTGGTGCTTGCACATAAAGGGGTGCTGTAAACCAAGCTCTCAGATATTCTTTCACAACGAAGATACAGATGTCACGAATACCTTTGTTTTCTTGTGCTGCAAGTTTGAACTACTTATGAGATATCCACAACTTAAAGCTATAAACAGTTTTTGACATCTATCTGTCATAATGGACAGCTCCTGAAGCATGAAAGCATACACCACTAGAAGGTGTTCCTCCCAGAAAAAAATAAGAAGTTCTACCATCCCCCGTTAATCATCTTCTGCATGGGGCATTATAAGTTGGCTTTACACAAATTCCATTACTGATTGTACATCGATCTAAATGGCTGCCAGCACCTCAGCATTTCTCACTCCAGGTTAAATTAGAGTGGTCTATCGTTCACCATGACTGCTGAAATCGCTTAAAAAGTTGTACAGTAAGTCTACTGGACGTGGATGCATTGTGTGAATATGGCAGAAAGCACAACTTCTAGAATGTGGTGCTAGCAAGCAAAACTCATAAGTTGTTTTCTTAGCTTTTGTTCCAATGTCAAACATGTTCCAGTTGTAATACCAGTATTACAGGATGTTGGATCGAAGCATATACTCCTTACAAGCTCAGTAAGTGCCAATTTACCTAACCATTCTGCTATGCCATTTACCATAGCAATTCCTGTCTCTGACTGTAATTTGAGAACACCGAATAGTTGATCATCAATGTTTGGTCCTAATGCTATTACTGGTAGGTGACCCTCCTTTGCTTTTCCAGATGCATTTTGCATTAGTTTTCCATCCCAGTGCACTATCAAGGGGGCTACACCCATAGATTAAAAGGTTTTTTGTGCGATAATGACTAGTTTAGAGCAGATAGTTTGCCTTTGCCATCTTATGTATGAGGGACTAAGTGTAAAATCGTCCACGTTTTGACCCATACTGTCGCTGTGAGTAAGATTGCGCTCATGACACATGGTTACTAAGAAAGCCAGGACAAGCAAGAAAATCTTATTTATTTAACTGACTAGGCATTGTTTTTCTTGTAGAGTCGTTAAGCATTTGAAATGATACCCTTTCACATGTAGTACTATTTTGGGTAATGGCATTATACACTATTCTTAATTTGTCCATTTTGCCAATTTTCAATAGAATTCAATTGTGTTGCACAACCTCTAGTTATTATTCAATTGAACTGAAATTTTGCATACATCATATTTATAAATAGCGTAAAAAAATTGCAGTGTGAGAACTAAGAAATTTAAAAAAAAAAAAAAAAGCATCCTAATGTGTATGTGTATATATATATATATATATATATTATATATACACACACATGCATACATACATACGGTGTCCCAAAAACACTTATCTAGGCTTTTCTTCCTTAAATATTGATCATAGACATATACAATAAAAAGTTGCATAAAAGAAGGTACAGAATTTTATGGTATTAATTAAAATTTCCAGGAATTAAATCTAAAGAAATACAAAATTTAAAATTGTATACCGCCCCCGTTCAAAAAAAATTCCTAGTCAGTGAAATGTGCCCAATACACTAATTAAGTGTTGCACAAAGTTTGACTTTCATCATAAAAAGGCTCAGAGATATGTTTAAACAAATTCATTGAGGGGCTGTACAATACCACTGATAGCAGAAGTTTTATGTATTTATACAATTATTGTTTTCGTTTGTAATTTGTGTATGACCCCCTCAAATGCGATCATTTGACATGATTTTTTCCCTTCAAGAACTGTTGAAAAGTGGTTTAAGTCAGCATATATTTATTTTGATATCTCCTACACCTTTTTAGGATAAAATGCTGAAATTTTGTACATCCCCCAATTAAAGTATAGGGCTCATTTTAATTATTGGTAATTTTTTTAATGAGCTGTATAAAAATTTTAAATTTTGTATTTCTTTAGATTTTAATGGATACCTTAAAATTCTATACCTTTTTTAAAGCAATTATGTAATTTAATGTCATGATCAATATTAAAAGAATAAAAGCATGTTTTTGGAACACCCTATATATATATATATATATATACAGTAAAACCTTGATACAATGATACTTAAGGGACCTAGTAAAATTGTTGCTCTAGAGGAATGTATCTTTATATTGATGGGAGATTATATTGTATGGAAATTCGGCAGGACTGCAAAATTTGATTGTTATAAAGGATTTATTGTTGAATTGATTATCGTTATAGCGATATTTTAAAGTATATTGTACGTATGTATAATCTTTTTTTGAATTGAGTTTTGTAAATAAACAACAGTTCTCAGAAAATGACACTTATTGAGCAGCAAAATATTTATACAACTCTGTAAATTAAACTCAATATGAAAAAATAGGAAATAAAATTTCTCTCTAAAAGCCAGTACCCCAAAAACATGAAAGGGAAAAAGATACATATGTGTAAAAAATAGTTACTATCATTATTTGCTATGATTTTATCTGCAGTACTATTTATAAATATCCACCTATTTAAATTGTTTCGGTTGAGCGTTCGTAAATGCCCAACCATTGTCACTTGTGCAACTAGTTTTAGGCATTCTTAAAATTTCAATTTTTGAACCTATATCGGTTGATCATCAGTCTTAGTCTACTGTGCGCAGTTAGTTGAAAACTAAATCAACTGAGACATGTTCATGACTGGCATGAACTGTTCTCATGCCAATTAATTTAGTTTTTAATAGTTTATTGAACAGTTTTCTTGGGGATTGTACAGTTCAGGGTTCCCATTAGAAAAAAAAATTGGGGGAGATTTCTCACCCATCCAAAAATTTTGAATGAGATTTCTGAAAGTTAAGTGAGAACAGAAATATTGTTTAAAATCATTTTATTTTATTTATTTATAGTACAATTTCAATAACACCGATTTTTCCGTTCATTAAAAAATTTTACAGCTTGATCATATGGAAAACTTTCTAAATTGATATTTCCATCAGCTATTCTAATAAGATTGCTTAAATTTGCACTTGAAAGTGCACTGAAATTTGCACTTGAATTGTTAATGGCTATTCAAAGTTAATGAATATTCAAATTTATTCAAAGAATCACATCCTGTTTAACTAGCAAAAGAATTATTAACTATAATATTTTATCTAGTATAATAAAATTATATAAAATAACTTAATATTTACATAATATATTTATATAAATATTAAATTATATTATACTGCAAAGTTGGTAAGATAAAAATAGGTGTGACAAAGTTAAAGCAGATATAGTTAAGTTCAAATTCTTACTACAGTATAAGCTAGATTATCCAACATTTAACTGGAAAATTTCAGTTTTTTTTGCGGTGGGGGGGGGGGGTCTTCTTAAAAGATTGATTAACTCTTACTGTGAACGACAACTAAACTTAGAACGGAAGGGGGGGTTCCAAATTTCAAACTGCCAGAGGTTATCAATAATTCCATGAATCATGGTGGTATATAAAAAAACAAACAGATGAAATGCTCTCAAAACTCATATACGGTGGACACACATACAAAAACAAAACATTTTACAGCTGGCAAGCAGGAGGAGAAAAATCAACACGTCAGCTCAGCGCCGATAGCATTAATTAATATTCTCCCTCTGCATTCCGATGATTTAACCGTGTTATCTCTGAACAGAAACTCAAGAGAGGAAGGGGGGGGCGCTTCATTGTGGCCGCCCGACAGTAGTAGAGTAAGAACAAATTTTTGTATTTGTAAACTGGCGTTTTTAAACTTTCAAACAGTGTGCGGGAATCTCGCGTAGGTGGCGAATATTTTGCAGCGCGAGAATACCTCGCGCTGTAATATTTTTTGTGCGAGATTTAAGAAATTTATGCGAGATTCTCGCACTCTAGCGGGAACCCTGGTATCCCCCCCCCCCGGATGTTCCAGTAAACAAATTCATCAATCAGGCAATGAAACTGAATAAAATTAAGTTCTTAAATGATACAAAGGCCAACCATTAATCATACCTGTTCCAGTTTTTGCATGAAAACTAGTGACACAAGTTGATGAGTTTACAAACACAAGATTAATTTCTACTTTTTATAAGGTTTTTCTTAAAAGTATAAAAAAATTCACTTTTAACAGTTCATATTACTCATTACTTATTTTTAAAAATGTCTGTATAAGGTTAAAAAACAATTCTGTTTCTAAATTGTGCTGTTTCTTCTATTATTCTCATATAGAATAACAGCTATCAGAACCATTAAAAGAATTTTGATCCTACTATTGAAATGTGACTATCAAGATGTGCAAACTTCTATCCGTACATTATTGTAGTTCTAGCAGCTAATTTAGCAGTGTATTGTACTCTGGAAGGGAAAATATTGATTTGTAGAAGTTAGACAATTTTATAAAATTGACACACATTTATCTGGTGTTTTTTAAAAAAATTCAAATATGTAAAACGACTTTTTCATTTCATTTTAGATCATGTTTTTCAAGATCAAGAATTCAATTAGCTGTTTCAGTAAACTGAAGCCTTGCAATTTGTCTTTTACTATACTGCCATTTCTGTCATTAGTATTTTCTTTGCATTATTCAAGACCCCCCCCCCCCCCCAAACTTTTGTTTTGTTTTGTTTTTGTTAAAAATATATATGAAGAATTTAATGTTCACCATTTCAAAATTAACTTGTAGATTACATATCTGCAAGTTCATTTTGAAGTATTTGTGTTAGGTGAATTTGATTGAATAAATATTTATGGTCTGTCAGGTGTACAATTTACTATGCACTTTCTTTTTGAAATCTTTTGCCATCTTATATATAAAGCAAGGTTAATTGATAAAAATTACGTGATTATTTGGTTTTTGTTCTATAATTGAAATGTTTCTTTGTTGCGAGATTTACTTGTTTGTTGTAAATAGTGTACATTTGACATATTCTTGTATTGCACACCTTAAACATACTTGCTAGTTATTAATACTCAAATAGTAATGGGTAATTAAGAAAATAACTTTTGATAGTTATTTTAATTTAAAATAAGTTTAATTGCTGTGGATTAAACAAGGTGTAAGACACGTGTAAAATTTATTGTAAAATGTTATTAAGTTTAATATTTAACAAAAAGTATGTCAACTTTTGTAATCTTAGAGTGAAGTAGTAACTTAATTCACTTTCTAGTTCTATATATGTTTTTAAACTGGAATTATTTCATTTATCTTGTATCTATATATAGTTGTGATATTTCTTTATTACTTTTTTATGATTTTGCTAAGTAAAAAGCATAACATATCTATTTATTTAGTTTGGAATGTTTGAAACTGCTGTGAGTGCTTTTCTAGATGAATATCCTCAGCTTTTGGGTAAAAGAAAGACAGCATTCACTGCCTTTCTTTGCTTTTTGTTATTTATTCTTGGTTTGCCATGTGTTACACAGGTAAATTAGTTTTTACTCATTAATGTGCAGTAATAAAAGTGTCTATTTGTTTAATAGAAGTTCTTTTTTATTTTTTACAAAGTAAAAACGTTTTTTTTTAATATATTCAACAGTTTTGTGTCAGTTTTTAATCTTTTCAAATCTAAATAAATTTAAATTCTAAAAAATCTTCAAAAATATTTATTTAGTTGTGTAGTTCACATAATTTGAATTGTAATTTCAGTTCAGAAATATTCTTTTAAAGTTTTGTCTTTGAAGGTACTTTGTTTATTTCCAGAGAACTAATATTAAGCTATCTTAATATTAGTTCTCTGGAATAGAGTAAAAAAGAGTAAAAAATATTCTATTCAATCTCTCTAAAAAATGTTCTATTAGAGTAAAAAATACCTAAAATTAAATTGTCATAACTTTATACCGATTGTTGTACTATGTATGTTTTACTTTAAAATATGACCTTCTTGCAGCTTCATCTTTTTTTCTATAATTTTGATTTGAATTTTATCTATAACAAAAATTTTTGTTATAGATAATTAACATTATATAAATATATATATATGTAATTAATATATATATATATAGTCAAATTTTATGCAAAAGCAAATATAAATACAGTAGTTACACACGTTACATAGCGCTTATAAGCTGCTTAAAGGAAAACATGTGCATAATATTATTTAGTAAATACAAGATTAATGGCCCCTCCAGGCCAGCCATTGTTGTTATATAAATAAAGCATAAAATGCATTGTCTTCGTCAGAGGGAGAAATGCACAACCCCGAACCATAGGTTTCAGACTCACAGCCTGAGGTTTTGCCAAGGAAATGTGTTATAGTAACAACTGCATTCAGTAAAGATTAATATAAATGTATTTAAACAGTTTAAAAAGTAGTTATATAAGTTACACAGTAATTACCGTAATTTATGGAAGAAACGCTGCGGCGTTTATGAGTTTAAAAGTTAAAAAATAGTAAGTGCGGCATTTCTACCGGGTGCGGCATTTACAATATTTTTAATTTTTTTTAGCCGATCTTCAACGAAAAATTAAAAAATTCGTTGTGATAATTTTCTCAAAAGATGGCACCACCACCGACACGTACTCTTTAGCGTGCACAGATCACAGCGTAGCGAATCAGAATGCGAACCTACCCCCCCATAGAAAAGAGGTTTGATCTTTGATCCAGTTTTGGAGAAAGTCAGAGCACCCTGAGATGGGTCCATGTCCCGTGCTCTGAAGTGGATGGCTTCATACATCCAACCGATGTCTCCTCAATTAAGTAAAAAGAAAAAAAAATAGAAGTAAATCTTTTACATCTACATTTTAGAACTATAATTAAATTTTAATGAAGTTTTGAATATATATTTTGAAGGGTTAAAGTTCTGTAAAATACCGCAAAAGTAGCACTACCCTCTATTAAATGCACCCGTTTTTCACATGAACCTCTATTGTTCTTAAAATACTGAATTTCAGCCAAAATTAGTCTATGTTGCGCACGGTGCGAGTTTAACCCTTCTCCCCCCTCCCAAAAAATAAATAAAATAAGTTAATCTGAAAGTTTTTTTTTTTTTTTTCGCCGTGCGGCTTTGCGCCCTGTGCACTCTATGGAATAAACACTGCCAACTAATTGGTATGCTCAAGAAATGCTGAGTGCTTTTAAAATAAATCCCAATGTTATAAATATCAAAAATAATAAATAAATACCATCAAGAGTTGTTACACAACATTCAGTTTAAAACAACAATTTGCTGAAGCAAGCTCATTACGTAATCAACAGCTGGCTATCTGCGGGGGGGGAAAATGTTTACTTTTAACTGGAGCCTCTTCTCACACATCGATTGCTGTTTTCATTTTAATGGCGCCTGGTAGTCTGTCCGAACTTTGTGCGGATGCAAGAAGGTTTTTAGAAGTTATTTTTTTATTTCTATAAATTCGCCTTTGTGAATATAAACATTGATATCTGATTATTTGATAATAGAAATCGTAAGCTTCGTAAAATAGTGGCAAATACTTTAAAACATTCTATGGGAAGGGGGAGAAAAAAGGAGATTTTTTTACTGTTTATCCAATTTCTCCCAAAATATATCCGATCAACTTAGCTTTTTTAATAAATTAGGTCTAATAAGTAATGCAACATATTTTTTATTTATTTATTTTTTGTTAATTAAGAAATTATTTTAGAAAACATTGAATTTTATCTGGCATTGACTTCTTCTGACCACGATCACCCCCCCCCACACACACACACAACCACCACCACTAATGATCGCAGCTGTGGCGTTTATGCCGGGTGCGGTGTTTCTGACGATTTTCTAGCTAACTAAGCTCATTTTCGTTTGTGCGGCGTTTCTTCCATAAATTACGGTAAATGTATAAACTGTATACGGCAAACCTCAGAGGTGTCTTTTCCCCTTACCTATAAGGAAGAAAAGGAAAAAATTACTTACAAATCAAAATGCCAAAAATCCACACACAGCAAACGTGTGCCACCTTAAAAGAAACAAGTTAAATGTAGTTCCAAAATCCCGAATTTTGGAAAAACAAAATTTAGGATGTTAAAGAAATTGCCAATCTTATAATTGGGGTTTATATGGGATTTTGAATAGTTTACATGGGGTTTTTGATATGCTGCCTGGGCCAGAGGTTGCCCATATATGCTTTATAGTAATTGCCAAGGTGGTTGAATTGAGACTTACTTTGATAAGCACATGTTTTTAGTTTGTGACTGACTGTGGTTATTAACTTGGAATGAAGAATAGTGGAAAGAAAAAACACAGGGGCATGATGGTGTACAGCACGTGGATGGCCAAGTTTAAGGGCAGTGAAAAGAAAATATTTAAAACATAAAGCTTTTAATAAAGAGGTGGCCAGTTTTAATTTGTGCATGAGTGGCCAATGGTCTAGAATCGATTCTGAGAAAACATAATTCTTTCGTATAATGGACAAACAAACATTTAAACCATTGAAGACAATGACTGAGAGAATGAAAGCTGTGATCAAAAATTTTCAGTCACTGCGTTGGATAAAACATTTAAAAGCTAAGAACAGAGACTTTATCGCAGAATGCAAAATTATGTTCATTTACCGAATACAAGAAAAAATAATTGTACAAAAACTGAAACTTAAACAATGAACATTGTTAGAAATGTTTAAAAGATAAAAATTTAATTTTTTTGTATTTTTTTAATCGCATTTTTTTAAAGGTATCTATTAATATTGCATCAATACTTTTTTTTCTCCATAGCTTCCTGAAGGATCTATTTCCCGAAGATTCCACATAAAGCGGGAATTTCGATTACATCATAGAAGAAAAATATTTGGCTATTATGCATGTTAGTGCAGAAAAAACATCTTTACAAGCCCCATTGGGAAAATCGTGCCAAATGACCAAAATGTTGCCAAGCTTGGCTACTTTTGGCAAAATAGTGCCAAATTTGGTGCCAAAAATAAGTCCCCAAAATTGAAGTTACCGAAGGCCTATGACCAATATTTCTCAAGATTTCTAGAACCGCCATAGGAAAAACAAAACCTCTATATCTCCAGTTCTAGTTGACTAATTTTGATGCAACAAAAAGCAAAATATAACTATTTGAAGCGAAGAATGCAAATTTTGAACTATTTTAAACCCCAGAACAGTGGGTTGCCCTGAAAATTCATAACAATAACAAATGTTCTATACTGCTGTGATTACTACACCACATGACTACTTTATACATTATGATGTAATTCATTAAAATTTATTTAATTTGAAATTGAGATACAATAATTTACTATGGTTTGGCGATTTCTCCTTAAATATAAGAGATATTGCCAAGCAATATTTTGGCAAACTATTCCAGCTTGGCAGTATTTCACGATCAGCCTAAATATTGACTGCCAGCAGATTTTCACTGTCATTGCAGCTGGCTATAGATCTTAATGTATTAAGTCTTTTGGGCCATGCTGTAAATAAACGTTTGATGCAATTCATTAAAGCTTATTTAATTTGAAATTGAGATAAGGTACTTCAACAACATTAAGATTTGGAGAAATGTATACGATATCAACAAATGGGGTTTGGTTCTAAAAACTTATTTTTGGCAATATTTTGCCAAGCATCTTCCCTAATATTTGATGGGGTTTTTTTTACATGCCCAAAGCAATGATCTTCCACATTTGTTAAAGCTGGGTGCAGATTTTAATGTATTGTCATTTTGGTGGCCCTGTAAATAAACTACAAAATATATTTAGTCGTAAATGTAGGCAAATATGTTTAGTTAATCGCTCTAAAAATAGTTTCATGCAGTAACATCGACCAGTTCAAATAAACTAAACCTGTTCATTTCATGAATTTGAATGCATTAAATTGTCAACAATGGGATCGTTATTTAACTTTTCTCAACTCATAGTTGGTCCCCCAAAGTAAATATTTTTTTGCTTGAAAACTGATGCCAACACAGCAGGTAAAGTGGTGTAAGTCATCATTTTTAAAAACGAATTTTTTGCTAACTATTTCACTTAGAGGCACGGGATTTGTTTTATTAATTTTCTTAGGCAAAGAGCAGCATTCTTCTAAACATAAAAGGTAGGAAAGGAGGGACTGTATAAAAATTAAATTTTTCATTTTAATATGTGTGCAACCCCGTAAAAAATACCATATCTGAAAGCTACTCATAATTTGACGAACTTTTCTAATTGGAAGTATGTTTCGAGATCACTTACGGTATAAAAAAATAATCGCCTTAGCATCTATGTTGAATTACCTGGTATATCCTGCTTTTATATTGTCTTTTTAAAATATTTAAATACTGATAAACACCAGATAAATTGTATCATTTTATTTTACTTCACATGTAAGTATTTGTATTTTGCTGGTACTCTCATTTAAAGGTTATACATTTTGCTAAAATAACATCATGTACAATCTGTTCATTTAATGACATTTATTACAGAGCCAAAAATTTGGGTAAAGGTGTTTTATTGATTGTTACTGCTCAAAATATTCTGAAAAATTAAATTAAAAAACTCTTCTATATACAGGAAGTTTTAGGTAAATTAAAGAAGGGGATTGGTTCATGACAGGGAGAAGGGATCCCTAGTATATATGTAAATTGCTTAGTTGAGCTATATATATGACAGATATATTGTCTTTAACCTGATGAGTACATTACATTTGTAAATCCTATGATGTTAAAGTGTATGTTTTCTAATTATTGTTTTCTCAGTTTTTAAATATTACTTTTAGGGTGGAATGTATGTAGTTCAGTTGATGGATTTCTATTGTGCTGCTTTTTCTCTTATGGTGATTACTTTATTAGAAACTATAGCAGTGGCATGGATATATGGTATGTATTTTACTATAAAGGGCTCTACATTTTTTGAAATCTGTCCCTGCTCTCATACCAATGTATTTTACATAGGACTTCTTCAGAAGTTTTTGTTGGGAGCACCTGAATTTTACCGTTACACTATTGTAGAATAGTACAACTACCCAAATAGGTTAATAATATTTCTTGGTTAATTTGTAGACAGAAAAGGGACCATCCACATGTTATCTTTAAAAGGAAAAGTTAATGTTTGGGAATGTGGTAGGTACCAGGGGCTTAGTCAGTAACATTTTTTTTTTGGGGGGGGGGGAGGGGTTAGAGTAACTATGTACTTATCAGTTAATGTAGGGACACATTTTACTACTTGGGATTTTTTTTGTAGAGGGGCTGTAGAAAAGTTTGTTTTGTACTTATTTAAATTTAGTCACCTGAAAATTTAAATAATACCATAAAATTCTGCACCTCTTTATGTAACTTTGTAGTACAATG
>JAWZYV010013732.1:0-101968 GCA_038373885.1 Cheiracanthium punctorium | reverse complement strand
ACTTAGTTTACAATTTGATATTTAGCTTACAATCGAACTTTAGCTTTGAATTTGATACCCAGCCCACCCCGAAATAAAATCCTGGCTACGCCACTGGTGAACAGTGGAAATAAATTATCTCCCAGTTTGTACTTTCCAACTTAGTGTTCTTTAATGTCTTATGAGAGATATCGAAAATTAAAAATAAATTTTAAATACATACAGTTTAATAAAAACTAAAAAACACGCTTTTATAGCAAATCCAACTAAAAAGTGAAAAAAATATAGTTTAAAAACCAAAAAACACGCTTTAGTGATAAATTGAACTAACTAAAAAGCGAAAAATAATTCTTAATATAGAAATAAATTAATGAACGAAAAATGGTATTATTGTGAAAAAAGCGTGGGGTGCTGCATATATCAGTCCTTGAGAATAATCGATCGGTACGATTAGTACGAAAATGATACAAAAAATAGAGCACAAAGCGCCCCACGTTTTTTTCACAATAATACTATTTTTCGTTCATTAATTTATTTCTATATTAAGAATTATTTTTCGCTTTTTAGGTTATGGAAAGGAGGGGTGATTTCAGCATTGGGGTGTGGGATGCGTCTGTAGTATGTTTTAGAAAGGATATTCCCAAACTTTTTATCTTAGAAATCCCAGCTCTTTGTACCAACTTACTCTAGTTTACCTTACGTATGCCACTTACTGAAATTTTAGAGCACACACGGACGACCCCGGCCGGTGGGCCGTATGTGGCCCGCAATGACTTTTGATCCGGCCCACGGAATATTTCATATGACTATAGGCAATCCATATAAACTAAATCAAGATCCCATGTAAATCCCATTCATACGGCCCGCGACTTCGCTAACATCCCTAAATTTTGGCCCCCAACTTTCCAAAGGTTGCCCATACCTGTTTTAGAGGATCAATCACAATTAACCCTTTAACGCTCAGTGTTCCCGCTCTGAGAACAATATACTCTGACGTTTTGACTGTTGCCAGTCACGAAGAATAGATTGGATTTCTATAAAAATAGTTGCGGGTGACACGGCTCCACGAGAATCCTTCACTTTTTAGCACGTCCTTTCCCGTAAAAAAATGGTCACGATTATTTTTAACAGCACTGTCATCTGCTGAAAAATGGAAGAATGCGAGAACAGCTGGATAGATTGCCCCATGCTGAAAAAGGGCAGCCGTTGTCATCGCTCGACTTAACTACGAGCAAGAGGGCGGACGATCGAAACGTTCATCGCGTGCCGCAGATCTAGAGACCCTTTTTTGACGCAGCTGGCTGTGCCACACAGCCAGCTGCGAGCGATGGCAACGGCTGCCCTTTTTTCGGCATTGGGATAGGGTTGCGCCTCAAAGGGTTAATATATGGCATGTTATCATGACATTAATTATAATGTTTCTTGATTCGTGGGCTCGTTCGAGTCCTGGATTTACGAAAATTCTGAACTTTTGAAATGTTGTCCTATAATGATCTATTATTTTAAAAATGATCCTGTTTTTTTATAAAATACGGAAAGACGTTCTCTCGATTATGTAAATAGCAGGATAATTGAGGATGAGTTCAAAAATTTCGATTTTTTTTAGCAAATTAAGGACTCGTACGAATCATGTGATTGGTTTCTTTGATTTACTTACATTCTCTACATTGCACATTATAATTGCCCAGACAGCACAGCAAACTTGCAGCAAGCTTGATTTATCAAGTCAATAAGCTTGAATTAAGCTTGAAATTTCCAGTCGTGTAAGCTTGATGCAAGCTTGAATCAAGTGTTCTAGTTTACACTTGCCCAGCTTGCATTAAGCTTGACATTTCAAGCTTAAAAAATTTTCTAAATACACAGGGCGCCCGCTGGTGAACGCGCCCCACATACTTTATTTTTCCGCGCATTTTCCCCCTTTACGCTGTAATTTTAAGTTATTTTAATCTGTTTCCATCGAGTGTCCGTGGCTAGAATAGAACCCGGGACCTTTCGATTAGTAGCCGAGCGCGTTATCCATTCAGCCACCAGAGCCTTGTGCAGCTATGACTAAAGTTTGAAGTGAATTATTAAGCGGTTTTCTGGCCAGATTGATAAGTGGGCGATATGTTATTATTTTTTTTTTTCCATGGGATGCATCAAAATTAAAATGTTTTTATGTGTGATTTAGAGACTCTACTAATAGGGAAATAAACATAATATAGACTTAAGAGCAACACATGTTTTAAAACTTTCGCAACACTCATGAGCAATACTGCCGCTGGCCAAAATCGAGACAAACGACTGATTTTGACATCAATTTCGTAATATAATTGTATTTTATTTTGGAGAATTTCCATATTTGGAAATATAGAATGGGTTTACTTACTTAACACAAATTTTGTGTTAAGTAATCTGAAATCAAAGAAACAGATAGTTAAGGCTGTTCTTCGAAAAAAAAGAACTCTGTTTTTAGTCTTGGTACACAAATTGAAATAAACTAATAGCACCATGGTCTCTAAAAAATTCCAGATGGTTCTTCATAAGCTGTTTTACACACTGCGATAAGCGAAAAGGCTGTAGCTTTTGTGAAATTTTCAGAAAAAATTCTTAAACATGGATCCGAGCTGCAAGATTTTTCGAAGAGTGACACGCTTTGCGAAAATTTCCGCTTTTAAGAATTTTTTCTAAAACTTTTGAAACTGATACAGATTAACCTGTCTTCGCAGTATGTAATATAGCTTGTAAAGAGACAGTTTCAAAATTTTGAAGTGCCTGGCATAATTAGTTTATTTGTAATTATGTACCAAAATCACATGATTTTTTCGAATAACACCGTTAAACGTTACTTCGAAATGCTATATCACAGTTGCTAACATAACATGTATGGAATACAAACACTTTAGTCATTTTTGTAAATATTTCTTATAATAACAAATAATTGAAAAATTTTGCTATTTTTTAACGCTAAAAATTCTCTTTACAAATGTGGTTAGTTATTTTCCTACATATATTGGTATGCTATATCGATATAGAGCATTCCGAAGAATTAACGGCGTTATTCGAAAAAAATCATGTGATTTTGGTACATAATTACAAATAAACTAATTATGGCAGACACTTCAAAATTTTGAAACTGTCTCTTTACAAGCTGTATTACATACTGCGAAAACAGGTCAATCTGTATCCGTTTCAAAACTTTTAGAAAAAATTCTTAAAAATCGGAAATTTTCGCAAAGCGTGTCACTCTTCGAAAAATCTTGCAGCTCAGATCCATGTTTAAGAATTTTTTCTGAAGATTTCCCAAAAGCCACAGCTTTTTCGCTTATCGTAGTGTGTAAAACATCTTATGAAGAACCATCTGGTATCTTTTGGAGACCATGGTGCTATTAGTTTATTTCAATTTGTGTACCAAGACTAAAAACAGAGTTCTTTTTTTTCGAAGAACAGCCTTAAAAATAAGTTTAAATTAATTTATACAAATGTAAATTTGAATTATTTTCATTGTTCATACTTTATAATTAAAAAAATTATTTAACTTCTGAATTTTTTTTATCCTTTGTAATTTTATTTTAAAATTACAAAAGTGTAAGATGTAAGATTTTTGGGCCCTAAAATCTGTAGGCCCTGGGCAGTTGCCCCGTTTGCCCTGCCGGTAATATGGCACAGGTAATAAAAAACCCATCCCCGTTAAAACACATCTTTTACGAACTTTCAACAAATTTGAGGACGCTAGACAATTAATGTCCATTCTCTTTCACAGATGGCGCCATCACCGCACTCTGCAAGTCAAAATCCAGCTTAAGCCAATCTTGCATTGCCAAGCGAAATCTCAAGCTTGATTTAAGCTTATGTGCTGTCTGGGTAGGGGTGGATGCGAGACGAGATAAGACAGAGATTTTCATCTAGTACTGTTGTCAAGAAATCGAACGATGTTGTTTACAGAGTGTAGAAGTCTCCCAATGGCAAACCAAAGGTCGACCACATGGATCGGCTAACTCCATGTGTGTTACGGGAAAGAGAGTACATGCATTAAAGTACCTGCATTATTGCAAGTCAAATGAGTAGCTGACCCCTTTACCTTGGCGACCATTTTGGCGACATGACGACCAATCCAGCGACGAAAGAAAGTTCTCGAAACTAGATGAATTTTAGCTGTATCTCAATTAGGAAAGAAGTTACAGGAAAAATTCAGGACTATGACGTCGAATCCTTTATGACGTGGAAATCTATAAATAAGGAGCCACTCTCACTGTTGAATGGTGCGCGACAAACTGCGAGTATAGAGAGCAAAGCTATACGATTGCTATTGCCATTTGAATGGTGTTATTGCTGTGATACTTAATGATACACTGTAGCATGTTTTAAAAATGCGGTATCTGTTGAGATAAAATATGTTGATTGATTGAATAAAGTGTTAATTTTGTTTTTCGTGCTTGTTGGGCTATTTTAACCGAGAGAGGAGTTCAACTTCCTCAGCACTGGCCAAACCGGATTTTTCTTCACTTTCCATGTTCTTATGGGAACGCAGTTTAGTGACCAGGGGCCCTACCACGATGTCATCGGAAAGCTTTCGGTACTGGATAAATCAAGCCCCCCCGACACATGAAGTCACAATCCGCAAAAAACAATTTCAGTGGCGGCTTCTCCATTTGAGCACATGAACACTGGTTCCAGCTATATTTTAATATGTTTGAATCCGCCGTAAGTGGACTGTAGTATTTCGAAAAGTAATTTAAGCAGTAAGCAATTGAACTTTTTTATTTCTGCAAATCCAAGAAAGTTAAATCTAAGTGCAACAAATTAATCAAGTATTACAAACAAATCCAAGTAAGCGAATAAGTGATACAAAAAATTCAAGTATGGGTAGAGGCGAGGTGAAACGAGACAAACCTAAAAAATAACTCGCCAATTAAAGCGCCAAACATAGGAGTCTCGTAAAGGCGCAAACATACCCCCCGGCACTGAAGGGTTTCTTCAATACAATTAGCATATATAATTGTTTATCAATCAAATTATTTACAAGGTATTGAAAGTACAGCCAATTTAGTAATAGGCCGCTTGTAAACACCAAGTTTAGTTTTTACTAAACATACACGAATCATATTGTCTTTACCATATATGACCTTTTCAACTCGACCTAACATCCAAGAATTTAAGGACATGTTGATAACCATTGCACCTTCAGATATGTTGTTTTTGGTAAAGAACCACTTACTTTTTTGCTGTAAGTGATTAAGGTAGTCTCTTTGCCACCTTCTCCATACATCTTGAGTTATTTTAGTTGTGCGCTGCCATCTATTCAATGTATTTTCTGATAAATCAGTTAAATTAGGTTCAACTATGCTTAAAATTGGCCTACCTATTAGAAAGTGCGCGGGTGTTAGTGCTTGTAAGTCATTAGCATCAGCTGATAATGGAACCAGAGGTCGAGAATTTAATATACCTTCTATCTGATTGGTGATTGTTAAAAATTCTTCATATGTCAATTTCAGATTTCCAATTGACCGCGAAAGATGGAATTTAAACGATTTCACCCCAGCCTCCCAAAGACCACCAAAGTGAGGAGATTTGGGGGGGATGAATTTCCACTGAATGTTTTCTGAAGTAAGATATTTGGCCAATGTGTAATCAGGATTATTGACTAAATTAGCTAAGCGTTTTAACTCGTTATGTGCTCCGACAAAATTACGACCATTATCAGTAAAGATTGTTGCAATTTTTCCTCTTCGGGAAATAAATCTTTTTAAGGCAGCAATAAATGCATCTGAAGTTAAATCTGAAACTATCTCAAAATGTACTCCACGTGTTGCGAAACAAACAAATATTGCAATATTAATTTTTTGCAGTGGTCCCTTTCTTTGAAATTTGTTTTTTATGAGGAAGGGGCCGCAGAAATCGACACCTGTGGTATTAAATGGGTAAGATTGGTTACCTCTTTCCTTGGGCAAATCACCCATTTTTTCCTCACAAAATTTTGTATTAAATTTAGCGCAAGTTACACAATGATGAACAATATTTCTGGCAGTATTTCTGCCTCCAATGGGCCAAAATTTTTGTCTAGTTAAATGTAAAAGTGTTTGAGCTCCTACATGACAATTATGTTTATGTAAATCTAGCACAATTAAATTGGAGATAGCATGGTTCCGGGGCAATACAATAGGAAACTTACTATCATAATTCAGCTCAGAGTTTTGTAAGCGTCCGCCTACTCTAATAACGTTACATTTTTTATCAAAGAAACATGATAGAGATTTAAGTTTACTAGAGGAATTTACTTCACAACCAGTACTTATCTTTTGAAAGTCTTCTGGTAGACTTTCCTTTTGAATTAAGGAAATGAGCTTCATTTCACTGGCGGTAACTTCTTCTGCCGTCACGTGACCTGTTCTTCGTTGACCTCTGCAATTATTTACGAATCTAAAAGTAAAACTAAAAATATTAATTAGTTTTCTATAATCATTACTTAAACTAAGGAATTTATCGATAAAGTCAGAATTTAAAGTCACTAGGCATTGATCAGATGTCTCTTTAAGTTCATCAGAAAATTGCTTTTCTGCACAGAGGTCCATTACTTCCTCCATTTGACGAAATGAAACAGGTTGCTGGAGAAAATCAGGACCAGTCCACCACAGTTCGTCTTTGGAAAGTTGTTCAGGAAAGGCTCCCCGAGATAGTACATCAGCAGGGTTCAACTTGGATGGTATGTGTTGCCAAGAACAGTTGTGGCTTAGTCGCTGTATCTTTCCCACTCGATTCGCAACGAAGGTCTTTAAGAGATGTGGTTCACTTCTTATCCATGCCAAGGCAATAGTAGAATCTGTATACATCACTATGTCGTCTATTGGAAGATTCAAGGCTTGTTCAACTCTAGTTTTGAGTTTGGATGCCAAGAGACAAGAACAAAGTTCAAGTCTCGGGATCGAGATTGTTTTGAGGGGTGCCACTCGAGACTTACTAGTAATCAATTGTGATGAGGCTGCATTAAGTGAATTTATACATTGCAGATAAACTACACTGCCAAATGCTGCGGCTGAGGCATCCGCGAAGCAATGGAGAATAAATTTTTGAGAATTGTCCCATAAAATCCAACGAGGAATGGAAAACTGTTCTATTTGCTTCAGAGAGGCAACTAAATAGTTCCATTCAACAGCTAATGTAGCGGGTATTTTATCTTCCCAGCCCAAATGCTGAAGCCATAACTGCTGCATAAAAATCTTTGCCTTGCACACTATTGGTCCAAGAAGACCAAGCGGATCAAACAGTCTAGCAATAACAGAAAGAATACTTCTTTTAGTCCAAGATGAGTCTTCCTCACAATTGACCTTAAATACAAAATTATCTTCGAGAAGTTTCCAATTCATACCTAAAGTTTTAACTGATATGTTGTTGATTATCTGGTAATCGATGTTCTTGATTTAAACTATGGTCACTGTTCAAAAGTTCAATAGAATTCGAAGACCACTTATGGAGGGTCATGCCTCCTTTTTTAAGCATTTCGGTCAATTGTAGTTGTAGCTCTTGTGCCGTTTCTAAATCTTTAGCACCTGACATAGGCGTAGAGTTATATGGGCCCGTGGGGCTCGAGCCCCCCCCCCAATAAATTGTGAATAGAGGCTGAGCCCACCTAATAATTTATCACTAAATACAGAAAACTAATTTATACTAACATAAAAAAAAGTATTCACGCTATTTACAAATGTTTAAAAAAACCTTTACTTGTACTTTTAAAAGTTTTCTTCTTTTGATTTCAATTATGATTTAGTATTCATTGTGACGCCCTGTAACCATAAGCGTAAAGTTTTCAAAATTAATGGGGGGGCCGGGCCCCACAACCACATATATTCACGTCAATGGGGTATATACATATGAGTTAAAAAGTCGTAAACCCCCCCCCCGCCCCATGAAAAATTTCTGGCTACGCCACTGATTCACGTACATATAACTTACTCATAGTTGCCAACTACTACGGAATATAATCAACCACTTTCTCTACATGATTTTTCGGCTTAAAATATAGAAAAAATTTTGTGTTGCGCGCGCGAGCTGGTTACTATTTTGAAAAAAATAATTAAACATACTGTTTACAAAATGTGGTTATATTCCGTAGTAGTTGGCAGCTATGACTTACTATATATAAGTGTAAATTATTGGAGGCGCTTGATCTCTATGGGTCCACAGAATTCTACACCAATGTAAGGCAAGTATCCATGTTAGTATCTTCCTACCATGTTATAAGTTAAAAATAAAAGCAAAGTAAAAAATCCAAAGGGGAAAAAAAAACATTTTCGATGAAATAGTGCATTTTAGACACATCTGAACTTTTCTTCATTTCATACTTTACATTGCATAATCTGGTTTTAATTAACCAGAGCCTGGCGAGGGCAGCTTATAGTAACATTTTGTGTTACAGGCATAGGCGTAGAGTTATATGGGCCCGTGGGGCTCGAGCCCCCCCAATAAATTGTGAATAGGGGCTGAGCCCACCCAATAATTTACCACTAAATACAGAAAACTAATTTACACTAACGTAAAAAAAAAGTATTCACGCCATTTACAAACGTTTAAAAAAAAACCTTTACTTGTACTTTTAAAAACTTTCTTCTTTTGATTTCAATCATGATTTAGTATTCATTGTGACGCCACTTAACACATAATGTTACTATAAGCTGCCCTCGCCAGGCTCTGGTAAATTAAAATCAGATTATGCAATGTAAAGTATGAAATAAAGAAAAGTTCAGATGTGTCTAAAATGCACTATCTCATCGAAAATGTTTTTTTTCCCTCCTTTGGGTTTTTTACTCTGCTTCTATTTTTAATTTATAACATGGTAGGAAGATACTAACATGGATACTTACCTTACATAGGTGTAGAATTCTATGGACCCATAGAGTTCGAGCGCCTCCAATAATTTACACTTATATATAGTAAGTCATAGCTGCCAACTACTACGGAATATAATTAACCACTTTTTGTAAACAGTATATGTTTTAATAATTTTTTTCAAGATAGTAACCAGCTCGCGCGCGCAGCGCAAAAATTTTGCTATATCTTAAGCCAAAAAATCACGTAGAAAAAGTGGTTAATTATATTCCGTAGTAGTTGGCAGCTATGAGTAAGTTATATGTACGTGAATCAGTGGCGTAGCTAGAAATTTTTCATGGGGGGTGGGGGGGGTTACGCCTTCTGCAACTCACATATATGTATACGGGTGTATGATAAGGGAGTGAAGAATGTATACATTTTGTATGGCAAAAAATTCCTCATGGGGGGTGGTTATGACCCTCCTAACACCCCCGCCCCCTTGGCTACGCCACTGACGTGAATATATGTGGTTGTGGGGCCCGGCCCCCCCAATAATTTTGAAAACTTTGCGCTTATGCATCAAAGCAGTTAGCTATAAGCTTTGCAGATAAGCACAAAAGAAACGTAGCAACGAATTAGCTAATAATTACAAACAAAGCCTAGTTTTCTCCGTGAGGCGGACCAATGTTTCCGCCGTAAGTGGACTGTAGTATTTCGAAAAGTAATTTAAGCAGTAAGCAATAGAACTTTTTTATTTCTGCAAATCCAAGAAAGTTAAATCTAAGTGCAACAAATTAAGCAAGTATTACAAACAAATCCAAGTAAGCGAGTAAGTGATACAAAAAAATTCAAGTATGGGTAGAGGCGAGGTGAAACGAGGCAAACCTAAAAAATAACTGGCCAATTAAAGCGCCAAACATAGGAGTCTCGTGAAGTTGTATATGTAAAACGATGAGAAGGGGATATCAGGATTAACCTGTTCACTCCCATCGTTTGCAAAGATACTACAACAGTATCTTTGCAAACTAGGCACTGAAGATTCTCTTCAGTGCCTAGCGTTATTTCTCATCCTGCTGTCTTTGAATGCAGTCAGTTGGTATGTGAAGATCTGTTTTGAGAAACAACACTGGCAAAGAATAAAAAGAAATACCGTTGTGTTTTTATAACGATGAGAGCGAGCAAGTTCGACTGGGTTTCAAAATTTAAAAAGAATGACCAGCACCTATGAAAATCCTGAGCACGCGTTTAATAGTATTTTGATAATGTGTAAAATAATGCCCGAGAAAATTAGATAAACTCCTTTTAAAATTTTAACCAGGTATGGGCAATCTTTGGTAAGTTTCGGGGCAGATTTTAGGGTGTTAGCGAAGTCGCGGGCCGTATAATTGTGATTTATATGAGATTTTCAATGGTTTATAAGCGTTCTGATATGTTCCGCTGGCCGGATCAAAAGCCCGCCCCTTCCGCCGGCGGGCCGGAGGTTGCCCATATGTGTTTTAAAGTCTAATTTATGATGACGTAATTTAGTTACCAGAACACTGCCTTTTCATCTTAGTGAGATAGGGGTAGGGTCGACCATTCTCAATTCCTTTTAATTTTTCTTTTCTCAGCACAATGCAGTGCTTTGGACGCCTTATTTGTCTCGTGAAGCATATTTTACTGGCACATCGATGCAAAAGATGCCTGTTTCAATATTGCCACATTCCGGGGAAAGAAAGGAAAAAGCATTCCGAGTTTCACAATCCAGTAATTTAAATTAGAGGATTTTCTTACGTTGTTTTTCTTTCTCACTTTCTTTTTTGACTGGACTTGCACTGCAATAGAAAACGCCGAAAAAAATAGCAATTGTTTAAACTATTTTATATTTAAAAAAGAATATGCATATTAACCCGTAAGAACACGAGTCCCAGTCACATTTTTGCTTTGAAAAAGGAGAGACATTTCTCAGAACAATTCTGGCCTACTCGTATCTTTCACGGGGAAGGTCAAGAAGGGGTGGTTGAAGGAATGCCGTTCCTTTCTTATCACCCCTAGAGAGTAAATACTCCCACACGCGTACGTACTAGAGCAGCATTAGTACGAAGGACGGGCGATAGATCGCCAAATAGGGCAATTAGTCAAAGAGTACAAGGGAGGAAGACCAGAAAGGGCGCACGAATACTTGACAAACGGCGCAATAAGGCACTCGTACCTTTCCACACACTGTCAGGTTAAGTTGAACTGGAGTATAAGGAAGTTTAATGATATAAGTGAACGATCTATATAACGCAAAACGTCGCGTTTCGAGGATTGCATGATAAAGATCTTCTTCTGCAAGTTATTTATTTTAAGTAGACAAAGATTAAATATATTGAGTGTAGACATATTTCACCAATGTTTTCCTAAGCCTTTCCTTCTCCTCGTTAATATTGCAAGAACACCTTTCTTTTCCTTTTTCTTTCTTTCTTTCTTTTTTTTTTTTTTTGTTGTCTGTCTGAGATACCTTGTGTTTCACTTTAATGTTTTATAGCCAGCACTGTTTTTAATACTTGAAGCTGTATGCGGTATTCGAACATGCTAAAAGAAATCCTGGTATATATACACCGAGCCAGATATAATTTTTTATTTTAAACATTATAATTGGATATCGGCCGTAAAACAGTTCTTTAAATAAAAACAAAATTTACAATGGCTTTTTGCTTGATTTGATTTGAACTTCAGCTTATTTGTTGAAAACAAATAGTACTAATGAAATCTACGATTTTGTGGACTAAAACGGCCGCTACTAAAGTAGATCTGTATTTAGTCGGATTTGCCTTTTTATTTCTTCTTTCAATTATTACTGAGGTGAAAATAGGTGGATGGGAAGATGTACGCTAGGAGCACTCTTAATGGGATGGACGCTATGAGCACGGCCGCTACGAGCACGGAACCAATCAAAAACTACTGGATAAGACTTCTCTAATTATCTTGATGAAAAATTTAGGGGTCGCGTTATATTAGGGCCAATACGGTATACCCCCCCCCCCCCCAAAAAAAAAAAAACGAGATTGAACTTTTTTCAGGATCTTTTCCTTCCTTGGGGAGAGTCTGTTTTAATTCTTTCTCTTCTGGGGAGAGTGTGTTTTAATTCTTCGTAAATGAAAAATATTTAAGATTTGTTCTTTCCTTGCGTAAGACAACACAAGATAAAAAAGTCATGAAATTTTGAGATGGTGATGGCAACCTTCTGCCTGATTTTCCCGTGCAATGCCTCTTATTATTAAGTAAATTAGGAAAAATCTAACAGGAAAAATAAATACCCCGTGAGCAAATGGGGTATCTACTTTTCTGTTAGAATATTTACACTCATATTTCTGTTGTGAATCTTAAATTTGATTTGGATCATTTTCTTAGTAAAAAAAAAAAAAAAAAAAAAAAAAGCGCGTTATGTACAACTGGCCGTAAACATTCTTTCCTACCCCCAGCTCAATTACCAGATTTACCCCCAGCTCAATTACCAGATTCACCCCCAGTTCAAAAACCAAGCTATTAGGACAGGAGAGGAGATAGTTTTCCGACAAGGGAACTCTGCGAAAGCTGTCAGTTCGATTGATTATTACTGTTCCTGAGCAAACGGAGAAACCTTTTACATTCTCAAATCCCTTCTTCCTCAAAAAATCCCTAAAGGATTTCCCTTGACCAGAACAGACTGGCAAAATATTTTTTCGATACAAATACATTGGTTTTTGAGCATAAAAATAAAAAAATACATTCGAAAATTTAAAAAAGGTACATAATACAAATTTTTTCTAATTAATTGGAGCATTCATGAACGCTTATTCACATTGTTATACATTTGAAATTCTTTAAAAAGAAAAAAGAAAAATTATATTTTTTTTAAGGCTGAAACATTTAGTTACGATATCTCGCATATTTTTTTTTTTGTTTGGACACGTTTTAATGCAATTTTCACTGTGTTTGCATTGTTTGTTTGCCAGGAGAGGACAGCTCGCGCCACTGAATGTGTCGCTTAGAGCTACATATACATCCTTCCCGGAATTTCCCGCCACAATTTGGAACCTCATCAGAAGGTGGGGATCTTCTGATATTGGCACCCCACGGAAATTGCTAGCGACCGCCGAGAGGACTTTCGGAACCACGGATTTAACGTGCACGTACACCGCATGTACACGGTGGTCTTTAGTGGCACGCCGGTATCGAACTCACAATCTACGAGACCAACGCCTTAACCACTGGGCTACCACGGCCCCTAATTGGCATTGGAAATTTTCTATTTTTTAATTTAATTTCATTTCAAATTTCGCTCTCGATTTGTGTGCACATTTAAATTCTATAAAGAAGTTCGCGCACAGGCCGCAGCGTGACACAGCTGGTATATGCGTACGGTATACATCAGCGGTACGGTATTTACACCCTATAGTGTAAATGTTTATATAAAATGTGTATTTCGTAAATTGCGTTAAAATATTTTAAGAAAAAAAATATATAATAGATGTTCCCGTAACGGAAGCTTTGGCGCTTAATGGGTTAATTAATAATTATGTACGTGAGATATTAAAATTCAAGGTATGTTATCAGATAAAAAGAAAAAATTCTTTGAAGCACCTCAGAGCCAGTCACTGTCGAGACAGTAAAGTGGCAAAAACGGCCATAAATTATTTCTACGTCACTCCTCTGGGGTACTTTGACATCCCCCCCCCCCCATAACTCCAAAACTGAAAGAGGTAAATGAAAAATATTTAAGATTTGTTCTTTCCTTGCGTAAGACAACACAAGATAAAAAAGTCATGAAATTTTGAGATGGTGATGGCAACCTTCTGCCTGATTTTCCCGTGCAATGCCTCTTATTATTAAGTAAATTAGGAAAAATCTAACAGGAAAAATAAATACCCCGTGAGCAAATGGGGTATCTACTTTTCTGTTAGAATATTTACACTCATATTTCTGTTGTGAATCTTAAATTTGATTTGGATCATTTTCTTAGTTTATCTAATGTACTTATTATCAAAATAATAGCAAAGCTGCTAATTGCCATGAAAATGACTTAAAATACATTTTTATACGTGTTTAAAATAGCATATTACTTTTCTTGAAATGTGCATTAATTAATAGCATGTTTGTAGGATATGTTTAAAAAAAAATAAAAATATGATTTAAATAAAAAAAGATCCGGTTTAAATTAAAAAAATCGTATATTTATTTAATTAAAAAAAAATCACGAACCCTGATCTCTGGGTCAGAGAGATCTTGAGTTACAGCCATTAAAAGATTACCATTCCATGAAAATTTACTGGTTTTTCCAAAAATTCAGAAATTTTTAACTTAGAAATAAATTGTTTAAAAAAATTAAAAATTAATGTTTCTAATATGATGTTAACCAGAAACCATCAGTATCGAAAGACATGATGTTTTGCCCACTGGTTAAGAATAAATGTATTTACCTTAAACCTAGTATATAAACATTGAATTGATAAAGTATTATAAAAACAAACTTAAATTACAGAAGTATATTTTACACACACTAATTCTTTATTACACAAAAATCTAATCGCTTGTATTGTCAAACAATTCGAAAATTTCTAGGTTAGTTAAAATAGGTTGTTTGGCTGAGGTAAAGCTACACTTAGGCTATCTGCCGAAGGGGAGATGGCTCGGGCGAAGAACTTTTTAAGGGGGTCTTACGCGCATTCACTTTAAATCTGGAGAAAACCTCCCAAAACGCCGTGCAGATCTTTATATTTACAGCCTCGCGAGTGGTAAGAACCCTGGATTTGTAATTTAAGCCATCTCCCAATGCTTAGTTGTTTTGTACAATCGGCCATTGGTCGGCCTGAAATTTCTATATCATAGCCTATTATTTGCTGTGTCAGAACAGCATGAATATAAAATTGCTTTGTAGAGGAGTACTTTTAAAACATTCACATTAAATCTTAGATAATTCATCCATACTAGTGATTAATTAAAAGTTATTTGATTGTCATAACTAATAAATATTGCATTTAAAGTTATTGGAATTAATTAGTTTTCAAAAATTAGTTGTTTATATCATTAAATATAGATAGGGGAAGGTGGTGTACCTTGGAAGCACATTGATTGTGCAGCCACCAGGAGAGATAAATTTAAACTAAAATATTAGTAGCATATATTTATTACTAGAGGCTCATGGGAAGTTGTTCTATGACTGATCAACACATGTATTGCTCATGTAAAAGACAAAGTTTGATTTTAGCATCAAAAAGTTACATTTCAAGGACATATTATTTTTCTTTCATAACTGTAAGTATTGAATTTTGTTTTGAACTAATAATCACAAGTTTAAAAGCATGTTTTCAGCTACATTTATGTATATTTGAAAATGGTTAACTCTTAACATTATAAGGTATCAGTGGCGCACCCAGGTCTTTTAGTTTAGGGGGGGCTGGGCTACATATAAATACTGCTGAACTCTGTCATAGTGACCTCCGTTAGTTATAACTCTCTTATAACGTCAAAATATTCGGTATCACTTGACTGTCCCATAGAACACAAGCAATGTAACTCATTATAGAGTCATAAATAATTATCTGATCTTTTGAGCGACGTTGTAACCGTGTGTGTGTAACAGTGTTTCAACTAACTGTAAGCATTTATTTAAAAACTTTTTGAAATAAATGTCTTTTTTGGTTAGAAATAATTTGAAGACAATTAAAAAAAGAAATAACTAAAAAAATTAATTCATTAGCGACAATTTTCATTTTTTAATGCTTTTCATTTCTAACTTTCTACCTTTAGGGGGGGTTTCAGCCCCCATAGCCCCCTCCGTGGGTGCGCCTATGTAAGGTATGGAAGCCATTTTGTAAAACATTTGCTTGTAGTGTACCTTGGAGGTAGCCAATGTTGTGTACCTTGGAGGTACCACCAAGGTAAACTTCCAAACTTTATTAATAATTATGAGTAAAAGTTGTTAGACTTCACTTTAATAACCAAAGTTCGGTCAAATAGGCCTAAATCTAAATGTAGACTGTTAAACTCCTGAAGTTGTAAAACAAAATGTAAATTCAAAAGCGAAGTTATTTGAGCTTAGTATTAGACAATAAATAATTATTTCAATAAATATATTAATAATTAGTTATATATTATTGTTTCATGAATAATATTTTTTACAATTTTTTAACAACTTGCATTTTTAGAAAAATTTGCACTTTGCATTTTTGAAAAATTATCATTTGGCATGAGTTTAAATCACCTGAACGTGGAATAGAACTAAATGGGTTACGCATAAAAGAGAAGATTTTAAACAGTGATTATTTTTATTTGACTAAACTTTATTTTATGCCTAAACTATTCCAACTTTATTATTTTAGTTATATGAAGAATTTTATGCTTTAAAAACTGTAAATTTAAAACAAATTAGACTAATATTAGCCCAAAGTAAGCCTATGCAAAGTCAGATTACTGTAAACAAATAATAAACTAACTTTCTTCGTGCTGTGTAGTACTCCATCTGTTAAAAATAAATACCTCCAAGGTACACCACTGGTGGTGTACCTTGGCTGTATTGTAAACTATTTTTTAAATAATTAAAAACGAGTACAGAAATGTATTTGGACATTTTATAAAAATATATGTAACTGCTGATAGCCTTAAATTTATGGAAAAAAAGTTTTACTGATATTATCCAAACACTTTTTTTTTGTAAAAAATCAAACTTTGAAAATACCTCCAAGGTACACCACCTTCGCCTACGTTCAAAAATAACTTGATTATCTCCAGAAAATGTGTCTAATGTGTAATAATAAAAAAAATTATAAATGAGTTACAAAACTTTTGTTCAAGTAATAATAGAATAATAGCATGAGCGCCCATGCTTAACATATTGGCTTAACTGGGTGGGATCTAAGATAAGTTAAGCTCACTCTAGAAATTTTTCTATACTACTCTAGAAAACAGTGAAACTTCTATGAGCGACTACCTTTAATCAGGCGCGTAGCCAGGAAAATTTTTCGGGGGGGGGGGGATATGCGCCTGGAAAATATTTCCGGGGGGGATATGAACTTATATGTGTATAAATAGACGGAATTTCATCACTAATCCAAACATTTCGGGGGGGGGATATATTCCGATATACCCCCCCTGGCTACGCCCCTGCCTTTAATTATAAGCGACCCCCTCCTCCAACGATCCATTTTTTAAGGCACCAATTTTTTACCCAATCTACTTATTGTCAAAAGATCCTCTAGTAGCGACCACAAAACCCTCTATAAGCAATCGGATCCGGTTCCCTGTCCGAAAATTTTCTAGCATTTTTCCGGAAATAAAGCAAACAAAAACCACGTTCCAAACTAATCGTTGTAATGTAAACCGACAGTAGGTGAATCTAACTACGCGTACACATCACGTATAAATATTGCAGGTTACAAGAGATATGTCTAAAAAACGAGTTATTTGCCTTACCGTTGGAGCAGAGTATTGATGGGATCGAGTCACACGAAAAAAGAAATTCGAAAAGAAAGTTGTCGGTTACCTTTGGTTGTGGGAAAACCCAGAAAGCAAATTTTAAAGCAAATATATTTTATTATGGCAAATTCAGGATGCATAAAGAATATCGGGATAAATGCTCTTTTACCAGTTGTAAAAAACAAAGTAGAAACAGAAGTACTCTCGGAGACAGAAAACACAAATTTCTCGTTATACTGGGAATTGATTTACATGCTTTAGGGGGAACTGGCTGTAATGCATGTTGGATCCTAAAAAAGTTTCCAAAAACCACTTTTTAAAAATTTATTTTGAGTATAGAAATGAAAATCCCTTCGAATTAAAAAAAAATTGCGAAAATTTTCAAATTCATTTAAGACAGTTTTATGTATTCAAATTTTTTGAAGATTATTTTTTCTTATTTACATGACAGGCCTCACACTCATTTTCAACTATCTCTAAATTATGTATCACATATGAAAAGTTAATAAGGGTTTATTAAAATAAATAATTTCTTTTCGAAAATTTAAAATCAGGTTTGTTAATATTTCTCATTTTCAAATATGTTACAAATTTAGCAAGGGCATTGTGTTTTGTAAAGTAATACTTTTTAAAAATAATTACGCTTAATGTTTCATTCAATAAAATGCAATACTAAATTTAAGTCTGTAATAGAAACGCATTTACTTTTAATTTCTCAACTATTCTAAAATGCTTTATTTCAGAAAATTTGACTGCACATTTTTTCCCTCTCTCCCCTCCCCCCTGCCCTCCCGAACATAAAATTTTGAGTTCAATTTGCTGCATGGTCCTGAAGGTCAATATTTCTTTTACTTTCTTTCTTTTCTTTCCCCATCATATGTTTCTACCTTATTCTAATTTATGTATGTTTACTTTCCCTCCCCCCCATTTCAGGTGCTACTCTTTTTAAAATAAGAGAAATGTTCAAATCAGTTTTTACATTTTTAGAGGCAACAAAAACATTCTGAGTGTTAAAACTGCAGAACATATTTATATTACAATTTAACAATGGCGTAATTTGGGTAATTAGCACCCGGGGCGGTCCTTCAGTCTCCCCCCCCCCTACGGAAGGCGGGTTTTCAATTAAAAAAATTGAACTCTGTAAGGAAGAAAGGTAGCTCTTGGCGCTTAACCCTTTAACGCGCAGTGTTCCCGCTCTGGGAACACCCAACTCTGACGTTTTGACTGTTGCCAGTCACGAAGAATAGATTTGATTTCTATAAAAATCGTTGCGGGTGACATAGTTCCACGAGAATTCTTTACTTTTTAGCACGTCATTTCCCGTAAAAAAATCGTCACGATTATTTTTAACAGCACTGACATCTGCTGAAAAATGGAAGAATGCGAGAACAGTTGGATGATTGCCCAATGCTGAAAAAAGGGCAGCCGTTGCCATCGCTCGACTTAACTACCAGCAAGATGGCGGACGATCGAAACGTTCATCGCAGGCCACAGATCTAGAGACCCTTTTTTGACGACAGCTGGCTGTGCGCGGGCTGTGCGCCATCTTGCCATGCGTCCGCCATCTTGCTGGTAGTTAAGACGAGCGATGGCAACGGCTGCCCTTTTTTCAGCATTGGGAAAGGGTTGCGCCTCAAAGGGTTAACTAGAAGACCAATGAAATTGCTCTCTCCACTTGTAACTTTTCCGGGTCAAGGTCGAGTCATGAGTCTAGTCATTCGGAGTCTGGGGTACGAAATCCCTACATCCCTTCTGCTACCGAAATTCCCCACTACCAGTTTTACATAGGAGCCGTTTTTCCCTCAAATAGAGGAAAAAATCTTTTTCCCTATAACTTCCAGCGCCCTCTGCAGGTTTATTTCAAATCGGGCAAACAACGAAGCACTCTCTCTTTTCCCCCATTGAATAAAACTGCGCCTCTCGTGCGAGTTGCGAGTAGTTCATCTGCTCATCTCATCAACACTAGTCCTGCGTCTGCGGCTCTTTGAGCTTGAGCAAGCTGATTGTAGTAAAACAGAGCTGATCTGTTCCGGAGCATTTAAAATGGTAAGTTAATAGATTAATTATATTAAGTAAAATATAGTTAATATACTTTATATATTTACTTAATATACTACTAGAATTAATTTCTTCTAATTCTTTTAAAAGTTTTCATTGTTTCCATTACAAAGCTGCAGTTTCTTGTCTTTTTTTCTTTTCAATACTTTTATTTGCTTCATCTTCTAAAATTGCCTTAACAGGTGTATCAGTAATAATTCGAGAGCATCCCCCTTTTTGCTTAACTTTCATTCTTGAAAGTTTTTTTTTTTTAATTGTTGTTTACTTCAGGCTTGTGTATAGTAACTTAAAACGAATAACTGTATAAAAGTGTTAGTATAACTGTGAAACACAAAGAGAATAATATGTAAAATGCAGTGGCGGATTTAAGTCTTCAGAGGCCCGAGGCGCAACTCAATTTTGAGGCCCCCTCCTCAAAAAAAAAAAAAAAAAAACTTTTACTAACCCTACACTGTTACATTGCGCATTCTATGTGCACCCTTTTTAATGTAATTAATGTTTTACTTAATCACTTTGATTAATAAGTTTTAAATTATAATTGTCTGGTGGTTGTATTTAAAATATTGAAATAACTGTGCTATGTGCACCCTTTTTAATGTAATTAATGTTTTACTTAATCACTTTGATTAATAAGTTTTAAATTATAATTGTCTGGTGGTTGTATTTAAAATATTGAAAATGTTCCGACTGGCCGCACCATAGCACAGTGGTTCTGCTACTGAAAATGGTAGATGGCCGAAGTGTGAAGGTCCCGGGTCCGGGTCCCATCGCGCGGCTGTCGATCTAACGGTCTGGAGTTTTGGCAGGTTTTCTCCAGATGTAACGTGAGTACGCGTTAGAACCCCTTAGAAAGTCCTCCTACCAAGGCACCCCCCCTTGGCAGATCGCCCTAGTGTAGCGTTGCCATAATCACACATAACAACAACATAGAACTACCTGATGATTCTTGGTTAGAAAAAAATATTTTAAATTTACTATTTATTTGTATTTTTAATAATCTACTAGTCTATGAATAATAAAATAGATTTGTAAATTATTCTAATAAATTTCACTGTTATTTGCTAATAATAACAGAGGACATTTTGAACAGCAGTTGAACATTTTTGAGCATTATTTTGAATCTCTTTCTAAAGATTCGAGTTTGAATTTTCGGAAATGGACTGATTGATAAAGTCCAAACAAGAACGAAGAAATCTGATTTTTTGATTCTGTATTCTCTAATTGCAAATTATATATAAAATATAAACGTTAATTTATGTTTAAAGTAAAATTAAAATGTTTTCACTCCTTTATATCTAATTTATGCCTACAAACGAGTATTAAAAGAATAATTTTTATTTTCATAAATTAGTACATTAAAAAAATTTACCTCATGAAATTTAATAATTTTTGTACTACGTTTCCTTTTTCACGATTAATACTACTAAATAAACATCAGCATACCTTTAAGTATAACCCAACAAATGCAATTTCATATTGGTCAATTTTCAGTGTTTGATTATGTTGAATCACTTTTTGTGGACCACTGGTATATGGCTTGTTTCAGTCATAAAAGTATTGTGTACTTGACAGGGACTTTTGAGGGTCAGAACAGAGGAAACTTGATCAGAAACAAAGTTTAGAAGAATTCTTTACTTGGATAAAATGAAGAACCAAAAATTTAACATGCCTGCAAAAACATATTTATAAATATTTTAATATGTTAATAAAATTTCCCGCTTGAAATTGCAAGACCGTAAGTAGTTTAATATTGTGATTTGTGTGTGATTAAGGCAAACCTACGCGAGGGGTATCTGCCTAAGATGAGGGATGCCTTGGTGGGAGGACTTTCTAAGGGGGTTCTAACGCGTATTCACGTTACATCTGGAGAAAACCTACCAAAACTCCAGACCGTTAGATCGACGACCGCGCGATGGGACCCGAACCCGGGACCTTCACACTTCGGCCGTCTACCATTTTCAGTGATATAACCACTGTGCCATGGTGAGGCCCTGTAGTTTAATATAAAAAGTAAACATTACTATTTAGTCTTAATTATTGCGTTTATTCAAAAACTAGCAATAAGTTTAGGACTATTAGTAATGAGAAATTAGGTATGAATTAAAAAAATATATTGAAATTGTATATGCTCTAAGTTTCTGCCCTACGTTTTCTATTACTGTTTAGAATTTTTCATCTGCGACTATAAAATACATGCCGTAATTATAATAGTTATCATAAATATATTTAGGTAAAAAAAATAATTTACTCATAATTTAAATTTTTTTCATTCTATTTAAATTATTGAATGATATGCTTTTAAGTAAATATGTATGTCATTCCATTCTAACTCAAAATTTGCTTATGAATTTTAACCCACTTCCTATCATCCGATCGAGCTGAAAATTTGCACGCATACAATTCCGGAGACACACAGTACTGCTCTTTTTAATTTTTCAATACTTTTTAACTATGAAATATTTCTTTTCCTAAAAATTGTGTTATCTCACACATGTCAGCTCGTATCTGCTTAGTTATTAGTCGGCAATTCTTTATCATTACATCCTCGGAAAGTTCTTCCGATTTAAAAAAAAAAATAATTTATCTCTAGCTTAAATTTTTAATGTTTAGTGATTTTTCGGAAAAAGATAAATTATTCCTTTAAATTTCTTTACATATGACATAAAAAAAAATATACATTCTAGGTATATTTGAAAATTTCTCTGAATACAGAATTTTCTTTCCTAAATCATTTACAAGACGAAAAATATAAAATATATTTAATTATTGACAATTTTTTTAATCAAAAACCGTAGAATCAAGCAGTTCAGGCTTCTCTCTTTTAAAGTATGAGAAATATTCTTATCAACCGTTGGTTGTAGGGAGGGGGAATCTTGAAAGGAGCTGTGTTTGAATGTCTTGTAGCAGTATCAGCGACTGCGCCACAATCTGTTTCATTCCGGGTATGAAAATAGGCATAGGGACTCTCTGCACTTGCATTTTTTTTAGGCGAAATACAGTGAAAAAATTAAAACAACACTATAAAAAATAATCTAGCAACTTTCCTTGGAAATAATGGATAGCTGAGTTGCCCTAGAATTCTAAGGAACGCTACATGAAAATACCTGGAACTTTACTGATACTGAATAACTCAGGAAGGTTCCACTGAATTGTATATAGTTCAGTAAAGTTCTTGGTACGTTCATGTCGCTTGGAATTTAGGGAGCCTCAGCTGCCTATTATTTTCAAGGAACATTCCTGGACTTTTTTACAGTTCTGGTCATTTTAAAGTGAAATGCGTGTTTTTTAAGCGAATCATGAGAGCAATATTCGGTTAAGGGACGGGTTAAAGGAAAAATATAAAGTTTTCAGATGGAAATGTTTAGTTTCTGTATAGTATTTTCCCCATTATTTCCAAGGAACGTTTCTGGCTTTTTATGCACTGAAATTAGGACTTGAAAGTATTAGTTATTAAAAATATTATATTGTATTTTGTGTATTAAGACAAATCTGCGCGAGGGGTATCGGTCTAGGTTGGAGGACTTTGTAAGGAGTTCTAACGCGTATTCACGTTACATCTGGAGAAAACCGACCCAAACTCCAGGCCGTTAGATCGACAGCCTCGCGATGGGGCCCAAACCCGAGACCTACACACTTCGGCCGAGTACCATTCTGAGTGCCTTATCCACTCAGCCATGGTGGGGCTACTAAAGTATTAATTTAGATTATGATTTAATGCTGTGAAGAGGAAAAGAGATAAAGCGCACCAAAGAAAGCATTGTTCAAGAGCGCTTTCTGCACTAGTAGCAATCCTGGAACAACGAACAAAGTTCCTGTCTTTTGAACAGAAATTTATGCATAATATTTTTTCTTTTTGAGAACCGAATTTTGAGACTCCTTAGATTTGTGAGGCCCGAGGCGCGCGCCTCATGCGCCTGCTGGGAAATCCGACACTGGTAAAATGATTGTAGTTTAAAAAAAAAAAAAAGGCTAAAAAGGTATTTTTTATTACTTGGGGTAAGATGGACCATGGTCAAATGTAACCCAACTCGAGTGGATCAAGGTACCCCATATTCTTGAATTTCAAAAATAGTGTAATGTTTTTTAATTCAATTAATTTTAAATTAAATCAATAAATTTACCTTATAACAGAGATTCAGTTTACTGCTCAAATCTCAATTAAATCAATTTTAGAAAACAGAGTAGCAGACTTCAGAAAATTACTCTGCAGTACCAAAATACAACTCACTGAAATAAAAATGGCTCCTTATCACTGTAACATGTGATTTCTTTATAGGATTTGTGCAACTACTAGGCGCATCTGTTGATAACAAAATGAAGTAAAGTAAAATAGTATTTCAAAAATAATTGAGCCTGGTCCACTGTGCCCCTAGCCCCAACTCCCCCTTTGGTTATACTTGGCGAAATTCTGCATGAAACTGACATTTCTGTTTCGCTAAAAGTGACCATCTTTCTGAAGTTCAAATGCATAACACATACGTAAACCCATGTGTGTGTCTGTGTGTGTGTTAAAAATTGTGAAAATAACAGTGTTAACAATATTAAATTCAAATCTATATGGAGTCATTCCACGTCAGTTCAACCAAGCCATGGCACCCGCGATCATGGATTTTGATAAAATTTTGCATGAATGTTTCGTGTGTGGTAGTTAAGAAACCCCATTTTTTTGCCCCTACCACTTTTGGTTTTGGTCTTATGGCTCATCAAACTTTTGAAGATTTCAGATTTTGAATCATTTTTAATAGAGAATTTTAAGGCAACAATTCTAAACTAAGTATATTTTATCTTTTTGAAATTTTGTACCCATTTGTTGATTAAAGTATAAGGATTTTAGAAACAAATGTTTAATTTTTTATTCTTATTTTTTAAAATTGTAGCAAATGATTTTTAAGAAATTTTTAGCGAGTTCACTTAAAAGTGAAAACTCACTTCAAGGGAAAGCTATAATCAAAACACATTTTGTCCAGAAAAAAGATTATATATATCCATTATCTTAGGGTGAAATAAAATTAATGGTGTATTCATCCCTTCAGATAAAAACATTAGGATTTTCATAATTTTTTTTATGAAATTCTAGCTCCATTAAGTCTAATCAACATGAAAAAAAAAAAAAAAAACTTGTGTTCTCAACAATGTTCTTGGGTTTTTATGAAACTTATTGCTGTGAATGTTCTGTTTGTAGTAGTTACAAGCCCTACAATTTCTTTTTGTCCTGGTGTCAATGGTTTTCATTTTACGGGCAGCTAAAGTTTGATCATTTTTACTATTCAACTACTTTTGAGTCACATATTCATGCTATATCTCTTAGCAAAATTTAAAGAAAAATTTCCCACTAATCATTCAATATCTCTGTAGTTTTGCTTATATATATACCCAGCAAACACAGCCCTATCGGATAAGTTTTGGGCCGACATCGGCATGCCGACGCAGAATGTGCCGGGGCGATATCGCTCAGCCGGTGCCGAAAACGACAAATTCGCGTCCGCCTGGGCGTGTGTCGGGCCGAAAGGATGGGGTGGTTTTGGATAGGTGTCGGCAAAAACGACAACGGTGTCGGCCCAGCCCTATGCCATCTTTGAGCCAAAGCCATAACGTTTTTGGTGCGGTATCGGCAACGACAAAATATCGAAAACCGGCCAGCACCTTACATATTTACAAAATACCTCAATTAGTTTCATAATTAGTTCTCTAGGGCATTAAACAGCCCATTACAGTAATAATAATTATTATTAATATATAAATAGCTTTCCACCACTGGGACTAATTTTGTTAAAAATACTTACCTAAATCAATAAAATTATTTGTTTTTTAAAAATGTTTGATTAAATTAAAAGCTTTTTCTGAAACTAAGGGTATTATTTGAAGAATTAACCAATATTTGTTGAATCACCAACTAATTTCGGTTAATTTCACAAAAAGCTTTCCTTTTTAATTTCATCATACATTTTCCTGAAAGCATACAAATATTTTTTGATTTAACTAAGTATTTTTAACAAAATTAGTCCCAGTGGTGTAGTCATTCATATAATAATAATAATAATAATCATTACTCTTAATGAGTTGATTGTTGCAGTAGAGAACTAATTATAGAATTAATTATTAATAAACCCATGTTTATTATGAGAAAAATTCTTATTTCGTGTAAATATTTTATCTTTTATTACTGAACTTTTATTTTATGAGCAGTTCCTCTTACCCACGAAAAAAAAAAAAAAAAAAAATGTACATTATTTGTTATTAAAAAGAAATAAACTTCAAGCAAAGATCTATTTTCATATTTATGTACTTTTATATTTCATTGTATAATCTTCTTTCTAAAGAAAAAAATAGCTTTTTGTAACAATTTTTCCCCTGTTGAATACAGACTTGCTAAGTTTCCAAAATTGAAAAACCTCCTATTTTTTCTAAGTCAAAAAGCTTGATATTTTTTATGCAGATATTTTCCTATTAAAATGCACATATATTGAATGCAGATACAATTTGTGTCTTTTCTGAAATGAGATTAATGTCAGTATAAACAGCACTGTTTTATTCCTTATTTTTATGATCTAAATAAATTTCAAAATTTAAAAAAAAAATCTGAAAATAAAGATCCTTAAAAGCAGATACAAGAAACTATCTATAACTAAAAAATGTAATACAATAAACGTTGAAAATTGGAGCTAGCACAATGTACAATAAAGAAATAAATTGTTTAACCCCATGTACCTTATAAAGAAAAACAAAATAATTTTTAATGCAATAGTTAGATAAATATTTCACTTACTGTTGTTGGAGCTTACCATTGTTACCAAGTTATATAGGGCTAACCAAAAAGATTAAAACAATGTTAAAGAACTTAATTATTCATTTAACAATTGTCTTAATCCAATTAGTCTTAGTGAAAAATATTTTTACTTGTCTCTTTACTTTTTAATCCGAACAACACGAAAGCCAGGAAACTGGAAGTTTTCCTTTACCTCACACTCTCAATACTCTCATCTCATCATACCCAAACATAATAAACAACTAACAAAACAACACTGAAAGTAAGCGTTATCAGCATTGTTATCCGCCGCTGTTAAATAGTTCGTATCGTATGAATAGCTTGGGGAAAAAAACTAAGAAACTTTTCAACTGTTAAGGTCTGAAATAAAGTTTATATTTCATGTTCGGGTTACTTGAGTGAAATAATTAAAAGGATTTAGAAATTAAGTGTGAAAAAAAAAAATTATAAGTAAAGCTTCCATAGCATGCCAAACTTAGGTATTGGCGAGAATGTACTTTGTTGATTTCTTGTAACCCCGTGTTTCACGGTTTCACACGCATGGCGTAAGGGGGTAGGGTCGTGGGGTCACAAAATCTTTCTTTTCCCCAAGCTGGGCCAAAAAGAAAAACTTGTCCACCACGATCCCAACCACGACCCCAATCGCCACGATCCCAATGCTTTCTGAATATTTTAGGGCTTATTTTATTTATTTATTTTTATTTTTAATGCAATACAAAATATTTTATGCAAAAAAGGTATTTGTTGAAAAAAGTAAATAGTACTTTCCCCCATATATATATATATATATATATATATATATATAAATGAGAGTATTATATATATATATATATATATTGCTTTATTTTATTCATATATCGCTCATTTGCTGTAACAACGTCATAACTCAAAAATCACAGTTTTTCAGAAAATGCATTCAAAGTTACGTGAAACTGAAGAAACGTATACTCGCAAAAACGATGCTACTGACATTTAGCGAGTCAGTTTTAATAGCTCAGATGTGATATTCTACTTGTTAAAAGTTCACATCATTGCAATTGTCCCTATGGTATTAATTCAAAAATCGCGATTTTTGAGTTATGACGTTGTTGCAGCAAATGAGCGAATGAGGTTCAATATTTGATAACTTATCCTTCTAATTATTTATATATCGTCATTCTTGCGTATTTCAGCATATTTTTTTTTTAATCTTAAAAGTTTAATAAGTTATAAGCCTTATAAAGAAGGGAAAAGGAGCTTTATAAGATATAAATTTATCTTATAAAACTGTAAAAAAATTAATCAAGTAACTTTTACATTATAGTATAAATAACTTTTTCAAATTTCATGACAGTTGATAACGACTAAAGTGTGAATTTCTAGGTTTGCGGCCTACCGCGCGGCTGTTTTCTCCAGGTGTAACGTGAATTTGGGTTAAAACCCCTTTCAAAGTCCTCCGCCCAAGGCATGCCTTAATTAAGCAGACAGCTCTCGTGTAGATCTGTCTTAACAACAAAACCTAAATAATTTTCATGACAATTTACAGTGAAAGTAAAAAGTTTAATATGTTTAATATTAAATAAAAATCATAATCACTTCCAATCCCTATTACTGTCTGAACGTGTCCAAAAACCCTGATCTACGGTTTTCTTCTTTAAATATTGATCATAGACATTTAGAATAAATTACAATGTCAGTTTATGGTATCGAATAACATTTTCATGAGATTTCATGAAGATAAATACAAACTTTTATTTTTTATACAGCACTCTTACAAAAATCCCCGATAAGTAAAATATACCCCCATATATTAGTGAGGTGATGTAGAAAGTTTGAGCTTTTCTCATAGAAATTGCCTACAGATATATTTATTAATAGTTACTGAGGGCCAATAAGCTTTGCAATATCAATAATAGTAAAAAAATATATAATTATTAAAACTATTCTAATAAAGCTAATAAACCATTAATTTTAATCACAGTTATATATAGCCGATATTTTACATTTTAAGAAATGAATTTTAAATCATTCTAAACCAGTTTCCTTTAAAGAGATTTTGTTTTTTTTTAAGCATTTAGAAATGAAAATTTGTTTAAAAACATATTACAATTACACTATCATTTAATTTAGAGGTTTTTTTAATGCCTCATTAATAGCATAATTTAAGTTTTTTTAAAAGCATCTTAAAAAAAAACAATATCAAAATAACAGCACTAATGTTTAAAATGAATATTTTCAGAAACAAAAATATTTATATATAAAGTCGTGACCAAAATTGTGGACACTTTTGGAAATTTTTAGATTTTTTAAAATTGTATGCTTATAGGATGTGTTAAGTTTCACAAAATACAAATTCATACAGCATTTTAAAGAGAATTTATAACTAATTTCAATGCATAAAACTAAATTTAAATATGTGCACTAGAGTAAAAGTTATAATTACTTTAATCTGAAAAACAAATACAGTGATGAAGTTAATTGTAATTTCTAACTTTCCAAGTCAATCACTGTTACTTTTCTGAGCTTGAATAATCTCTCGTCAGCTCAATAAAACATCGATGCCAATCTGTAATAAAAAATTAAGGCTACCCTACGAACTGCTGATAACTCACTGCAATCTTCAATATCTAATGCATCTCGATAATTATCTCTGTTTAACTTCTTTTGTACTACAAATATTTTAATTTTGTTTTTTGAATTGAAATCGCTATTAAATTATCTCTAAAATGATGTAAAAGAGTTTACATTTTGTGGAACATAACATATTTTTATACTCGTACGAACTTAGAAAAAAAAAGTTTCTAGAAATGTCCACAATTTTGGCCACCACTGTATACTTAGAAATTATTCATTATTCTAATAATTATTATTTAAGACCTAAAAGCTAACAAGATTAAATTGCTATGAATCAGAATAAAATCTTGCACTTAACCAGTGTAAAACCCAGCAAATAAACCAGTAGTAATAAGCCTTAATTGGTTAGAAATCAATTGTCCAGTGCGCCAAATTTAGTCCAGAACCGACAAACAGTCTTGGCGCTCATAGCGAATGAGCATACATACAAAATACAAACAAACAACAACAAAAAAAACTGTTTATTTTATTTATTTAGATTATCGCATTTGGTTGGGAACTAATAAAAACAGATTTTAATTAATACTAGCTTCTTACCCGTTCTCCGCACGGTAGGAGACGAATATTTTCCTTACACATATAATTCGAATTAAACCCAGTGATAGGAATCTCTAATAGTGAAAAATTGCTGGAATTCTGACGAAAAGCTGACTCCATGAGTGGAAATTTGAGACGATTGCAACATGATGACACAAAAACTACGTCATTGTCACTGGCGATCAGAAAAGTAAGAACTTTACGGTATGCAGACGAAACTTTTCTCTTTCGAAAAATGCCTTATTTCTACATCATATAATTCTCCTTTTTAGGTTTAATTTATAGCATTCATACATACCATATGAATAACATTACATGATGTTGAATACTATTTTATCTTATCTTGCATTTCGTAAAGCGTGGACAATGCATTAGCACAGTTATGTTGCAGATGACTTTATTAAATGATGCATTCTTTAGCATTGTTCTGCAACAAATCAGTTTAAAACTGTTTTTTAAGTTATTTTCATAGTTGACATTATAACTAAGCTAATGTAATCATAAAATGTTGAAATTTATTCTAAAATTTAAATTTATGAGCCATTACATGTTCTTTATTGATTTTTAATCACGTTTTCTTTCAAAAAATGATATTTATTTCAAACAATATGATAGCAGTGAGCATACTATTTAAAAATGAAATTTCTCTCATTAATCGGATATGGAAAATATATTACAGGGTTCATGCACTCCTTAAAACTCTTCAAAACGCATTTTACAAAATTTAGGGTCCTTAAATTTATGCGGGACTCCTTAGAAACTCCTTAATTTTGCATTTACAGTAACAATCGCGATTAATGAAATGCGCAGCCTCTGCAACCTTTCGGATATCGGTGACCATGACCTGGTGATGGAAGAAGAACTTATATTTCTTAATTTAGCGTTCGTTACTTACGGAAAACTCTGTAATAACAGAATAAAAATGGTGTGAATTTTAATTTTTGTCTTTCATTTTAAGATTTTTTATTGGGACATGCCTTGAAAAAACTATATTTTTCCATATTCAGTTTGGATTAAAATTTTTGTTAAAACATATTTGTAATGCTCAATGATAGTTAAGTACAGTCTCCTGCTAACCTAAGACTGCATTGGTAATCTAGAAAAAACAGGACTCCTTAAAAAAAATTTGTGGTCCTTAAATACTCCTTGCAAAAACTCCTTAAATTTATTTTTGAAAAATGAGTATGAACTCTGTGTTAAGTGACATGGATTGTTTCATTTCACTGATACTTATAATTTAAAAATTGATAAATTTAAATCATAATTATTAATGTGAATGAAGAGTAACATAGGAGACACAGAAAAAGCACACCTAGCTTAAAGAATTCCGTGTGTCCTAATATATTCTTCAAAATCTAATTGCTGAGATAATGGCTATCTGAGCTGAATGACAATATTGTAAAGTTGTGTACGTGACTACTGTTGCAAACATTTAATTTAAAAATTCCTAATATAATACTAACAAAAATTTGAGAGTAGCATGGGGGACAGATATTGAGGACACGTGCATTTGCATTATAAAAAAAAAAAAATTAAAAAATTAAGGATCCTATTTTTGAAAGAAGTAGAATCTTAATGATGCAAGAAGCGGGTTCATATCATGAAGTATTGTTTAAAAAATAATATACAGGACTTTCTTATATAATAAATTTATAAAGGAAGAACATTTCCTTGTCAAAAGTACACAAAATTTTCAAATAGAAACTTAGCAAAGCCAGGTCTCCTCAGAGGGGAATTTGACCTGGGGAGAACCCTGGAGAGACTACTCTGTCGCCTTTCATTTTTAAACTTCCATTAACATACGTTAACAATATCATGGTAACTCAGTGGTAATGGAGAAAATGAAATGAAAAATCAGCCTTATGTTTAATATTTTTATAGAAGCAATGTTAAGTGACATGGATTGTTTCATCACTCATAATTTAAAAACTGATAAATTTAAATCATAATTATCAATATGAATGAAGAGTAATATAGGAGACTCAAAAAACACATCTACATTAAAGAGTAACTTGTGTCCTAATATATTCTTAAAAATCTAACTGCAGAGAAAATGGCTATCTGGGCTGAATGACAATATTGTACAGGTGTGTAGGTGACTACTGTTGCAAACTTTTAGTTTAAAATTCTTATTATAATATTAACAAAATTTTCAGAGTAACATGGGGTACAGATATTGAGGACACATGCATTTGCATTATAAAATCAAAAATAGAGAAGTGTCCTATGGGTCATTCCATGGTGACTGACGTTACAATTTGACTTCATTTGTAACCTTTGAAATTCACCAGTGGCTTGAAATTTATATATTTATTTATTTTAAATTGATCAAGAGTATGATAAATAAGTACTATACTGTTATCCATTTTCAATATAAGAAATATTTTCTTTTTTTCTTTTAATTAAGGGAAATCAAAAAACGCGACTGATGTTACACAGAAGAGACATTGAGAAAAACGAATTTTATATAAATTCAAATCCTCTTCGAACTAATAGTATGAGAAGTAAAATAATTTTTTTCTAGTGAAGCACAGATTTCAATCTTTATGAAAACATCTTCTTTCATTTAAAAAATTGAAATATTTTGAATGTAGAAACTATTTTATTGCTGTGACTGATGTCACATATATTTCGTGACTGATGTTACATTCACATAAACATGCTATAATTATATATTATTTCTTCTTAAAAACAAAACTACCAAATTTACTTTTTGAAATTGTATTAATCTAGTTAAATCATAACATATAAATCATAGTAATGCTCATTGTACATTAATAAAATTTAAAAAATAATGTTGTTAGTGTATTTCACTAAAGGGTGATTCCATGGAACTAGGGACCAGCGAAGAAAAAAAAATATTCTTATAAAGAATAATAGTTTTTTCCCCTATAAAGTACACATTTGTGGATTTCTATAAAATTATGCTAAAAAGTTGGCAAAACACATTTACATATATTTTTGTCTTTAGAGGTGTAGAAAGTTCATCTTGCTTTCTAAAAGAAATCAACGGGTATGTATAAAGTCTTATTTTTTATTGAAGTTTCGTTCATTTATGAGAGGATTAGACAAGCGCAGAAACCTTTAACTGCAAACCTTGCCTTGAGAACAATTTTTATAAATTAGCCCTAACATTAATGTAACATCACTCCTAATAACATAAAAAAGTCGTAGTTTCATTTGTGAATTTTAATGTTATAAAAATGTGTGAATGTGTATTATAAAATATGTGTAACATTAGGCTCATATCTGTTTTTCAATTAGAAAGCTACTTAAAAATATCGGGAAAATAGCATTGACTGCTGCTGAAAGACAGAAAAGGTGATGAGATAAATTAACGAATGAAGGAAAATATGAAGATTATAAAAACAAAGCAGAAGCAATAAAAAGCCAAAATAAAAAAAGAAATGTTCCAGCTAAATTACCTCAGTCAATTCAGAAGAAGGTAAAAAGATTAATTTATCTTGAAATTAGAGAAAATGTTTGAAAAAGAGTATTCTGGATTGATTGAGGTAATTTAGCTAGGTCATTTCCTTTTTATTTTGACTCTTTATTGCTTCTGCTTTGTTTTTCTTAAAATTTTCATATTTCCCTTCATTCTTTAATTTATCTCTCCTCCTTTTCTGTCTTTCTGCAGTAGTCAATGCGATTTTACCAATATTTTTATGTAGGTATCTAATTAAAAGACATAAATGTGACTGATGTTACATATTTTGTATACGTTTAAAATTCATAAATTGAATCAATATTAAATATTCAAAGGACTAATATTAAAGATATCTTCATAAAGGAAGAGAAAATGACTTTTTTGCGTTTTGTGGACTAATCTTATTTAAGAAAGAAAAACTTTTATAGAATTTCGTGACTGATGTTACATTAAATATTTGACCTAATTTACAAAAATTGTTTTTAAGATAAATATTGCATTTAAGGTTTCTGCATTGGTCTAATCTTTTCATACATAAACTAAGTTTCAATAAAAAAATAAGATTCCATTCATATTTGTTGATTTCTTCTATAAAACAAGATGAACTTCCTACACATCTTTAAGACAAGAACACATGCAAAAACAGTAATGCTGCCAAACATTGCGTATAAAACTTTTCAAAAGGTGTTGTTAACTTTTTTAGCATCATTTTTATAGAAATTCACATATTTTTACTTCATAGGGGAGTAAAGTTTTATTTTTTTATAAGAATTTTTTTTTTCTATTGGTGTCCCTAGTTTCATGGAACCACCCCTATATTTGAAAGAGGTATAATCTTAATAATGCAAGAAGCAGGTTCATATCATGAAACATTGTTTAAAAAATCACATGCAGGAGACTCGCGATACAATGCAATTTGACTTACGCAAATTGTATTTTACACGAGTTTCTCACACGTACATCTCTTAAAGTTAAAATGGACTCCTCGCCCACTACATGAGAGTTTTTGCCAACAGTAAGAAGTGCGAAAAGGCATTTATTCGTTACTTTATGTGGAAAATGGTAATATATAGTTAGGGAATGGTTTCAAACTGTTTGAGGGGTGTTTATAGGTGCCTAAAATAATTATGTGTGTGTTTCAAAAAGTCGTTGTATATGTACCATATCCCACAATGAAACATTTTCACTTATGTGAGGGTTCTTGGAACACATCCCTTGCGCAAATCAAGACTCTACTGTAAAAATGTGAAATATGGTGCGGAAACATGGCTTTTTGTTGCATATAGATTTCAATAAAATTATTTAAAAAGCAAAAAATACAGATGGAGGACAAAATAACACGAACACCTGTAAAATAATGGAAAATCTTTATTAATAGGGGACTGGACCACCCTTTGACTGAAGTACAGATTTAATGCGACGTGGGATAGATGCATAAAGGTCATGGACGATATTTAAGAAGCATTGCAGGGGTAAACGGGCAGGGCGTTCCCATCACCATCTCAGAATTTCATGAATTTTTTTTCTTGTGTTATCTTACCTAGGAAAGAACAAATCTGAAATATTTTTGATTTAACTCTTTTAGTTTTGGAGTTATGGGGGGTCAAAGTACCCCAGACGAGTGACGTAGAATTAATTTAGGGCCATTTTTGCCACTTTATTGTCTCGACTGCGACTGGCTCAGAGGTGCTTCAGAGATTTTTTTTCATTTTATCCTATAACATACCTTGGTTATTAACGTCTCAAATTGAAAATTCATTCGAAAATTGTCAGAGCACCAAATAAGGGCCCCCCAAACTACCCCCAATTTCATAAAAAGTAGTGTTAAGAATGCTTTAAATCTTGGCTCTGACGCGATACAGAAAAATTTTTTGCACAGTGCAGTTATATATCTAAATATAAAGTGAGTCCAATGTTAAAAATTTTTGAAGGCCCCCCGGGCCCCCCGTTACGGGGCCCCAAACATGGTCCTTAACGCTAATTTACGCAATTTCGAAGCATTGCTTTGCTACACCTGAAGCCGACTTCCCACAGGATAACTATTGACATGTAGTATCAACGTAGTAGTTTGATTTTATGAAAAAACCTTTTTTGAAGGTACAACTGTTTCCAAGAAAAATCCCAAAAAGTACCTCCCTATTTGGAACATTCCACTGGCACGCATGGGGGCATTTCGGCGTTACTTTTAGAAGTTTAATCCACTGTAGCAGTATTGAAAATTAACGTAGTCTGCATATATCACAAATTTTTCCTCCATGTATCACGAATAGTTCTTTTACAGGGGCAATCATAAGAATTACATTACGCTGAATGGGGATCTCTGTAACTAATAAACCGATTCGAAAAATTGTTTCACTGATAGAAAGCTACACTATTCAAGAGTATTATAGGCTACCTTTCAGCATGCAGTATAACTAGTTCTTTTACAGGCACACTCAAAAGAATTCTACCACATGACGTTATATGGACATCTCTGCAACTTCTGAACCTATTCTAAAGATCTTTTCACTGAAAGCTACACTATTCCTGAGTAACATAGGCTAAAATTCATGCATGTAGCATAATTTATAGGAACACTCAAAATAATTCGTAAACATTTTAGTAACTGTCTTCATTCGCCACTCAAATTTATTCAAATTTTATTAAACTCCATTCAAATTTTTGAACAGTGCAGTTATATATCGGCATATAAAGTAAATCCAATGTTAAAAATTTTTAAGGCGCTCAAGGCCCCCGCTACGGGGCCCCAAACATGATCCTTAACGCTAATTTACGCAATTTCGAAGCATGGGCACAGCTGACTCTGACTTCGCACATGAAAACTGTTGGCATGGAGATGTAGTTTAACCAGAGTAGTTCCATATTATGAAAAGATATATTTTTTGAAAGCATCACCGTTTTCAAGAAAAATTCAACACAGTTATCAAAAAATATATCTTTTCATAATATGAAACTACTATGTTGAAACTACATCTCCATGCCAATAGTTCTCATGTGCGAAGTCAAAGCCAGCTGCACCTATGCTTCGAAATTGCATAAATTAAAGGACCATGTTTGGGCCCCCGTACCGAGGGGCCCTGGGGACTTTCAAAAATCTTTAACATTAGATTCACTTTATACGAAGATATATAACTGCACTGTTCAAAAATTTGAATGGAGTTTAATAAAATTTGAATAAATTTGAGTGGCGAATGGAGACAGTTACTACAATGTTTACGAATTATTTTGAGTGTTCCTGTAAATTATGCTACATGCATGAATTTTAGCCTATGTTACTCAGGAATAGTGTAGCTTTCAGTGAAAAGATCTTTTGAAACAGTTCAGTAGTTACAGAGATGTCCATATAACGTCATGTGCTAGATTCTTTTGAGTGTGGCTGTAAAAGAACTAGTCATACTGCATGCTTAAAGGTAGCTTATAGTACTCAGGAATAGTGTAGCTTTCTGTAAGTGAAAACAATTTTCAGAATCGGTTCAGTAGTTACAGAGATCCCCATTCAGCGTAATGTAATTCTTATGATTTCTCCTGTAAAAGAACTATTCGTGATATATGGAGGATAAGTTTGTGATATATGCAGAATAGGTTAATTTTCAATACTGCTACAGTCGATTAAACTTCTAAATGTAACGCCGAAAATGCCCCCATGCGTCCCAGTGGAATGTTCCAAATAGGGAGGTACTTTTTGGGATTTTTCTTGGAAACAATTGTACCTTCAAAAAAGGTTTTTCATAATATCAAACTACTACGTTGATACTACATCTCCATGTCAATAGTTATCCTGTGGGAAGTCAGCTTCAGATGTAGCAATGCTTCGAAATTGCGTAAATTAGCGTTAAGGACCCTGTTTGGGGCCTTCAAAAAATTTTAACATTGTATTCGCTTTATATGAAGATATATAACTGCACTGCGCAAAAATTGTTTTCTGTATCACGTCCGAGCCAAGATTTAAAGCATTCTTAAAACTGTACTTTTTATGAAATTGAGTTTATTTTTGGGGGCCCTTATTTGGGGCTCTGACAATTTTCGAATGAATTTTCCATTTGAGATGTTAATAACCAAGGTATATTATAGGATAAAATGAAAAAATTCTCTGAAGCACCTCTGAGCCAGTCGCAGTCGAGACAATAAAGTGGCAAAAATGGCCCTAAATTAATTCTACGTCACTCGTCTGGGGTACTTTGACCCCCCATAACTCCAAAACTAAAAGATGTAAATCAAAAATATTTCAGATTTGTTCTTTCCTTGGGTAAGGCAACACCAGATTTCCTCTTGCAAGGGATCTTAGAGGAATATTAAGCCATTCCTACTGTACAGAGGTCTCTAATTCCGAAAATCCGGATGGAGGTGGAAATCGGGAACGAAGTTTGGACTCCAAATATTCCCATAAATGAACAATAATATTCAAGTCAGGAGATGAGGGGGCCGGGCGAGATGTTCATCTTCATGCTCCTCGAATCATTCTTGAACACACCTAGCAGTGTGGAGAGGGGCTTTATCGTCTTGAAAAAGCGGTCGCTCTCCAGGCAATACAGTCGGGACAAAAGGATGGACATGACCATGGGCGCCGGCAGAATATTTCCCAAGGGGGGGGGCAAAGACTACTTTAACGTATGGTTACCATGTCGGAAAGAGCAAAAAAGCAAGGGAAACACTGCATACAAAAATCCAGGGGGCATTGCCCCCCCTTGCCCTATGCTGCCGGCACCCGTGGACATGACCCCCTAGAATGCTTAGATAGTGATTGAATTTGAGAATGATATAGTGATTGAATATATAGTGATTGATAGTGAGATAGTGATTGAATTGAATTTGTTATTCTCCCGTGCAGAATAACAATTGGCCCACGACCGCGCCGAGATATCGCACCCCCATACCATAATGGGGCTACCCCGTCACAGTGGGCAACAGCCATTCGTATTAAAACGCTTCTCTAGACGTTCTCCAGACGTAAACGGTCGTCTGAAATAGGGCGAATGAAGATTCATTTGACCATATTACCTCCCAGGTGTTCGTATTATTTTGTCCTCCATCTGTATATATATATATTGTCCGAAATTTAATAATTATGTCAGGATAGCAATATATCTGGAGTATCTTATTTGATATATGTTAGTTTGGAACAAATTTGTGGGAAATAAAAAAGCAGAAAGTGTTTTGACATAAAAGGTACTTTAGTTTTTAGTCTGTTTTCAAGCAATCTTTGGAGATTCGTTGACAAAGTTTTTTTTTAGCTTGTAAAAATTTTTGATAAATCTTTCCCCCAAAGAACACCCCCCCTTCCACACACACACACACAATAGGGTGATTTTCAAAAATATTGCCACATATACAGTTCTAAAACAATCTGTTAACCTCAAAAAAAAAAAAAAAAACTCATTTACAACAATTCTTTTTATGGGGTGAACTAGTTTATAATTCAGAGTATTGAAAACAAGTAATCGTTGATGAGTTTCTTTTTTTTTAATTAATTGAAATTAGGTGGATTTTGTAGTCCATGTACCAGTATATCTCAGGAGTGTTACTTTTTTAACTTATCTAACAAAATTTTATTAAAAACTAAACAAACCAATTCACTTAATAGGAAGGTAGATATATTGGATGTTAGTTATGGACACTATTTAGTTAGAATTTATGTTGTGTTTTAATTATTTTTTTTTCACAATAAAAACTCATGAGTGTTACATTGTTACAAAACTAGAACACATTTTTTTTTTAGTTTGAAACTTTAATTTTCTTTATTAGAAAAATTTTATAACTAAACATGATGATATTTGTAAGTCATAACATCATGAGTTCATATTTAATCAATTTTAATTTTTCTTTCCAAAAAACGGAATATCAGCAAAAGTAACACTCCCGAGGCTTGGTAATACTCATGATTGTTCATTAAAAATCATGGTAAATAAAAAGAAAATATCTTTTAAATTTTACACCTTCAAATTGCACACCTTCAAATATGTCCAGCAAGTAATGCTGCTATTGAAAGATTGTTTTCCAACTTTTCTTTTATCCAAACTAAAATTCAAAATAACCTGTCGACAAATACTTTTTCTAAACTAATTTACTGCTATGAAATGCTGAAACAACATAAATTTGGCCATAAAGTAGATATTACTGAACTGGTTGAAATTCAACACACATTGTGTTTCGCTTTTTAATGTAATAATTTTTTTCTGCAACTCTGAATCATCCATTGTCATTACATTCCTTTAAAGCCTGCACAGTCCTTATACTCTGCATTTCTTATGTGATTATCATCGACAATTATGATCTAAATAAAATGAATAGTTCATTTAATGTCCTATTTACCTATTTTCTATAAAAATTGAGTATAGTTTCATTTCTAATTTTGCCATAAAATTGAGTATTATCTTTCATAGACTGCTTATTTTTATTATAATACAAATATTATACTTAGTTAAACTTAGTGCTCAAAGGTAATATAAATAGCAATAGTGTTGATTTTTAACTAAAATTTATTTTAATTTACCTGAAAAAAAAAAGATGGTGAATCCTATTTTTGCCACTTTGAGTGGCAAAAACTTTTTTTTTGCCATGGCAGTTTTGGAACGCTTGACGCACTTGTTATCCATGCACTCAGCTGAGTCTTTATTGCATGCTATTAACATTAGGGTGGGCCGAAAAAAAATTTGTTTCTGAAATCACTATTCTAATAATGCGAAAAGGGTTCTCTCTGGGCTCAATAAAAATGGTGTAAATTATTTTTGTGACTGAATAATCTCTTCTGCCCCCACATCGGACTTGAATTTTTGGAATTTGGATAAAAATAGACTTGTTTTACTCGGCATGAAAAACATAATTATTTTCCCCTATTGTTATTCTAATAGTACGGGAAATGTGCCAACTGGGTTTGATAATATATGCCTAAATTACTTTTCCGATCAAATAATATGTTCTGCCTTTGCATCGCACTTCAAGTTTGGCAATTTTCGAAGAAAAGGCACTTTTTTATGTAATGCCACATTGGCGCTTTGTGACTGGTACAGAAGAAAAGAAGGACTAGTTTAGTTCTTTCATCTGTTGATCGCTGTTGGAATTTCATTCTTAGTACTTTACATCACGTTGGGCAACTGAGATTACGTATATGTACTGTTTATCATGTGTGCTATTCAGTCTATGTGAATGGAGCACTAGAACATCATGCCGTAGTAATTTGGAAGGGGTCTCAAATAAGTCATTACCACTAAAGCTTTTCAACAGGAAAAGCATTTAACCAAATATCATGCTCAAAGCAACTAATTTCCTCGAACTTCACCGAATATTTTGAAAGGATTTGAAGAAATATTTCTGAACAGCTAACAATTTACTGTGACGCCATATCTGTTAATACCTCAGGGAAATGCAGTATCATTCAGGATTTGGAAACTGAAACTTTGGTAGGCTTTTGCAGTTTACTGTATATCTCCCTCATTTTAATGAACAAAATGTCATATCTTCGATTGACAACCGGCGAAAAAACACATTCATGCAGTACTGGAAATTTACGCCTCGTAAGTGAAACGTTGTTGGGGACCATTTTCGAAGTTACTAAATACAAGTTAGTAACAGATGATAAAAGTTATTTAAGCAAAGTTCAAAACTACGTATTACAAAACACATCAAGCGGTATGAATGGGTAATTATTTTGGCGACCTGTATAGCGTAATCTTGTACTTTTATTGCATTCATACTGGTTGATCCCTGGGGAAACAGATTTCTGACCCTATAAATTAGTTCTCCGACGCATTGAAGTTGAAGCAAATCTCTGAATTTCTCATGAAAGTTTATTTATCAAAATGGTTTTAAACAAATTCTAACTATTCGCCGAGGGATGGAGGTAAGCACAGATAGAATACTATTTCTAGATTTGGATGTTACCTCCAGATATTAAACATGTCATTGACGGATTAAATAATTTGTCGAAATTAGTAATTTTCACACACTTAGAATATCTTGCTGTGTATGCGGACTAAAACACGACCACACAACTTACAGATATTTCTGCTTGTTGTGTAATAAAAACTAGTTACAGAGAGTCAACTTTCAATGCAAAAATATCTGTTACTATTAGTTACTCTTACTTATCCACAATCCCACGTTGTACTTCCACAGATGAGAAAAACCCAAACTAAGACAACTAAACTAGGAAAAACCAGGACTTCATTTACTTTCCATGCCACACACATTGTTCAACGGTATGTGAAATAAGTGACAGAAGCATCCGCAAACAGTTGGTGAAATCAAACTTTAACGCTTTAAGACCTGGACTTTTTTGACTTATTCGCACAAAATGTATTTGGGTGTAAGATAAATTTCCTATTATAAAGTTGTGAATAACTAATTAATGTTTTTTAATAACACACAAATGGAAAGAAATATAAAAAATTATTATTTTATACACGATTCATTTCTTACGAAGAATAGTATTTTATATATGAAATCGACTTAGGAAATACGACTTATATTCGAGTACTTTTTCAGAGGATGTAGATCACCTGCACAATTGTATAGGCTAGGGCTTAAAGTAAAAGACGCTCCATGATATCTGCATTTTTTTTCTCGACAAATTATGCCTGATTTGATCACAAGGGGATATATATTTTTTCCCCTCTCCCTGTATATTAAGTGCAAGTACTCTTTTCAGATCGGAATGAAACAATAATTTATAGTTACCACATACTTACCAAATATTGTATTGTATTGTGGGAATATATTGTATTGCATATTGTTTTGTAGAAAAAAATGTCTTCCGTCCGAGGTATTCCTTCCTTTGTAAGGTAGAGCTAGTGAGCTTCGCCTTAACGAAAAAATAACACTGTCCTAATTAGAAATTATTTAATAATTCTCAAGAAAATCATTTTTTTATATAATAATTCATGAATAATGAGTGTTTGTATACTCTACAGGGTTGTTATGATTTTACCCAACCCGAAAAAACCCTACTGGGTTTTCTCAAAATTTCAACTTTAATTACGTAGATAATACATCTCTTAATATCAGTACACCACTTGTAAAGTTTATAAACAACTCCCTACCTCCCCCTACACCACCACTTCCTAAGGGGGAAAAAAATCAGAAAGACTTCACATAGCCATAAAAACTTTCTAGAGAAAATTTTTATGTCTATCTGTGTTAAAATGAATAAGGATTTTTTAACAATAAAAAATCATGAGTTTAAAAAGTTCTGATTAAGCACTAGTATATCGCTGTTAAAAGTATTGCTAATAGTCAGTTTATCTAAGAGTAAACCCTGATTGCAGGTGTCTTTGTTATTCATTTATACGTTTTTTCATGCATGATAAATAATTGTAATTAGTTATTACTATTAATTTAACCTTTTTTATTTATAATTGATTTTTGTAATAAGTTGCTTTAAATTGTATTTAGTAATAAGCAAAAATTGCTTTCAAATATTCTGAAACCCCATCCCTTCCTCTGAAAAAAAACCCCGAAAAACCCTGATATAACCCCCAAAACCCAGGTTTTTATTTTTTAACAACACTTACTCTCTATTTTGCATGTTTCATCGCCTTTCTATAACACATGAAAAAAATGAATTTTTCATAAAAATTGCAAAATTTGAAGTGCGATGTGAAGACAGAAGATATTATTCGATCGGCAAAATAATTTAGGCATAGCTTATTAAACCCAGTGGACTTATTTTTAGTCCTATCTGAATAACAACAGGTAAAAATAATTATGTTTCTCACGTTGAGTAAAAAGTGTCTATTTTTACCCAAATTCCGAAAATTCAAGTCCAATGCGGGAGCAGAAGATTATTATCTAATCACAAAAATATTTTACACCCTTTTTATTGAACCCAGAGAGAACCTTTTCCGCACTATTAGAACAGTGATTTCAGAAATTATTTTTTTCTGGCTCACCCTAATGAACATACATATCATGTGTGCATTGTCAGTATTCAATATGGCAAGATGCTTGTACTTCTTTTTCAGCTCAACATTTGTGTGAATTTTACACAATCCCGTTCTGCATCAGTAGGTTTTTAAAACATAAAATGGTCTATGTCCCTTCTAAAAGTAGTGTAGGAAACAGTTTTGCCATTTTTACGTAATTTCTTATACAGTGATTTTATAGAAGCAGAGACACAGAGAGCCTAGTTGGGGCCTGGGGGATAAAATCTTCGGTCCTTTGCAATCCAGAAGTGCGTTTGATCAGGCCCTGATTTTCCATTAGCCCCGGACCTCTGACCTCCGAATGTTATCCCCTCCAAGACAAAATCTCAATTCATTTTTTAAATTTATTTTTTTTAATTGCAGATTTTTGTATACATTTTTTATCCTTTCAATTTTTTTCAAACAATATTTTTAAAAATATTACCAGTCTGCTTGATGATTGAATGGCATTGATAGCCAGAGGTTGAAAAAAGTTGTAAATTATTAGAAATTTTATCTACAGCTTGAATTTGTTCAATTCATACTGAAAGATAATAGACGGCTGCCATTTTGGGAAAAAAAAAAGGCGCAGACTTTCGACAGCAGGGCACAGCCTGACAGTCATTTACCTTTGGAAATTTCACCCTGCCTACATCAGTTACTGATATTTGAATTCGTAGCTTATTGAGTATAAAAAACGAAATATGATGTTTAACACTAATGAATACACTGAAATGGTGTTACTTTACGGAGAATTTCATCGGAATAAGTTAAAGGCTGCAAAGCAGTATGCTATAAAATTTCCGAATGACAATCACCCATCTGCTAGTACAATATCAAACATAGTAACGCGTTTAAGAGAAACCGGTAGCGTTCTAAATCATAAAAGATTAAGAAGCATCATGGATTTAACAAAGCACGTGCATGTGGAAGATGTCCTAGGACAGGGGTGGCGAACCAGTGGCACGCGTGCCATTAATGGCACGCGGCACAATATTTTGGACATGCCGTCGATCAAAACGGTTTGCATTTTAATTAAAAATAACAAAGTTCACTATGAAGTATTACGATCAAGCGGTCACTAAGTCGAAATCACTAATTCAAAATTATTTAATGGCATGTCTATGGCCTCATTAAACATTTCTTCAGAAAAAATGGCACGTTGATCCATAAAGGTTCGCCAGCCATGTCTAGAATATGCTCTCGCTCATCCACAGTCTAGTGTAAGAAGCATTATCGAAGCATGTGGTTATGCTAAATCGCAAGTATGGAATATTTTAAGTACATATGGTGCATATCCCTATCGCCCTATTTTGGTACAAGATTTATTGCCTGGAGACAAAGAACGTAGATTTGATTTCTGAAATTTCATTTTGAATAAGAAAATGATAATATGTCGTTCGTTAGTGGCATTATGTTTACCGATGAGTGTCAATTCACAAGACAGGGTGTTACAAATACACAAAATAGTCACTATGGGTCTCTGCAAAACCCGCATATCATTCGCCCGAACAGACATCAAGTGCGTTGGTCGATCAATGTTTGGTGCGGCATATGGAAAGAGACCTTAATTAGGCCATTTTTTTGATGGCGCTTTAACATCCGAAAGAAAAGCACAGATTTTAGAGGGCTCAGTGACCGACTTCTTAGACGAGTGTGTTTCACTACGAGATCTATCACAAATGGGGTTTCTGCATGATGGTGCTCCAGCTCATAAATCGCAAAAGCCTCGTACTGTTCTAACAGAAACCTTTAGAAATAATATAATTGGGTATGGCGGTCCTGTTGAGTGGCCTCCAAGATCACCAGACTTAATCCCTTAGATTACTTGGGGATTACTCTGGGGTTTCTTGAAAAAAAAAAATATATGAAAAAGAATCAACAAGTTCATCAGACTTACTGAATCGTATATGTGTAGCATGCTGATGTGTAACACCGAGTATGCTACGCAAAGTACAGGAAGAGTTTTTGACACGGGTGCATGTTTGCATTGCAACCGAAGCAAGCTGCTTTGAGCAAATGTTACGCTAATAGAATTTATAATATTAAGTTTCTAAAATTCCATATATTCTTATTTTAAAATGTTTAATATTCTGATTTAATGTTTATTGAAAAGTTTAATTCCCTTGTTGTTTCATTTTAACACAAGTTTATTTAAAAAACTCTTTAAAAAGTTCTAATTTCAGTATAGGTTATATTTTTATGTTAATTTATTGGATACACATAGTTAAACGTTAATCTCCTTTATTGCAATCTACCATCATAAAATAGTAATGAAATTGCTAATAAATATGACAAGGCTCAAAAACCATGTACATAAATTTTTCTCAAATTTATTTTGTGTACAACCCCTATTTCGCAGCTCGAAAAGTCCTCTAACTTTAAGCAGCTGTAACTCGGTGAATTTTAGTCGTAGAAGGACGATTTTTTTTTATTCTTCCTGAAATTGTGTAAAGAGTATTTTTCTAAATATAACTGATAGGACCGGGAGACCGTATAAATATTTAAATTTCGTAATTTTTATAGGATTTGGTTTATTGACTTAGATTGTTTCTCATATCATAGATTAAAGCATTTTTGCAATTGGAACTATGTGTCTCTGCTAACTGTTTAGGAAATAGCCATTGGATAGCGTTAGCACTGGACACCCTGTATATTGAAATGCTGATTTTACATGCTATTTTTGTAAAATTTAGCCTAGCTGCTAAAAATTCTAAGGCAATACTCAGTTTTGGAGTGTTCGGTACCGTGATTGTGCTTTATTCTTTGCGCACTGGTCCTCAACAGGTTAAGAAGTCAACAGAGCAACAGATATACTTATGTATTTATTGCATTTGTTTATACTTTTTTTATCTATTTATAGAGTTCTTCGACTAGGAAATATCGAAACCCAGATGCCCCTCCCGATTATGTGAGACCACCACCATCAGAATTTGATGTGCCTATAGAAGTGATGGAACAATGCTACATGGACGGCATTTACTGCCCCTATGTAGCAATGATGATGGATTCGGTAATTTTTTCTTTTTCATTCTTAGTATGGTCATAATCTGGATGTTTAATCTGATTTAATCCTCATAAGACCAGTGGCTTAGCGAGCAAAACTGTCACCCGGGACATGATACCTCTGGCCCCCCTCCCTCTTGTTTTTTATCAAATTTTCTTTGTCCTAGGGACGATTTGGCACCCTTGTACGAGCAGCGCCCGGAGCATAATAGACCCCCTTGCACCCCCTCACTACGCCACTGTATAAGACACAGTTTAAATACCTTTATTTAAACAGACACACAGATTTGTCCATTCTAATTATTAATTTTAATTATAAAGAACATTCTAATCACACAGGCTTACAAAATTTAACTTTTTGTTTGGGGTTTTCATGAATATATGTAAATTATAAGAAATCTGCAATGCTTATTTAAAAAATATCCATTTTTATGTACCGCGAGAGGGTTTTTTACAGTTAAGAAACTAAGAAATTAGATTTTGTGAATATACAATCTACGCAACATTCATAAAAAAATGTAAAAAAAAAAATCAGATAAATAAATAAAATCATATATACATATATAAATGTGTGCGCATGTTTTATAAGGAATTTTATTCGAATATATACAGTAAAATTACTTTTCTTTATCATCAAAAGAGCGCTTGTGTCCTTTAGATTTCGAAGCTTGTTTTGTGTCTCTTTTCAGCCCCCAGCAGTAATCTGTCAACATATTGACATTCTAAATGCCCTTGATAGCGTTTTTCCATGTATTTTATATCCTAGTAAAATCTCTCACCTTGTTCTTAACTCATTTCACAACAAAAGTCAGGAAAATATTCAAGATGAGAGTACAGGAAATGTGCTTTTAAACTCACGTTACAACCTAGTTTTTGAAAGTTTTGGAGCATTTTTTCAACGATCGTTGCACATTTAGATCTTTGTAATTTCCGAAAGATTCCTGAGTAACGTCTTTGAAACTAACCCATACATCTTTCCCGACTGATTTCATTTTTTCCACAAAATTTTCATCATTCATTAACCGTTTTATATCTGGGCCTAAGAACACACCTTCTTTGATTTTACCTTCCGACAAATATGGAAAAACTTAATTTAAATATCGAAAACAATCCCTTTTTTATCCAAGGTTTTTACGAATTTTTTCATTAAACCTAATTTTATGTGCAGGGGAGGCAAAGACTTCTTTTGGATCAACTAAGTTCTGCCGAACCATATTTTTTGATCCTGGATTTAAATCTTTTCTTGCGGGCCATTCTTTCCTTATTCAGTGTTAGCCTTTCGTCGGCTATCCCACTCTCATAAAAGGCTGGTCGGAGGCTGGTTAAGAGCGAGTCTATTGTATTAATTTCACAAGTTAATTCATATTTCTTCAATATAATAATATCTGTATATAGATGCTTTCGTACCAGTTTAGTCTGGGGAGTATCTCAACCTGGATAAGATTTTTTTGATCCAGGCCTATATCTGTTACTACAATATATCCTATTCTGCAATAAAAATAGCCGAAAAATGATACTGAAAAGAAAACTAAATAAATACTGTTCAAATTTCAATAAACGGCTCTAGTAAAAAAATATTTCTATACAAAATTTTCTTGCTATAAACAGGAAATACAACAATTTATCCCGAGTTTTCTATAAGCTCATATGTAGCTGCATATGGCTAATACATATTTTATACAAAAGCACGCAAACACAAACCTATTATTATTTTTTTAATTAACTGCCACATGAGAGCGACACTACTTCAAAGAAAAAAAAAAGAGAATAACTTCAATTATAAAGCACAAGCAATATTACCGCAGTTTCTTATTGCAATTAATAAGTCAAAATGTACAGTTTTGTGCCGTAACACATAATTCCCTCAGAAAATCTTATGACTAGATTTTTTTTTCAATATGGTTGTTTTTAATATAATGTTGCTCACAATCTCTTAAAATATTCTAAATAATGCTGAAACAATATTAAATTAACAAAATATATAGCTTGAAGAAAATCTTCCAAAACGCTTTCTTTAATAAAGTAAATCCCGAGATCAAAATACTCTACACCAGGTATGGGCAACCTATGAGAAGTTTGTGGGCCGAACTTTACGATGGTAGCGAAGTCTCGGGTCAAACTTCAAGATGTTAACGATGTCACGGTCCATATAATTGGGCTTTAAATTGGAGTTATTAATATGGAGAATAATTTACAAGGGTTTAATACGTGGTCTTGATATGTTCTGCAGGCTGGATCAAAAGTCGGGGCGGGCCACATCCGGAGCGTAGGCCGGCAGTTGGTCATGTGTGCTCTACACAATGCAAATACAATATTAAAATGACACAGACATCACTTGAATAAGTTTTCTGAAACTCAACTCTCTATAATAAGGATGATCATAAGATTAAAGTTTTCCACATTGCTAACAAAATATTAAAATAACACAGACATCACTAGAAGATAATCTTCCTGTGTGCTCCCTGATAGATCTAAAGATAACAAAGTTTCAACTAAAACAACATTTATTTAAACAAAACATTAAAGATAAAATATACAGATACCCTGCACTGGATTTCAGTGTTTCCACTTTCAAAACTGAGTACTGAAACATCAACACAGTTTCTTATATACATGTACTGACGAATAATAGAATGCCATGTCATAACCAATCACATTAAGCCTAATGTTATTTGCATAAACACTGAGCAGAGTGCTTAGTGGAACAGTTAAATATAAAAGTTATGGACAAAAGATTAATTGTTTATAAAAAAGGGGTTATCAAATTTTAATAAATTTATGGTTATTACTATGATATTTAGAACTAGAAGGCTCAGTTGCTAAGCAACAAAAGACTGACTTTAAATGAACTGTAAATTTAACGTGAAGTGGAACTTTAATGAACTTCAATAAGAGTTTGTTTACATCTCTAACGAAGGCTTACTTATGAATTTTAAGTTACAAATTAAGCTTTAAGGAATACAGTTATACTTTAATAGATTAATACTTACTTTTAAATGTTGTATACTGAAAGTTATAGATAGACCGATCAAGATGGGTTTTCATAGTCAAAAGGGATCATACTCCCATTACTTTAACTTATGGCGGTTTCGGTGTAAGCGCCCACACTTTACGTTCTTTCATGGTTTCTATCACTGCATCCATCGCATTTTGCTATTTACCTGCTTCAGGCAACATCTTAGCTTGAGCATTAGGCTTTGGTATTTGTATATCTGTGCAGTATATTTCCCCCAATACCATACAAGCACATAATAGCAAAATATGCAAATTATCTTAATTTATTAGGCAATTTGGAGTGTTTAGGATGATTCATTTTTATTTTTTACCAACTACGCGAAAAATTCCAGAGCTGGGGATCGAACCCAGGACTACCGCTTAACGTGTGGATGCTCTACCACTGCGCTACTCTGGGATGATTCCAGAGAAAATTTCTCGCATTAGAGCCGTTGCCTTTCTAAAATATGTATAATTACCGCGTCGTAAATGGAGTTGTCGCGAATTAATTGGTTCATCTGTTCCCTCAGTGGTTTGCACAGGAAGACGATATTGCCAACGGTTCTAATGCGAGAAATTTCATCTGGGAATCGTCCCAGAGTCGCTCCCTGGTAGAGCATCCACACGTTAAGCCGCATTCCTGGATTCGATCCCCAGCTCTGGAATTTTTTCACATAGTTGGTAAAAAATAAAAATGAATCAGCCTAAACACTCCAACTTGCCTAATAAATTAAGATAATTTGCATATTTTATGGGATTTCATGAAAATAATTGAACTGAATGTAAAACCACTGCTACTAGACAAAAATACAAAAATTGTATGTCAAATGCGTAAGCGTACAGTGTGTGCAGGTGGACCCAGTATAGAAACAGGCTTTATAAGTGCGCGTAAGTTAAGACGCATTTAGTTCGCTAGCACACCTCAGTGAATTTCTTGGTGTTATATTGCAGCAATCGGTTAATTTCAAATTATAACAGTAAAAATGAGTAACCACCAATGTTTAGATGATGGAATGAGGTGGAGAACTGTGGGAAGGCTAGAAGTAGGCCAGTCTCAAGTTCACATTTGTAGAGAGTTCAATTTAACTCCCAGCGTCGTGTGTAACTTATAGAAACAGTTCCAGGATTCTTGATTCATCGAGAGATAGCCTGGGCAAGGTCGCCCAAGCATGAAAGTTTTCATTCTTTTGACTGAATTCAGTCTTTTTACATCATCATTCGGCTGTTTTTGAGATCTATGCAAATGAATTTAGTAATACTGAATACAATGATGCAATGAATATTACTAGTTGATTCATAATGAATCATATGAAAGAATAACAGTTAATGTGTTAAATGCATAATAATTTATTTGTTCTGTATGATCCGCTGCAAAGTTCAGTCTTTTTAGCTGTTTCTTGCTTTCATGCCTGGTCGTCCAAGAGCCACGTCGGCAAGAGAAAAGCGCCATTTGTCCACTATAGTGAGGCGTAACAGGAGTGCTACAGCTTCTCAGCTCTCTCGTGACTTGCATGCAGCCACAGGAACCCGTGTATCAAGGGTGACTGTTTCCAAAAGACTTCATGAGGGAGGGTTGTTTGCAAGAAGACCTGCTGCCTGCGTCCCACTCACTTCTACAAACAGGAGAATTCGTTTAGCATGGTGCAGAGAGCATAGAGATTGGAGTATGGATCAATGAGTGATCGTTCTCTTCACTAATGAGTCCCGGTTCATAAACGTCAAAATGAATGGTCGCCACTTGATGCGTGGCGATTGTACTTTTGAAAGTGGAGACTGCAAATTTTTGTACCAGTCGCCACAGTTTAGTTTTCCACCCCCTTTTCTTTTTCACAAAGTTTTTATGAATTGAAAGTAAAACAGAAACGAGAGACGTTCAAACAAATATTCTTGATAGGAGGCAACAAAACTTCAAGATCAATTTCGGCATGGCGGAAGGGCTGGATCATTGATAAAGGGTATTAGTTCCACTTGACCAATCAGCAAAAGTGATCATCTGTTCTGGAAATTTACAAATAGGGTTTACGATTGCGGCTTCATGGCTTGAAGCAAACACTTGCACTTGTTTGTTTTTGCAAACTTTCCTTGCACCTGTAATTTGCGAGCTTTGTTTCTGAGAACAAAAATCCGATACGTGGTGAGCACATTCATTTATAAATTCTTTTCTTGTGATCTACTCAGACAGCACAGCAAACTTGCAGCAAGCTTGATTTATCAAGTCACTAAACTTGAATTAAGCTTGAAAATTTCAAGCGTGTAAGCTTAATGCAAACTTGAATCAAGTGTTCTAGTTTACACTTGCCCAGCTTGCATTAAGCTTGACATAGCAAGCTTAAAAAAAATTTCTCAAAAAAAAAATTTCTAAAATACACGGGGCGCCCGTCGGTGAACTCGCCCCACATATTTTATTTTTCCACGCATTTCCCCCCTCTATGCTGAAATTTCAAGTTAATTTAATCTATTTCCATCAAGCGTCGACGGATGGAATAGATCTATGGACCTAAGGTTGCGAGGCCAGCGTGCTATCCGTTCCGCCAACTTGCCTCGCGCTGGCACGACTAAAGTTTGAAGTGACTTTCATGGTTGTCACGCCGTTTTCTGGCGAGATCGATAGTGGCCGATGTGTTGATCTGTTTCTTTTATTTTTCCATGGGATGCATCAAAATTAAAATAATGTTATGTGTGATTTAGAGACTCTACTAATAGGGAAATAAGCATAATATAAACTTAACAGCAGCACACGTTTTAAAACTTTCAATATCGCGGCACTCATGTTGGGCAATACTGGCCAAAATCAAGACAAACGACTGATTTTGAAATCAATTTCGTAGTATAATTGTATTTTATTTTGAGGAATTTCCATATTTGGAAATATAGAATCTTTATTTTTTAATTCTATTGTCAAGTACATTTATGACTGATGATAAATTATTTTGTGGCAGCCGGATTGCGCCTCATTCTACCACCCATAAAGTGAAGTATATTAACTAACTAAATGGTGTTAATTATATTAAAATTTATTTTAGGGCTAATTAATTAGTCAGTGGAGTTACTAATGTTAATTAGATGTAAATAAAACTAAAACTCCCCTCGTGTTACACTTCAGAGTTGCTAATCCCATTCACCCCTTGCGTGTTCTAATGTCCAGGTTTTCTGCGATAATAAAATAAAACACAACTTTTACGAACTTTTCTTTATTTAATATGAGCAAATTTGAGATAACGCTAGAGAAATTAATGACCATTCTCCTTCTCGCTTACAGCGACAGGTGGCACCATCACCGCACGCTCTCCCTTTCAAGCAGTAATCAAGCTGTATTCAAGCTTGACAGTTCAAATGACTTCTCCAAGCTTGCTGCAAGCTTAAAATGAATTGAACCGCAAGCTTATATTAATACGTCAAATTCAAAGAAATGTCAAGCTTGATTTAAGCTTATGTGCTGTCTAGGTATTGATATACACACACACAAAAAATTAAACATTTAAAGATTTATTCCGGTATAATAAGCCTTATGGCCATTAGAAAGTTAATGACAGCTTTCTGTCGCAAAAAATTCACAACGCTCATCATGAAAAAAAAAAAAAAAAAACAATGGAGTACGTAAATTCAGCCGCGGGGGATTCAAAAATAGGGGTACTTTGTTCTCGAAAAAAGACACTTTTGTGTGCTATGTAGAAAATATTCAGAACTGGTTTGGTGCAATCTCAAAATGATTAAAGTTTATTTCCTAAACCTTCATTTCTTATAGCTGTGACATAAATTCAGATCAAAGCACATCACGAAGTTGTGCAATTTTCTAACTCGCAAAACATCGTTTTTCATTTCTCAAAGAAACCCTAATTCTCTGATGCTTATTAAATATCATTAATAATTATAGATAATTTGAAGTGGGAAGGCCAGATAATGATTACTCTAAGCAATCATTTAGAACAAAAACTTGCAAGTGCGCAGAACACCTAGTTATAAACAATAGAAGCTGTCATCATTTATACTAACACTTTTCACTAAAAAGCTGCAGTCTAAAATTATGACTTTTTTAGTAATTATAAAATATAACACCCACTTTATAGGATCGACAGCGAAGTTATTTTGACCTCCTTTCTTACCCCCAACTAGAGGTCTGCGCCGCCACGCTACGCTGCCGCCGCCGAGGTCAGATGATTAATAATTTTAATAAGGAATAAATGATTGATGTAATACGATATCAAAAGGGTTCCTGGATAGCAAAGGGATCCCAAAGATTTTATTCCCGGGGGCCCCGACTTGGCTCTCTGCGCCTCTGGGTCTTACTACACGTACGAATGTATGTATAGTCTATTTTTAAATGAATTAGATAAGATTCTTTATAATCAATAAATGGAGGCTGTTGCGGCGTTTTAGTTAAGAAACTTGCTTAAGAGCTTACATGCTCAGATTACAGTCTTAGAGTTATACGGGCCCATGGATGGGGCTCGAGCCCCTCCAATAATTTACCCAATTAGAGGCAGAAATTGAAATCACTAAACTAATTTTCGGTTCTAGCATACAAGACAGCCAATGAAAAATTCGTGTTTTGTATTTATTTGGCGCTTTTTTTTTAGACTCTGTGGGGGAAAAGAAGAAATACTGGACTCAGCTAATTTGAAAATAACGTTTTGAAGTATCTTTTTAGATGCAGCAAATTCTGTTTTTTCTTTTTTCAAAGGGCCATAAGTAATCTAGATTTATTTTTGTTGGATTACGGCCGCTTATCTACACTAGGGGTATAGGCCAAGGGGAGTGCCCACCTCAACGGTCTTTCTAAGCGGTCCCAACGCATATTTACTCTAAGTTTCAGATAAAACCACGGGAAACTTCGTTTAAGTCGGCGTACGTGACTTGGGCTTGAATCAGGTACCTTCTGTCTCCCAGTTAAGAGCGCTAGGCGCTCGGCCACTGGTGGGGCTGACTAGAAACGGTAATTCAAAATTTCTCTATACTCTAAAGAAAGCTTTGAACATTCTTTTATTTCATTTTACTAGTATAACTTATGATGAATTATATTTCAACTAAATTAAAATACAGCATATAACGTGTCAAACACACACACAGGAAAAAAAAAATTGTGAATTTAGAGTTACGACTTTTTATTTTTACACGAATATGGGCGAGCTATTGTTTAGAAAAAAAAAGCATTTTTTTTTATTCTGACAGTTGTTTTTAGAACAATTCTGAGACATTATGGGTATGGTATAACCCAAGTGTACATAAAGGTGTGTAGACAGTAATGCTTAAAATTTTTAGATACTTCAGTCTTTTTCAATTCTCTATTTGTGGTCCTGAATGTCACCAATATTTTAGTGTCATGAGTGATTGTAAGCAGAAAGTATCACAAACTATCTCTGCTGCATAGCACTTAAGTAAAAATTGAATAAATTTAATTTCTTTTTAAACTGATGGTTATTATAAAGCAAAATCTGGTAAAAACCATCATTCTTCAAAATCTTGCCAACCCTGTTTTCGATTGATTGAGCAGATAGGCTGCTAAGAGGTTCGTACATCAACAAGTATTTTATTCTAAGCATGTATTTTAACCATGAATATTTTATGTTTTTATTTGAATATTTTTTTTATTACTTTTGACCATCTACAATTTTTCTTTAAAGCCACTCTTCACAGACCCTGATATGTCAGGGCTGAGTGATTTTCAACTAAACACCTCGGATGAGGAAGGTAGGTGGAATTATTTTTATTACATTGTTTTTAAATAGATTTAAAACACAGAAAAATATTTGTATCATTTTAAAAAATCTTTATATCTTTTAAGAATTGAATTAGGAAGTAAAAAAGATTTTAAACTGCATACAAGGAAATAACAGGCTGGTGATAAATGAGTGCTTATTCCATATCACCAGTTCATGTGATAAACAATAATAAAAATATAAAAAAATTACTTATATCAGAAATAGTTTTAAAGCAGAATTTCATGCCAGAACTTTTAGTTCATATCTTAAAGTCAAAGCTGCACAGTGGAAGGTTTTTAGTGTTTTGAATTATGTAAGTTTGGACTTCAGAAAAAAGACTTAAAAGGACCTTTGACTGTTTATTCACTCAATGATGATGATAGATGAATACATACATATGAAGATGGTAGCTGCAAGAACAACTATCTTTCCTGGACAACATTTATACATAACTAGCAGCAGTAGATTCTTATAAACATCATTATTCAACATGCAGTCCGCGACCAACTTCACTCGGGAAGAAAAGAAGTACGACATCAAATCATTCAAAAACAATGACTCGGATCCCTGATCCGGCTCCGGCGAATCAAGACATCATCTAGAATGAGCAACATGGCTTATTGGTAGATTCGATCGCTACAGATGCATCACAACGATAGTAGTAGGAGTAGAAGCCCTAGAAAGTAACTTAAGATGCTCTTTTTATACCTGCCAGTTAGCATGGGACTATGATAGATAGTTGCACAAAAAAATAGTTCACATTTTATGCAAAACAGAATGCCATCTATCAGCGAAAAATATAAACTTTTACTACGACGGTAAGGAAATACTACGGATGTCTATGCCGCCATTTTTAACATTAAGGAGCTTACGTTTTTACTTAGAAATAAAAGTAAATTTACAAAAATTATTTTCTTACACTTTGGCAAATTTAGAAATAAAAGGTCATGGAAATAAAAGGTAAGTGAAAAATAGCGTAGTAGCAGAAGTCGAAGCCCTGGAAAGACTGACTGACTGAGGGATAGTCAGTGGAGCACCTGCACTGAAGTGCCTATCTCCAGCATGTATGTGATCCATGAATTCTTGATTGTGTAGAAAAGATCCAAAACACGACCGGGCGTTGGTTCAGATCAGACAGGTAAACAAATACGCAGTCCAGAAGTGTATGTCCAGAGAGGGGGTCGAGAAAGCGCGGTAGACATACGGCCAAACACGAGCGTTGAAGAACGAGAGTCCAAAAACTTGACATGGAAATGTGCAGGTTCAACCACGAGTCGAGAAAGACAGTATAGCTTGCGAAAAAGGCTCATGATGACTTAGTATGGCTGGCAGGGTGCCACAGGATGACTCAGTATGATGAGGAGAAAAGCAGAAAAAAAAACAGATCCAATTCAATAACAGGAGTGACTGGGGTGAAGCGAAAAATTCTTCCAGATGATGTCACGCCAAACAATTGAGGCAGGTGCCCTACGTCGCCCAAGAAGAGTGCCACATCCGCAAAGCAGCGCTCGATTGTCGACAGCAAAAGTCCACAGCTACGGCTAAAGAGTCCTCTGTAGTCGGCTTGCGGAGATTCAAGTCCCAATGCTTTGCTATGGAGAAAAGTGCCTTAACGCCTAATCATTTTTCTCGGAAAGTATAAGGTATTTTTAAATGAAATTTTCCTGTGTGAATCTTGAGAACTGTTCGCAAGGATTGCGCGAATCAGATTTGAGTTCATTTAGCCGAAAGAGATTTTATTGCAGAGTGAAAAGTAACATAATTCTAGACTGCAATAAAATCCCTTTCGGCTAAATGAACTCAAATCTGATTCGCGCAATCCTTGCGAACAGTTCTCAAGATTCACACAGGAAAATTTCATTTAAAAATACCTAATACTTTCCGAGAAAAATGATTAGGCGTTAAGGCACTTATCTCCATAGCAAAGCATTGGGACTTGAATCTCCGAAAGCCGACTTCAGAGGACTCTTAATGCCTTCAGTCTGCAGCTGTTGTTTAACGTAGACATCCACAGCTTCAGAAGGAACGGCACACCGTAGGTCGGCTGCAGCTGCCACCCGCAAACCGACCAGCAATCGATGTGATGACATGTTCAGGAAAAAGAAATGGCTTCACTCCATGTAGTCCTAGGCCTTGTCTTGCGACGATACCGGGAAAGTATGATTTTTATACCTGGCAGTTAGCGTGGGAGTACGATAGATATTTGCATAAAAAGAAAGAGTTCTCCTTTTATGCAAAACAGAACAACGCCTCTACCGGTGAGAAATATAAACTTTTATTACGACGGCAAGGAAATACTACGTATGTTTATGTCACCATTTTTTAACATTAAAGAGCTTACGTTTTTACTTAGAAAACTTTAAAAGTAAGTTTACAAAAATTAATTTCTTAGACTCTAACAAATCTAGAAATAAAAGGTCATGGAAATAAAAGGTAAGTGAAAAATAGCGTTTTTCCCCTAGTACATATACCATCAAATTTTGAATAACCACAGAATTTAAGATTTATTTTTGTAATTTTTAAAGTAAATTTCAGTGTTCACAAATTTTAAAAGGCAGTGTGCATCATTATTAATTTAATTAAAAAATGTGAATGTGCTATCCATAGATTGTGAAAAAATAGGAATAACAATCATAAAAAATGCACATTTTAAAATAAATATATATCAAATACATTTTTAATCATGTACACAATGCAATTGTTACTAAAAGTTTTAAGTGTTATAGTCTCATAGTTCATGACTTTCATGTTTGATAGCGTAATGCAAAATAGCTTCAAAAACAGAACCAAACAAGCATAAATTTTGTTTTAAATTTTGATTTTAACAACAAATATGTACTACTGTATTAGCCCGAATATAACGCGACCTTGAAATTTGTCATCAAGATAATTAGAAAAATCCTATATTTAGGCCTCAAATCTTGCGTGAGGTTTTTAACAGGGAAATGATCAGTCAAAAAATGTCGCATTATATTTGGGCTAATACAGTATTTATTTTATATAGTATATATATAAGTACGGTGGTACTTGATAATGGAGTACTCCATTTCAATTTTCCACTTTATTGCATCGGTTTATCAAGTTAGGCTTAAGCCCACCTGATCTCACCTGGCTTGTTTTTCCACTTCTTTTTGGCTTTGATGGCCCTGTTTTAAAATATTTATAGCCTCTGGATTTTCAATTATAATTTCATGGTTACGTATTATTATAACGCACCCTGATTAAAAAAATCATGGAGGTCAATTTTATCGAATTAAATAAATGAAATTCCTACTGAAAACAATAGCACTGAACTGCAGAAAAATACCTTAGAAGATTTGAGGAAGTAAGACTCTTCTGAAAACAGCAGTGCAACAGTGAATTAATGAAGCTCAAAATTGAAGTTTTAACACCCATTCGTTTTAATCTGGACATCTGGTGAAAACTGCCCACAATTCTAGACCATTAGATCAGATCAACTTCCGCTCGGTGAAATTAAAAATATATATCTACATATAATTGGCTTTGATTTATCACTATCATTATGATCTTCTGTAGGGACGAAAATTGGGTATGCTTAGCGACCCCTTCACAAAATTATAGTCAATTAAAACAGCTCATTCACAAAAGTACAATCAATTAAAATGGCAGTTCCTTGGCATTTTACCCTACATTTTAATCTGCTTCATCCTTATTTTAGCCAAAAAAAGTGATTTTTATTAAAAATTAATTTGAAAATTTACAAAAATAAGTGTTGAAATTCCTATAAAAAATTCCTGGATCGACTCTTGAAGATCCTATTTTACTTCCATAAAATGGATATGTATGGGAATCTTTCAAACTAACCACTCTCGCCGACAAAATTGCATTAATCCGTCACTGGCTCTAGATCAGTGGTCCCCAGTCCGCGGACCAGTGCCAGTCTGTCGATCAAATGGTACTTGGCCTTCGAAGGAACATTAAATTATTTCCTCGCAAATGGCTAAAGAATGTCGATTATTAGCAAACACAGAAAAATACGAATTAACCGTAAAATGAATTTAATTTTACTGTGACGTACTCTAGCATTTTTATTCCTTCTTAACTATTTTTAAAGAATTATTTTATTGTTAAAAAGTCGGGTTAAGTGGTATTCTTAACCCGAGGTTTTTTGAATCAGGTTAAGAGTACTCGGGCTTGATGACAAATTTGATGAGTTATAAAATTAATTAAAATTGCAGTCACTTAAATCCTAATTGCCATTTCCGACAACCTATCTGTGTGTAGCGAGTTTTCTCCACTGACATCACAGCAATTAAAAGATAACAACAGAATAAACTGGACATAAGCAACAAACTTTTGGTGTCATTACCTACTCATTTCAAAGAAACAAACTCGGGGTTCTCATTGTTTAAGCATTCTAGGGAGTTAAAATGTTAAATCACTTTTAACTCATTTTTTGAGTGCGTAACTGTAGTTTTTTATTTATTTATTTTTTTTTTTACTCATACAATTAAATAAAATATAAATGCAATTAAAAAATACAATTGAAATTTTTCAATTAAAATAATCTAAAATATAAACAATCAATGCCCCCACTCCCCCTCAGTGGGCCGGGGTTAAATTATCAAAGTTGACCAGTCTGCGGCAATATAAAGGTTGGGAAGCACTGCTCTAGCCCTCTGAGCGTCTTAGAAATGGGCAAATAATGTAAAGTTGTTTTCACTGCAAAATTTTCATGCAGCTTTAAAATTATTTAAAAAATAAAATTTTGATAGGAAGATTTGTAATTATTAAAAAGTTAACTCCTAAAATACCCATAAGCTTTAATATAGAAATATGTTTTTTGATGCCTTTGTGTTATAAATAATTTAAATTATAGATGCATTGCAGTGAAAACTGAAATGAAGTGAACGGGATTTTACGTCTCAGCCGCTTGGAGGGCTAGATTACTAATGATTTTCAACATCTCCTTCCTATCTTTTATTCTTCCAATGATATAGTGTATTTCTCGCAACTTCTGTAAGGCATATGCTAGGAATAAATCCCAGGAAAAATTGTTATCATAATCTTATATGGTTAACATAGTTAAATCCTCTCATAATTAGTATTTCAGTTAAATTGATGGGAAAGTTTTTAAAAAGATTTTTACTAAAATTGGAAGTAAAAATTGTACTACCACGTTTATGATATTTTGATTTTTTTTTTTTTGTATAACATAATTATGTCTAATATACTTTTATAGATATTGAAAAGAAAGAAGGTAATGTTGATGAGAAAAATTCCACTGAAATAGCTGAGGAAACTAAAACAGGTAATGCAAAAGTAAAGAAATAACTAAACCGTGTTGCATATATGAACATCGGATGTCAATGAAAATGCATTTCAATTGTTTTTAGATGTTCTGACTTTCAATTAGAAAACGTTTTTTAATGACTTGCAGTTGCTTTTTAAGTATAAATTTTAGAAGGAGCCACATATTAAAAAAAAGTTGGGGGGGGTGAAAAAATTAAATCTTTTCATAGTAACTCTGTAGTTATTAAAAATTCACAATCTCAAACTTTTAGGGCAATCTGTAATGAGATAATGAGGCTAGGATACATTATTTTATACTTTTTAGTCTGTTTTAAAAATGTATAGTAAATTAAAAACATTTTAAAATAATTACCTTTTTGCTGTTTAGTTGTGTGTGTAAAGAAATTTTACAATTGATTTTATACATCTTGACTGAGCAGAATATCTTTTACAAGCAAAATTTGCCAACTCAAGTATAGTGGCAATGAGAAAAATAAACATATTTTATGGAGGTTTTCGGGGAGGGTGATAGAATATGATGCGAAAAAACATTCTTTGTAAATCAGATTTTCTTACTAATTTTGACTACAAACAAATAATAATAGTAAATCTGATAATCCATTTTTCATGTTGTGGAAAAAAAAATAGTTTGATTTATGTACTCTTGAATAAGGAATTCATGGAGAAATATTTGGAGTCATATTTTAATCATAAACCTATGCTGTAAAATTAAATTTTTTTTACAGATTTCCAAGATATTTTTTATTGCCAGTTGAATTTTTTATTTCAAAACGAATAAAGATTTTTCAAAGATTTAAATCAATTTGAAAATTTCAGAAAATTAGACTCCAAATGCATGTCTTATATAATTATAGTACTTATAATAAAAAATTAGAATAGGATTAAGGTATTTATAAAAGAAAATGAGATATTTTAAATTGCTTTGATTAATGGCGAATTAGCCAAAGTAATTTTTCTGATACGTACAAAATCATTCCATTTATTGTTTAAAATTAATTTTGCAATTAGCATAGGATAGTATTTTACATACAATAATACAGTCAGTATACAAAATAATTAATGTACTTCATGATTTTTACATGTGATCAGAAAACTTCTTTTACAGTATTAATTTTTGAATGCTAAATTTGCACTGCTATATATTTTCGTGCATAAGTCGGCAGTTTTCAAAATTTTTTCAAAACTGAATTTACAGAGGCCATCTTTTACATGGATTTGCTAATGATGCAAAAAAAAAAATAGGTAATTTTCTGTTATCCGGGTGCAAGTGATAAATTACTAAATAAAGCACTTTTTGGTTGTGTAGTTTGCATTTCTTAAAGATGCACAAAAACTATTGACAGGAGAGGAATTCTTTTAAATTTTTAACTCACTTTTTAGTTATTTGAATGTACAGCATTTATGCAAAAAGTAAAAGAAAGTCCTATAAACTTTCAAAATTCAACTCTTTGAATCAATTTCCTGATAGTTCGTGCAGTTCGAGCTCAGTCATGCAGATATCTGGATGAATATCATCATTGCTTCCTACGCTTTCCGTACTAGAATTTCCATCTTCATATACAAAATCGCCCTCTCTTCCATCCACACAATTGCTCATATAGCACTTTGAAAGCTCAGACGCAAATTCCAGAGAGAATGAGGCCTCGAACGCCTCGAATAATGCCTCGAACGAGGCATTATTTACCTACTGTGACATGGTAACTATATCTACTTTCTTCACATTTCCACTTTTTGTTAGGGCTTTTTCTTCGTTTTCCATCTACTACATCTATTTAGACCTCAGTCTAGTCTTAAATAGGATGAGAAACATCCAATGGTTGCAGCACGGATGTAAATCCCCCTGGTATAGCCATTTTCGTTTTCATTTCACGGCACTTGTTTTTTACTCTGTCAAATGGACCTTGAAAGAGTCCCAAACAACTCTATTGGTTCAAATATAACGCAGACCAAATATAATGCCACTCTGAAATTTTCATCAAGATAATCAGAAAAATCCTATATTTAGGCCTCCAATTTAGCAGTCAGGTTTTTTGCAGGCAAGGATCAGTCGAAAAACACCACGTTATATTTGGGCCAGAATGGTAGTATTGACGGTTTATGAAATACAGCACCTTTTTGTCTGTTCCATGTTTTATCTAACCACTCCAAGTTGCCATCCTTATTCATCCAGCCTTTTTCGTGTGCACACACCAAAACTACACTTGGAAATGTGACACTCTTTGGCAGTGTCTTAAAAATAAATGTAGATGATAATTTGATGCCATCTGCCATGCAGCTCAAAACTATTGCAAAGCAGCATATTTCATTACCTGTTTTCACAAAAACAGTTTTTGTGCATTTGGTTTAAACAATATAGTTTGATGGCAAATCAAATGACACTGGAATTTCATGTGTCCAAATTGATAAAATTAATAGGAATATTTTTTCCTCAGTCTTATAATGTGTTGGTGAAAAGCAATCTTTTTTACTGTTCAATTCCAAGCAATTGCATCATCCTTTGGGGGGGCAACCAGGGCCCGTTTATCAGCAGGGCAACCGGGGCATTTGCCCTGGGCCCACCAATTTCAAGGGCCCAAAAATTTTGTATTTTTCAACAAATTTATGTTTGATAAACATTTTTCATTGTTTGATAAAAATTTTCATTTATTAAAAAAATTATATTCTTTAAAAAATTAACTTAAAAATCACTCGACATTATCCTGCAAATGTACATTTAAAAATTTCTGTTTATGCAAGCATGCACTGTAATATCTGGTGACATTTAACATGAACCTTACCGTGAAGGAAACTGGGTTGCTTTAACTCCCTATTAACTTCAGCTAGGCAATGATAATTCGTCTATACAAATATTGATATGCAGAAGTGACAGTATTTTGAAGCCCCCCTATAATGTTAGGCAAGTTTTGCATTTCCTTTCATAAATACATGCTATTTATGTATACAAAAATCCTTTAATATTTATTGCTATGTACGTATTTATATTTAGTGTTTAAACAAACAGCATATTTAAGTAGCTATATGTATCTAAAATAACTTAGATGCATAACATTGCTTTCAGGCAATTTCCCGTAAAATATTTATGGTCCGGTGCAAAGGCCCAAAAATTTGTGTTTGCCCTGGGCCCAATATTGTGATGATCGGGCCCTGGGGGCAACAAAATTTGTTGGCTTGTTTTGAGCAAATTTGGGTAACTTAAATTTAACGCTGTTGTTTTGATAGCCTGCGGGGCTTATAACCAATCCATTCATCCTTGACTGTTCTGTCCATCTGGCGAGCTTTGTTGTGTTGTATCAAGAGAGCAAAAAAGCAATCAAATTATGAAACATTGAAGTTTATGTCCATCAAAATAAGAAAGGTTCATGGTGTCTACCCTGTTTCATGTCCTGATGAAGCAATCAGACACATAATATAGTTCAAATGCATTTGCTATGACATAAAAAGAGTTATAAAAGAATATAATGCCACTTTTTGTATTGTTTTAACATAAATCATGATAGTGCTATTAGCTCGAATATTTCTAACAATACTGATTTTTTTCAAGCAGATCGTACAAACGGTGTGAATTTTATTACAGTTTTAGACCATAATTTTTAATCTGTTTGGATTAATGACGGCAAAAGTTTTGTTTTGAAGTGGTTAGACCGGAATTGTTAGGGATCAGCGTAACTATACAGTAAGATGTTTTCATGAATAAGATTTCAAAAGTGTATCAAAATATAAGAAATCTGGACACTCGGTTGATACCCTTGAAGTATTAGTATAGGTACCCTCTTAACAGAAAGCATTTTATTTTGAAACCAGCTTTGGTAAATACTTTGTGTTGAGCATGAGCTAGCTCCACCAATTGGAGAATTTTTCTCCAAGTTTTTTCTTCAGCAATGAACATTTCTTCACCTTTTCTACAAAATAATGTTATTGGTAAAGTTTGAATAGGGATTTTAAGCAAAAATAGAATTATTTGGAGTAAAAATTAGAATAAATAAGATGATTTTTTGAAACGCACATAATCATTGTTCTTTGCCTGTTTTTCTCGCGCCCCCCCTAGCAAATGCTTTGTGTCCCCCAAGGAAGGTGCACCTCACCAGTTGGGAACCACTGATGTATGCAATCATATCCAGATTGTGCATGAAGAATGTGGTAGGGGCTTAATCCTTATGGTGTAAAGAAAAAGGTATGTTCAAGGAACTAACTGAATGGAGAATATTTCTTCCTTTTAACCTGCTTGTCAGATATTCTTGCCCACATGACATCATGTTTGATGAATGTCACAAGATTTTTTATTTCTTTCTCATTTCATATCATATGTGGGTTTTGAATTTTGGAAAATTTTTGGAAAAAAAATGTATTTTCGGCTTACATACGGATCGCCTTGTATTTGGAAATATATGGTAATTCATGTTTTGATAATCTATTACTTATTAAGGTAAAAAATGTCCTAACAGACAGACAAGAAAGGAGGTAATATTGCATTGTCATCCAGATCTGAGCAATACTTGAAAGTTTGAAGTCTAGCTCACTGAGTAGTTAGTTTAAATTCAATTGCAGATTTTGTACCAATAAGCAGACATGAAAGCAAGTTAATATATAAAAACATAGTAAAAAGAAAGCTATTCTCCCTGTATAAAGCGAGGCACTGATAAAGTAGAAAATAATATGCTAGAATGCTTTCTCTGCTTATAACTGCAATTTTTTTTTTTTTTTTTTTTTTTTTTTTTTTTTTTTTTATGAAGTGGACTCGAAAAGCACTGAGGGCGGTGCTAAGCCTAAAATTAAAAAAAGAAGAAAGAAATCAAAGAAGAAAAAAAGTAGCAGTGTAGTTCCTGACTACACAAGCAGTCCTGTGAATCCTCCATCCCCAGTGGATAAGAATCAAAAAGTAAAGGTAGGTAGTAGAGGGTACAGATTTTATTCATGGTTCTTACAACTGAGATAATGTAAATTATTACCTTTCTTTCTTTACTTTTATTCTTTATTTTTATCAGGTATTTAATAAATTAATTGCAGTTATTAGAAGTCGCCCTTGAAATTTTTGTTAACCGGAAAACATTGTGAAGCTGTTACGTGTTATAGTATCAAATTAAAGCATTGGAAATATATATACCGGGTTGATCCAAAAGTCAGGACAAACTTTAAAAATTCATTAAAAAAGAGCAAATAATGATAGAAAATTGCGGTTTGCACAAATAGGTTTAGGGTATGATGGGTTTTTTTTTTAATGACAAGAAAGTTTGTAGTTCCATATGTTACCGGTAGGTGGCACTGACATGCACAATGCGAACCAAATTTCCAATTTTAAAAAATCCGAAATCTCTGTAATGCTTTTTATGCAAACTGCAATTTTGTATCAATTTTGTATTTTTGAACTTTTCACTAGCTTTTGATGCATCCTGGGTGCATCAAAGTTTAAAAATTCATTAAAAAAGAACAAATAATGATAAAAAATTGCAGTTTGCATAGAAAGCATTACAGAGATTTCGGATTTTTTAAAATTGGAAATTTGGTTCGCATTGTGCATGTCAGTGCCACCAACCGGTAACATATGGAACTACAAACTTTCTTGTCATTAAAAAAAAAACCCATCATACCCTAAACCTATTTGTGCAAACCGCAATTTTCTATCATTATTTGCTCTTTTTTAATGAATTTTTAAAGTTTGTCCTAACTTTTGGATCACCCGGTATATATATATTTATATTTATGTGTGTGTGTGTGTGTATATATATTTTCTGTTGTGGTCAGTAAAACTTGCCTGGTGACATATAGATTGCCATCTGGGCTTACGCTGTCCCATTCAGGCAAGCAGCATCATGATCACGGACTAGGCAAAAGGCCTATTCTGGCTTCTTAATCCAACCACCATTTTCTCGGTGTGCCACGGTCTCGTCTGTCCTTTGACATGTAGTACAGGGCTGTGGTAATCTCTAGTGTTTCATACGCTGGATGTGATATTAATGCAGGCAAGCAAATTTCATAAATACTAACCTCCAAGGCAGCCAGCTCCGTCGCCTCATCACACCTTACTGTTCTTTATACTTAGTACATTGTTGGCCAAAATTATTAGACTCATTTCAACGAAAATAATTCTTTGTTTTAAAAGTATATGGCCTTAAATTTATTTAGGTTAGGGTTGCTATAAATCTTGCATGTCTTTATAAAAGTTGAAGGTGACCGTGACAAGTACACTAGCATTGCAAAATGTATGAAAAGGCAAATCGTGACATTTACATGCATGAAATGGTTGTAAAAATAACTTTATAGAGCAGTGGCGCACACAGGATTTTCTCTTGGAGAAGGTCCATCCCATACAGCTTTGACACAAACCACATGAAAAAAAGCGTAACTTCTTTTTTCTTGTGACTAACTTCTATGAACTCTTCCCGAACTTCAATACTTGTATGTTTTCCTTTCAAAAATAATAATTTAAAAAAGTCTTAAAACATGATAAAATATCAAAACCGGCATTATGATATAATGAAACAAAGTTGATAACTCTTTTGGTAGGGTACAGACCCCCTGGCCCCCCTCCTTTGTGTGCGCCACTGTGCACATAAATTTTCCCGAAGTTTAATTTCTAACCTTCTACGATTTCTAAGATATCTTAATAATCGTAAATTTTATATCTTATATATAAAGCATATTTCCAATGGTTTGCATGCAGATTGTTACATCTAATCATATTTTATTTTTTAGGAGGTGGTGGATTCCATTATCATAAAAGATAAAACAGATTTGAAGCCCGGCTCGACATCTTTACCTTAATCCTTATATAGGCTGCTGAATCTCTAAATTATGTAGTAACAGACTGAAATTTTCTTAATTTTCTTCATGTTTTTCAATACATCTGTAAATTTCTGACAGCTTTACATGTTTTTAGGTAGAATGAATAAATATTAAACAAAACCAGAAAAAAATTGTTGACATTTTAGATAGACAGTAATATTGTTGACAGTTAAACTGTGTACCCCCCCCCCCTTAAAAAAAAAGAAGAAAAAAAAAACATTGCTTGTTTTCCTGGAAACATGGGTGTGCATAATGACCATGCTATTAGTTTGGAAGGTTTTTTGGCATATACAGAGTTGCAGCACTGTCAAGAAAAAATAAAAAAGACTGAATAGTAAGGAAATTTTACTTTAACAGAAAGGTGTACGAAAATTTATTTTTCGCCTGAAAACCTAGATAATCTTGAAGTGAAATATAAAAAATTACCTGAAATCTGCATTTATAAATTAATTTTACATTTGCTATATGTCCAAAGAAAAAAAAAATAAGTGACTTAGCATTGGTGCGCGAAAGTGGCAGATACGGTAGTTAATTTGGGGAGTGCTTTGTTCAGAAGATCTTATTCAACCTAAACAGAATGCATAGTGAACCAAAATTATACCCAAAACCCATTTTTAACAAACTTTTTTAAATAAGCTAAATGCTGTATTCCTTATGCTAGTTTAAATTATTTCTATCAAGTCATATTTTGAACATTCTTTAAACCTTGAATATGCCGAAAACTTCCCAACATGTTGAACAAATAACATGATCATTATCCACAGAGCCACATTTCCATAAAACCATACTATAGGTTTTTTTTTAGCACAATTTAACTGTCAGCATCATTACTTCCCCATTGAAATGAAACTTTTTTCCCTTGGCACTCCACTTCTATTGAATTTCTTTTGGTATTTTTCATAAAGCTAATATAAAGTACAATCTATTTTTTTACATCTCATTTTGCCCTGATTATAAACATGGGAGAAGACTCAATAAATACTTCAAACGAAGAAAGAAAAAGCTATAATATGAGCAACACTTTATATTTTTACCAAATAATTACATAGTTTCATTAGACACTAATATTTGAATTTACCTGATGTTTTGCCACAGCTTTTCACAAATCACACACACTTCAGTTTTTCAAAAATAAACAAACAATCTTCTTTACGACAAGGACTTTCCTGCAAAAGAAGATAAAATTATAAGAAGATTTATACGAGAAAAAGTATATTTAAATCTTAAATTCTTATTTTTTTTCAGAGCAGCCCCTTACCATGGAATAATGAATACAATCTTCTTTAAGATGACTGCAGAAATATAAAAATTGCATATAATATTTAAAAAAAGGATTAACACTGGAACGCTACTCTTTAAAAAATTAATGATAATGACAACTATTCAACTCCCAATGTGCTCTTGAATTTCATTTTAAATGCTACCATCAACTGGTGCATTACTTCAGGGTTACTTCGGTCCAAAATGAAAAAGAAGTTATTACGTTTTGGACTGAAAAAAACTAGGGATGCACCGAATATTCGGTTGATATTCGCTATACTGCCTATTCGGCAGAAAAACCGAATGTTTGAATATTCGGCAGCCGAATAGTAAACAAAAACTTTTTTTTATACCGTGAATGAATGTTATAGTATAGTACCATAGTACAAAATTAATTCAAATTTTTACTTACTAATATCACATTCCAAGTATTGGCACATTACATTAGCCTTACTAACTCATTTAAATATGAACCAGTAACCAGAAAAAATAGAACCTCATTATTAAGTGTTCACGAATGTGTAAAGTCAATTAACTGGTAAATTTTTAATGAAATATGCAGGTTTAAAATAATGATCATAACTTCACGAATATTTAAAAAGGCGATTAATAATACATAAAAGAAACACTTGGATATTAAATTTTCTAGTACTTTAATTTCTGAAGTTTAAACCATATGATATATTAAATACTGTTTAAAAAGAAACTAATTAAATTAATCGATGTGAAAATTTTAATAAATTTTAACCAAGTATTCGGTATTCAGCCGAATATTCGGTTAGAAATTCAACCGGATATTCGGTATTCGTTATTCGGCAAAATATGGTATTCGGTGTATCCCTAAAAAAAGCAATGCAATATAAAGAAAAGGTTTTATGCTTCTTTTGACATAGAAAAATTTTTTGGTCCCCTCCTTTTCATGTTAAATATTTTTCAATGCATTTTTATTCATGGATGACAAGAATTTTTTCCTTCACAAATGTTATATCTAGCAGAAGCAATCTAAAATATTCTGCTGTCATTATGGGGAGAGAGGACTGAACAAATACTTCAATAAAAATTAGTAAGACTTCATAATTTCTAGAAAAGAAAATCTAATAAGGGTACTCTTAAAGTAAACTATACACTCGTAGTGTATTTCAAGTTTTTCAAACAAACACAGAAAGGCAGATGCTTAAAAGTTTAGAAAGTTCCATTCACAAAAAGAGTATAAAAATCATAAAAACACAAAATTTCACTTAACTTTGCCCCACGGAAGAAAGTACTATATGTTGGGAAAAAAAAACTTTTGGATTAAAAAAAGGGTAAACCTTTTAATGAAGAATTTTGATTCATTGTTAGTTAATTACATCATGTGTGCCGACTTAGTCATTCGGAGTTTTCCGTGTTTTTCTCCAAAACCTCGCGTAAATACAGGCTAGGATCTCTTAGAAAGTCAGACACAGAGGGCATTCGCCCTATAAGCCTAGAGCCTTAATGCAGTCAATCGGCCTTAATCCACAGACCAACAAACAAACAATAAAAGTAACAATATAAAAACTTATGTATTGATTGGAACATAATTATACTAAAGTGAGTAGATTTTGTCCAGTAACAAAGATTACAATTTGAGATCATAGTCATTTTTAAAAGAAGAAATTTTTATTTTTGTAATTGATTTTTTTTATGCTAGACATGATTTTGTATACATTGCACACATATGAGAATAATAATTTCAGAAACTAGCAAAAACTGCATCATAAAATTTTAAATTAATTATTTTATTTTTAAAGAACCCATTTTTTCTGTTTTACCCTTATGTGTTTTGTCCAGGTGGCACATGACTAACATTCTATTGTTAAATAACTTTAAATTCTGGTATCCTAAAATATTTAGTCTTTCTGACAACCTCTGATTGAAAATAAACTTATTAATTACCTATTAGTGTACTTAGAACTACTTCTAAAAGAAAATGCAGCAATTCATTTTATGTGTACAAAAATTCTAGAATACTGAAAGAAAATAAGAGATACATTTTGATAGCAAAAATAAATAAATGAACATAAATTAAAAATTTTATAAATATTCTTAAATTTGAAAAACACCAATTATGAATGATATGGCAGGCTCACACTCTCAAATTTTCATAGCATTTGTCAGCACTATCAGGAGCATGTAATAGATTTTTACTATGAAAAATTAAACAAAACAATGCAAAGTTATGAAAACACTAATGTCATTTCATTTTTAATGCATCTTTATTAGAAATAAATTTGGGGAGAAATTCATAAAAATCATTTTACACTGTGCATTTATAAAATGAATAAGGATAAAAATAATAAATTCATTAGAATTAGAGCAAATATGCTGACATTTTTTTTAAACTTAGAACTTGTTATATTAAAAAAATCAATCCTGTCGATCTAATGGTTTAGACTTTTTGGTGGTTTTCTCTAGATATAATGCAAATACACATTAAAACACCTTAAAAAGTCCTCCATCCAACACATCAAACTGTTACAGATAACTCTCATGTAGCTTTGCCTTAAACAAACAAGCAATAACAAGAAATCAATCACTGTACAGAATTTATGAAAAATAAGTTTGGCTATTTTACACAGATAAATGTTTCAAAAATTCCAGAATTTCTTTTTAAAGCCATTAATTCTTTGTTATTGGCAGTAGTATGAATTGGCGTGTGATAAAAAATTTTAATACCATAAATTTTAAAAAGTTAACACCCATTACAGGATAAATTTCTTAATTTAGTAATTTTAGTAATTTTCACTCTTCAAAATAAGTTTTCATTACTATACATAAAATAAGTTTTACTTAATGGCAAAATGAAGGGAAAAAAAGAATACGGATAAGAATGTTCCTTAATACTTTTTGAAGAAAGAGTGAAATAATTTCAACAAGAAAACACTTCACATGAAAAACTGGCTGAGACTAAATTATATAACAGTCTAAACATTAAACATTAATATGAATCTTTTCGCACCAAAAAGAAATTCTGTAAGCTCGGTTTTATGTTCAATCTTTTTCACTGCATTTTTATTTATGAACCACAAAGAATTTTTTTCTCAGCAATTAATATACATCTAATAGAAACAATTTAAAATATTCTGCAATTAATATGGGGCGAGTATTGAATAATTACATCTGTAAAAAGAGTTAGTAAGACTGGAGAACTTGCAGAAAAGAAAATCTATAAAGGCTGTTATTAAAGTAAACAAGGCTCTCCACATTTTTTATAAAGTTTTTCAAACAAACAGATTGAGAGAGATGCTGAAAAAATTCAGAAAATTTCATTCACAAAATGGAGTATTAAAACCATAAAACCACAAAATTTCTTTTTTTAACTTTGTCTTGCGGAAGAAAGAATTATGAGTCGTAAAAAAAAAAAAAAAAAAAAAAAAAAAAAAACTTTAGCAACAAAATTTTTTAATCAACATTTTGAAATTCTTTACACAACTTTTCTATCATCATACCCAAAAAAGGAAAGACATTTTAGAAAATGCAATAAAAAAACTATAGAGATTTATTACCAAGCATGAAAATTTTAATTTACTGTTAGTCAGGGGCGTAGCCAGAAATTTTTCATGGATGGGGGGGGGGGGTTACGACTACTGCAACTTACATATATGCATACATGTGTGTGATAAGAGAGTGAAGAATATACATTTTGTATGGCAAAAAATTCCTCAGGGGGGGGGGGGTTATGAACCCCCTAACCCGACCTTGGCTACGCCCATGCTGTTTGTTAATCACATCTGGTGTGCAGTGAATGCTTACTGCTATAAAACGAGTTCATGACAACTATTTCATTTAAATATTAAAACTTTTAACTGATCTCGGAAAAGCAAAATTCTTCCCCGCTTTTTAATCGAACAATGTTATGTCACGGACTTAAAAACCTTTCAGTGTTTCTTCTTAAACTATAATATGTATATACTAAACTTGCACTATAACACCGTAACAGAAATTGCTATGTGTGCATTGTAGTAATTAGAACCAAGTTTGATTGTGGAAAAACGTACTGGAAGCTTCATTTCAGATAAACAATCTGTCCAGGGCATAAACATCTACAGCAGAACACCCACCCTTATGGAGGACTGCCTTAACATCATAGTCTTGGTGCTTATGTGGGCTGTTGTATCACTGAATTTATATTGTAAAATACTTACATTTTATTTATAATTTTCCTTTATAAGTTTTTTAAAGCATCTATAAATATCTGATAGCTTTACAGCATTCTAACACAGGTAAAATTTAATAAATATCATACAGTGTTGCAAAAAATAGTTGACATTTTAATTCGAAATTAACACTGTTGGCAGTTAAAAATTAATGCACCAATAAAACTTGCATGTTTTCATTGTAATGCATGGCGGATAATGACTACACTTTTAGTTTGGAATGCTGGGAGGTTTTTTGCAGTATATAGAATTCCCAGCACAGTCATGAAATACTGAAAAACCTTGAATTGTAAGAAAATTTTGCTGTAACAGAAAAGTCAGGTAAAAAATAAATTTTTGGCAGAAGAACTGGAGAATCTCGAAGTGAAAGGTGGCAAATTATCTGAAGTCTACATTTAGAAATTAATTTTGCATTTGTCTGGAAAAAAAAGATTTGACATAGGTGCACAAATATGGTGGATACAGAAGCTCTTTTGGAGAGGGCCTAATTAAAAAAAAAAAGAAGAAGCACAAATTAGTCATTCAAAAATAAGGAAAGATATATTCTTTATGTCAAGGACTTTCCTGCAAAAGAACATAAAATTACATAAGTTAAATGAGAAAAAGTGCATTTAAATCTTAAACCTGAGCAAATTTTTAAAAAAATAAGATATTAAATATAATCTTCAATATGATAAAATAGTGACCTCCCCTTCCCTTCAAGCATAATATCATTTGTCGACGGCTCCTTACAACTGACAAGATTGGTTGTTGCTGCTAAACAAGTTCATAAAATTAAAATAAATGACTTAAAAAACTATACCTGTAACATGCATATCTTGAGTAAACCTGTTTCTGTTTATCAGCACTCAGATCTTAAGCTAATCACAGCAAGAGTAACTATTGAAAGCATACGTGAATTCCAGCTCTATTTCAGCTTTATATTAATGAGCAAAATTTCAAACATGAAACAGAATTATTATTTTTTCTGTTCCAACGTTTAAAATTCAGCTAGTAGCATATTACCTCAGCTAAGGCATATATCTATTTATGGACTGGGGGGGGGGGGGAGTCATTAGTTCCAGGAACATATACACAATGGTAAAAACATATGCACTTGAAAAGTTTTTTGATTCACTACTTTACAATATAATAAAGTAAAGACTACATGATAATAAGAAGCATACTTCATAAAATATTCTTACGGAAACACAGAAAGTAAAGCATGAATTAGAATTTTAGACCTATTAAAATTAACCGAATTAGTGTTTAAGACTTACGTTCTTTGTTTTTAAAATGAAAAATTAATATATTACATATGCAATTAAATGAGGTTGGTTCACACAATTTAAACCATAGCTACAAGTCTAAAATTATTTTTTTTAACTCAAAATACTTGAGAGTATAAATAATGGCTTTAACAGCACTTGCTTGAGTGTATTTGAAACTGGTGATGCAAGTGTTCTCTTTTGGTACATGCAATAAAAACAGAAAAACTGAAGCGTTTGAAAATTCAGGAATAACTGCAATGACCGGTAAAAAACTATGACATCAATAACCTAAGAAAGAAATGCAAAACACCAGTGTATGACAACTGGTGAATAATCAAACATAACCAAGAGTTTGTTTCTGTGATTATGACAACGCTACGCTAGGGTAATCTGCCAAGGATGGGGGTACCTCAGTCCCCCCATCTCTTTCCCTGGACTTTCTAAGGGGTTCTAATACATATTCCCGCTAGATAAAGTATAATGAGAGAAAACTTAGCGTGTCCAAACAGTAGCCTAAGTAATGGCATGTGCTGAAAGCAGATATTCAAGGATGTTTTTTAAATCGCCGTAGGAAAATCTGTGCCCAAGTATGTACTTGTCTCTAATTATATTTTTAATTTATTTAAATTTCTAAAATTATGTTTTTAATGTTCTATTTGTAATTTCCTGTCTACTGGTGCCGACCTCATTAAAACTTAGCAAGTGTCTCTGGTGTTTGCCAACCATATTGCCAAGTTCTATTGCCAACCATCTTGCATGATTAGCAAAGCAAACAATAATAATTTTAACAAACAAATTAAAATTGTACATAAATTATTGCAACAAAATCATAAAAAAGGTCAAATGCACTACAAAATAGTTTAAAAACTTTCAGCCAGAAGTCTAGTTTTATCAAAAAAAAACTTCAGTGGATTCAGCAACTTTCTGTACAACTTAAAAATTGACGACCAGTGGCCTATTTTACATATAAAAAGAACATCAGTAACTTGTACACACTTGAATTTTCTCAAATAGTGGTCTGTTTTTAAGGTTAAAAAACTGTCTTGGGTATGGCAACTTACTGCATAGCCAGTCAAAAATGCTAAACAGGAGGCTTTTTCACATAATTAAACAATCCATAAACATTTAGATAAACAGAATTTTCAATTTTGCTATTTTTTTATGGTCTTGTAAAACATCTTTAATCAGTATTGTATTCCATCACCTTCACAACATTTTCTAGGTCAATTATAAATAGTAAAACAATTAACTCTACCTTTCATCAAACCATTAAAAATTCTAAATTCACAATACCATGCTAAAAGTTACTCTCTAATAATAACAAATCTCACAATATGATACTCTTCAACCACAGAATTAAATATGAATGGGAAAATGCAGACAATGAATTATAATGCTGTAATACCGTGCAAGACCCCCCCCCCTCCCCAATCTTCAGGGAAAATTGAGAGTTATTTAGGGAGGGGGCAGTTAAATGGTAAAATAACCTTAGAGTCTTAATTAGCAGGTCTCAAAATTATTTTAATTAATAAAGTGGAGGTTAAGGTCAAGTTTCAACTATCAGAAATTTATATTAAATGCATATGCACACATGTTTAATTATTTTAATTAGATCTTTAATTTTTACTTTTAACATTTATACAGTAAACCATTTTGATTTCTAATTTCTTTTTGGATATTATTAAGAATATAAATAAAATTTATAGCTATTTGCATCCCGGTAGTAAATCAAACAAGAATACTACCTCTTCAAAGCACTTAGAAGTGATGATTCAATTGCTGCATACCAACACATTAAAACTTAAAGAATTTTCGTTGTCTCACATTATAATTATGAAATTTAAAAATAATTGTCATGATTTAATATTCATAACTACTGATTTTCCTGAAATACTAGTCAAAACTGAAAAACATTTCACTAACTCATGAAATATTAAAGAAAATGTATTGTACTGCTGCGGAGAAAAAAGGCCCACTTGCTCTTTATTTGGCCATTATTCATCGTACTGCAAAGTTATATATACCATTCGTTTGCAAATCACGTATACTTTAATTGTCTAGTAATTTGATTTGCAAAAGAGGCCGTCTTCATATTTAATTCTGCATCAACTTCGTTTTTTTTAATGGCAACATACTACTTTAACTTTATTAAACGAAAGAAAACCTTCAAATTACCCTAAATATAAATTTTCGCCAATTTTCTACCATAATTTCCGGAGATATTGCGAATTATTTTTTGCACGATTTTAAGGGATTTTCTGCAAATTGAGAAACGCTATTTGTAAGTTCCAAAATTTTCGCCTTTCATTAATTTCGCTCGCGAGAGTTAAAAGAAATAAATATTATTTTCAAGGAAAATACTGTTTCTTGTCTTAAAGTTTTTGTACTAAGAATATCGGGTGTAGAATTTAGAATATTTAGTCAATGGTCCAAATGACTTGTGAGTCCATAACTTCCTTGGTTCTTACACATGATTTAAATTAAAATGCAAAACGACTGCTAACGATTTTGAAAATATTTCTAATTTTGAAATTAGTATTGCGTAGTTCTCTTGAAGATTCTCTTAGACAGGTGAAATGTTGCCAGGAGTGAGAGGCAGTTCTCTGCTCTTCTGACTACAATCATGAATGTTACTCAGCTACGGTCGAACTTGAAGAATGGTTTCATGATTGAAAATTTATTTGTTTGAATTTCATGTAAAAAACGCAATTACTTTTTTGCCTACCCAATATTATCCCTGTGTTTGTTATTTCACATTCTTCATTTTATATTACCGTCTGCAATGTGCAATATTCTTATAAGACTTTTGGCAGTATTTTAATTTATAGTCAGATGAAAATTTAAACAGAAGAACGTGATTTTGAATGTTTGTTGAATGCTTGATTATTTTTCATTTTAGTACATTCAAAAATGCATGTTTTAGTGTTGAGATTGAAGTTGATTTAAACTGTTATTAGCGAAATTGTTATTAGCGAACTTCTCTTGCTAAATGCTTTTGAAAAAATGAAGTTTAAGTTTAAATTTCTAAATTTTAATCCGTGCACTTCAATCATGGCCACTCTTTCCTTTAAAAATCCTGTTGATTTTATATTGAGTATGTACTAAAAACTCTCCTCAGCAAAGTTATCGCATTCGCGAATTGTAAACAAACACGTCTCCTAGGCAACGAAAATAAATAAACTGAGGTTGTTCGTAAAGCCTAAAGAAATTGATAACAAGTGACAGCACTAAACACACGCATTCCAGTTTTCTTACAAAAACTCTTGCAACGAGTTTGTCGTTTGAGAATGCACCCATTGTTCCTAATCGTGTGCTTTTTGTTGCAAAAAACGCACCCCAATTCTGCCACTATCATTGCAGCCGTCGATGTGGTGAACGAAATGAATGCTAACTAAGCAGCGTTGAAAGGTGAACGTTTTTTTTTTTGGGGGGGGGGGCTTTTTTAGTGCTTTTTTAAATTGACATTTCACTGCTCATAATAGTTAAGTAATAAAGTGTATTGCATGCAACAGAAAGACATTTATTTATGGAAACTTTTGAAGGTATCCCACTAGGACAAACTTTAAAAAGATTATTTAAATAAGGCGATTTTCTCTTTCACAAGACCAGTGTTAAAAGTTTTATTGGATAATCGATATTTGAAAAGCGTTCTTCAAATTCTTCTGAAAATAGTCTCAGAATTTTGGAAAGTTACTATTTTAACCCGTTGAGGTCGATTAAATTGGGGCATGGGTGTCGTACTGGTCGGAATTAATTTCAAGAGACTATCCTGTGTGCAACAGGTCCTCCCTCTGCATGACAGCAAACAGCTTACCGTAATGTATTTCAAAAGAGCTGGAAAATCAAAGCCGAAGATTTACATAACTAATTTAATCCATTATAGTCAACCAAAAAATTGAATTTAATAATTTTTTAAATGTTGAAAATTGGAGTTTTCCCCTTGTGAAATACCGGGTGATCCAAAAGTCAGGACAAACTTTAAAAATTCATTAAAAAAGAGCAAATAATGATAGAAAATTGCGGTTTGCACAAATAGGTTTAGGGTATGATGGAATTTTTTTTAATGACAAAAAAGTTTGTAGTTCCAAATGTTTTCGGTAGTTGGCGCTAACATGCACAATGGGAACCAAATTTCCAATTTAAAAAAATCTGAAATCTCTGTAATGTTTTCTATGCAAACTGCAATCATGTATGATGATTTGTTCATTTTTAATGAATTTTTGAACTTTTCACTAGCTTTTGATGCATCCTGGGTGCACCAAAGTTTAAAAATTCATCAAAGTTTAAAAAAGAACAAATCATGATACAAAATTGCAGTTTGCGTAGAAAGCATAACAGATATTTCGGATTCTTTAAATTGGAAATTTGGCTCCCATTGTGCATGCCAGCGCAACCTAACGGTAACATTTGGAACTACAAACTTTCTTGTCATACAAAAAAAAAAAAAAAAAAAAAAAAAAATCCCATCATACCCTAAATCTATTTATGCAAACCGCAATTTTCTATCATTATTTGCTCTTTTTTAATGAATTTTTATAGTTTGTCCTGACTTTTGGATCACCCAGTACATTACGAGAACCCAAAGCTGTTACATAGAAAGAGAACCTGTCGAAAAGAGGCTAGGTTCGTCAAAATGCTCTATGGTTACTGAGAGTAGACATACGTCATCAAATGGTTGATTGTGAACGGCTTAGGGGATTGTAATAAACCTGTGTTAAAATATGCTTTAAGTTTAGTCATATATCGTCTGAATATTCACATCCAAAATCTTTGTCTCATGTTAATAGTGATCTAAAATCCCAGAATAAGAGTTTTTCTATAATTTCAGTAAGTCTTTCAGTGGTGGCATTAAACTTTTGTACTGTTACACTGATCTCGCATAACAACGTCGAAAACTAAATTTTAAAGATATAATTCCTGCATTTACTGGATTTCTATTTCCCTTCCACATCATTTTTAATTCTAAATTTTCTAGGTTTGAATTTAATTTTTTGTCTTCCTATCACAATCTTCATAATAGATTAACAAAGTTTAATTTATTTATTAGAACCTTTTCTATCTGTATGAAATCCAATAACAGGCATTGCGAGTCTCAGCGTAGCGTCAAGTGTCAAGTTGCGTGAGTCTATTATAACCTTGCATTAATTGAAACACTATAAAAATGTGTTCACTGATCGCAGTTCAGAAAGTGAAGTATAAAGTCGTCAAAAAGTGAAATACGATAGAAGAAATTAACGACGCAAATTTAAATAACTGAATATTGTCTACACGAAATGCATGACAAATATTTGAAGGTAGGCAAACGGAAAAAGAATTGACTAGAAGAGAATTGAGTTTTGCACATACTGAAAGTCGATCATATCCTTTTGTGAAGTTCTAATGTTTTTTTTAATGAAAATGAATTTATGAATGACGAATATAAGCTTTGACATAACTTTAGTAAATCTTGAGGATTGTAAGCATATTCTGAAATATCTAAATTCGCTTTCATATTTCACAGAAACTCTTCGTCGAATATATCAATAACGACCATATATATAAGCATGGAATATATATACAGGGTGTCCAGCCTTAATGTGACCCAATAGCTAATTCCCGAACCATTCGGTTTAGATATGCACTTCCAATTTGAAAAATGTTTTAAAAAAGGTAAAGAATGTTTTTACGTGCTTTTCGAACCAAAAAACCCATTTAGAAAAAAATAACAAAAATTAAATTTTTATACGGTCCCCAGGTCCTATCACTTATATTTAGGAAAAGATGCAGTACACAAAAACAAAGTAAACACAAAAAGTTGCATTTTATTACGATAAAAACTGACCAAGTTATGGAACTTTGAAAATCATACATTTCATCCATTTTCTCGGCCAATTTCAAGAAGCTTGTAAGGGACCGTCTCCAAAGTGAAATTAATTGGAACTCTGCCAGGAAACTTTCGCTCTTGCACGTCACTCTTATGTAAATCGTTTTTAAATTTAAAAGTACTTACATTACGTTAATATTACAATAATTGAGTACTTAAGAAACAAAATTTATTCTATGTACGTGTAAAACATAGATAAAATAAAATATTTTGGACGAAGAAAACTTTTCAAAAGCAGTTCCAAAAACTTAGACTTATTTGCCTGCGGCTTCAGACTGATTTGCTACTGATCATGGCAAACGTTAAAAATCTGTTGTGTAGTCGCTTGCAATTGCATACAGTCGTATTCTAATATTACGAATTCTAGTACAGGAGAACGAGATGTATACAAATGAAGAATACTGCGAAATGGTACTGTTGGGCAGTGTAATCGAAATAAGAGAGAGGCGGCAAGACTTTATGCCATTAAATTTCCCAGTCGAAGACGTCTATCTTATTGTACAATTACCCGTGCTGTTCAACGCTTGTATAGAACTGGGAGTTGTCATAGACGTATTCCCTTGTCTCGTGCCACACCTTCAAGCTTGCGGATACCCGCTGAGGATGTTCTAGGATATGCCCTGGCTCATCCTGAAAGTAGTGTCCAGGATATTAGCAAGGCTTGTTCCTACTCAAAATCGACGATGTGGAACATATTACATACGTACGGTGCATTTCCTTATCGTCCAGTCCTGGCGCAGGAGCTAATGCCTGGAGACCGGGCCCAACCACCAACTCACCGGAATAAGATTCCGATCGTAATTTGGACAAGTGACGTCACGATTCCGGTGAAAGTCTATTTGGCTTACCACGAACTCTTGATTCCGGCCGGAAAGGAATTCCGAAGCGGAAAAAAAGATCCTAAAATTCCACCCGGCCGAGAGCATGTGAAATCTACATTCCGTATCGTAATCTCTCATTCTAGACGAGAGGCTGGGCAAAGCGGATTAAATTGCTCTCTGGCGATTTGGCGTGCAGTCAGTCTCCTTTGGCAAGAGTCGTTTCTCCCGCTGTTATACACTGCACGCTAGGGGTTGCCGCCCGCACCGCAAGTTGATCCGCGAAAAACAGTAGAGCTTCCACATTCTTTTTCTGTTGCAGTATATTTACATACACTGCTATGGAATAGAAGTAAGGTGTTAGAGGGGGAGGGGGGTGGGTTTTTAAAAAGTACATATTTATTTATGCAATAACAATAATGGAAAATTGGGAAATTCAACGTTTGAGCATGAAATTTTATCTCGCAGTTATTTACAGTTTTCTTGTTATCTTTTTATTTTTTCTTAATGTTTTACTTCTTTCTTGCCTTTGCCATTGGAAAAAAAAAAAGACAAAATGTCATTGACAATACAAGAAATTTCCAGATTTCACCGTTCATTTTTTTTTTTTTTTTTTTTTTTCCTGTCTTTATACATAGACAATGTTTTGACTGAATTACAGTAAGTTGTATTTAAAACAAATAAGAAATCTTTTGCGGTTTAAAACAAAGTCAACAGTAAAAAAATTATCTAGAATTTGCTTTCTCATTTAATTTTAAGTTTTTAGCTATTTACCTTATTAATTTTTCACTGAAACAAAATGGTCCAAAGAAAGTCTTAAAAAATCGTTCTTGAATACGAATTAGTTTTTTCTTTCATTGAATTAGTAGTTTGTGCTTGATTAAAAGAATTTAGCATTTTATAAATATAGATTATATGTAAATGAACTTTACACAAAGTTTAACATTTACTTTCTTACCGTTACAAAGACGAGCGGTTATTATTCTTTGTTGTTACACACATTATTGCTAGCCCATATTAATCTTTCAGTATCCTACAAGAATCAGTAATGCAATTTTCGTCCTCGCTTCAATCTGCATCCATGGGAACATATAGGTTTAAACCCGAAGAGTTTATCTGCATCTATAATCCATATCTATTAATTGCTAAAACCCCGGACTAAACATTTAATAAAGAAGGGTTTTCTCTAATCGTATGTAAATTCATACAAAAGCCAAATGATGATTGCTTTTTAACTGTTCACTGTTTCTTTTTTATTTCCGTAACATATTACCTTCAAATCTAAAATTTTTTATTCATATTTAAATGCATGCATTTAAATATGAATAAAATTTTTAGATTTGTAATTTTAGACTGCAATTTTAAATGCATTAAAATATATATTTAGAACAATTAATCAACAAATAAAATAAAAAAATATTAGGAAAAGAACATGGAATTTCTAACTCTACTGTTTTTCGCGGATCAACTTGCGGTGCGGTCGGCAACCCCTAGCATGCAGTGTATAACAGCCGGAGAAACGACTCTTGCCAAAGGAGTCTGACTGCACGCCAAATCGCCAGAGAGCAATTTAATCCGCTCTGCCCAGCCTCTCGTTCATTCTAGCACTCCACTCGCACAATATGGCGCTGATACCCATTATATCCTTGGCAGTCTTAGAAGAGGACGATCGTCTTCGAATTCGGCGAAGAGTAATTCGCCCTCATCGAATCAATGCGTATGATTTCCCAGAAAGTGCATTCGTGAAGCTATTCAGAGTCAACAAATTCATTTTTGCTGAACTAGTGGAAAAACTTCGCCCTGCACTAGAGCCTCGTGCTTCTCCAAGGAATATTTTTTCTGTTGAAACAAAAGTAAGTGGGAATTATTATTATTATTATTTAATCTGTAACAATAAGGCCTTTTTATGTATGCATTTCAAGACATGTATATTTCAAAACATTATATATATGATACGCTACTTACTCTTTGTTTACATTCTGCTTATATATATGATACTCTACTTACTCTTTGTTTACATTCTGCGGAACATCTTACACGATCAGTAATGTGTTATATTATAGAGCATATTTCCGATATTCTGAATTTTATACAGCACATTTAAATTTCTTTCACGAATATTTAATACTGGACTGTCTGTAAATTGCTAGAAATTATTGTTTGTTTCTTTTAAAAATATTAGAGCTGATGTATCACTAGTTTTATTTCTGGCTTCTTATTATGATAAGTTTATCCTTAACTTTATACCTTTTGAGAAGCCTAATAAGGCATATTGTAACCAAAAAAACAAGGAGGAAGAATATCTTAAATACCCGAAATATCATAGAAATACTTCTATTTGAAAATAAGCTCCTGAAATGTGTCACTTGTTATGGTTTCTTACTGTAGTATGTTAAGTTACTCTCTTAACATATTATGAGTTTTGTGCATCATAATTCATGATTTCATGCATTTCTGTTTCAGGTCCTTTGTGCTTTGCGATTCTACGCTACTGGTTCGTACCAAAAATGCGTGGCAAACGATATTGTCAGCAGTATGGCACAACAAAGTGTTAGTAATAATATAAGGCGGGTGACTGATGCCATTAACAGTATCATGTTTGATAACTACATCAAATTTCCTGCACATGAGAGGTAATATACTTTATGAATACAATTTTCCTTCTAGGACCTTTTTTAAGAAATAATATAAATTTCTTAATCTTGTGAAATACCGACTTTTTATTTTTATCTTATTTAAACTTTTTTTTTCTTTCAGGGAAATACAGATGATAAAGCAGGAGTTTTACCAATATTCGCGTTTTCCAGGAGTTATTGGTGCTATAGATTGCACACACGTTGCAATCATAGCATCACCTGATGATGAGCATCATAATGAGAAAAACTATGTAAATCGAAAAGGATTTCATTCATTGAATGTTCAGTTGGTAAGTTTTTTTTGTTTGTTTGTTTGTTAGTATTAGCAATTGCATCATGTATAAGATCTGCCCCTTTTTTTCGTTATTATAAATAATAAAAATCCTTTATTTTCTGTAACAAATTGCTGATTCTTTAATATTTATATAACTAATAATTTGCAGTTTAGATTGAAGGTCAAGAAAGCATAAGAAAGAATTTTATTTTTGACTCTTTTCATCTTAGAAAATGTTATATTTCTTGTACTTTGTAGTTTTTAATTTCATTCTTGTTCTTATAATACGAGTAGTAGTGTTGATGAAGGGTAATTGAGTTATAAAACATGGGGATGAGTTATGGAATAGGGTGAGCCAACTGCACCAAAAGAATTGTTTTTCCAAAAATCATCCTGTAATTTTTTAACTTTTCAGCATTATTCTTTCGCAGTCTTAATATTAAATATTCGAGATCATTTTTTATAACAAACTACTTTTTTGGAAGGAGGAGGGGGGCTGATTTAGTTTTTATTTCTTTCTTTTGTCTTTAAAATAAATAAATACATTTCAGTAATTTTTCTGCTTTCACTTCTTTTAAATCTGAAATAGGTCTGTGATATGCACTTGAAAATTTTGAGTGTTTGTGCTCGTTTTCCTGGCTGTACGCATGACTCCTACATTTGGAAGATGAGTAGGCTAAGAGATTGGTTTGTTGCAAATTCGTCTTCCTTGAAAGATACGTGGTTGCTGGGTAAGTACATTCTATAGTATAGGCAAAACTAAATTTTAAACCAAACGTTGGCTCTAGCTAAAACTTTTTAAGTCATTCAACATAATGTATTACATGGATCGCTTGGTTATATGTACCACAAAAGAAATGTTCACAGTTTGACATCTAGAGTTTTCGACTATATGGGTGATGCTTATTGACAATATTTTACCTTTTTATCAATATCTGATTTTAAATTATTTCATGAGAAAGTAGTAATAGGATTAAACCCAATTTCAATTTAAACATTTTCAGTTCCTGGATTTTAACTCAAAGTATAAAGGTAGCTCCTTTTTAGTTTTTGGTTTATGCATGTTTCACTTATTTTTTTCTTGTGGTCCCTTGCACTCATGCATAAGTGAGAGATTACTGTATTTAAATTGAGTTTGTATCATTTTAATAAATGCTTAAGAACTGCAAAACTCCAATTCCTGTTCGTTACAGCATTAATAATGAATTATGTACCAGTCCATAAATTCAATGACCGTAAAATACCGTTCAAGCACCCCTTCAATCTTCAAGGAAAATCAGGAGTCATTTAGGGAGGGGACACTTAAATGGTAAAATAACCTTACGTTGATCATTTGCTAAATATGGAGTCAGCTTGGTGAACGTATACCGCCACAACACCGTTGTTGTATTAGTTGAGTTTGAATCAGCATGCGTGCTTTGTAAACACAGAAGTGTGGCTGTAAAAGAAAGATGAGTAATAATAGTAAGTAATTCGCATAAGAGGGTGTTTATTCGGCGCTTTTGCGATATTTTAAGCTTTTAAAAACTGCTGAATTCTTGTGCCTCTTTTAAATGGCAAAACTTATGTAAGATTTACTATAGCTTCTTTTTTTTCTCATGTACAGTTTGAAAGATATGTTTGATATTTCCCCCCACATTCTATAACATATTATTCCCCACGTTTAATTCTGTAACATACTAAACCTGACGTTTCACATTTCACCCTCACTTCTTTTTTCTTTGATTTTTTGGGGAATCTAAAGTTCTCATCATACGCATTTTACTAATCAAATTTTTAACTGACCAAAAAATTATGCTAGATGTTTTATTTTTTAAAATTAAACTTAATAGTTTGTCCATAACTGTATATATATATATTTGGAATAATCCATACCTTTCTTGCAGCGAGTTTCAAAAGGTAAAAATCTTAGTTTGTCAAAAAAAAAAAAAAACCCTTTATGCATTTTAATATTTAAAAAAAAGAGAGGAAATGCAGCTAATTTAAAAATGCTGGTCTTGTTCAGAAGAAAACATTATCATTTTTCCAATCATACAATTATTTTTTTATTTGGAATGATCAGAAGCTTCCTTTTTTCAGAGTTGCAAAATTTTGTGCAATTTATCAAAATACTTAGTCTGCCACGTTAATGACAGACACGCATATTTCTATTATATGTATACATGAATCATTTCTTAATTTTAATGTTAAATTTTCAAATTAAAAACTTTTCATAGCTGAATGTGGCAGTTTTGTGACAAAGCCAAATTTTGAACCAATATATTGTGCACTATTGAGTTAGTATTAGCAGTAAATTAAGATGAATAGTTTGAGTTTTGGCCAGACTTTTTTAGCCTATACTCGAGTATTTATGGCACGAACCCTCTTTCAAGACATAAGTTTTTAATTCGACTGATTTAACACGAATGGTTCTTATTTTTACTTGTTTTTCAGTCATTTGAAATAAAAATTGAATTTTCTTGTATAGCTCTCAAATAATTTTATGTATACCATGTGATTTAATGTGCATTTACTTGTAGGTGATTCGGGCTACCCACTTGAGCCTTTTCTAATGACGCCTGTCGATGGCCAGGACACACGTTACAACGTTGCTCATAAGCGTGGAAGATGTGTGATAGAGCGTTGCAACGGCGTCTTGAAATCAAGATTTAGGTGCCTGTCAAAGGCTAGGGCATTAAATTACTTGCCTACATTTGCTGGGAAGATAGTGAATTCATGTGTTGTGTTACACAACATGTGTATTGACCAAAATCTTATCATTCAAGAAGATATAGACGAAGAAGATGAACCCTTCGATACTGGTGTCCCTGATTTAAACAGCAGCAGATATGCTGATACAATACGGCATAAAATTATACAATTTTTTGAATGAAATGTACCACAAGCTGCCAACAATCATAGCTACCAACTTTTTTGGTGTTTGCCAGAATTTTCTCATTTTTAAAGTAGCCTTTTCTGTCTTCCTAATTTTATACTATTTCTTCTGGTATTTAAAGAAAGTGTATTGCCTTTTCATTATCGTAAAATTTCTTTGAATATTGCACTCCTGCATCCCAATTTTAATCTTTTTCTATCCATCCCAAGAACAAATAATTTTTCATTTAATATTTTTTCATATTTTAAACATCCAGTGCCATAAAAGTAAATATGTATTCTTATTTCTTTGTCTATTTTATTTTTTAAGCTTTTCCATGATAAAGAAACTCTTTTATTTATTTATTTATTTATTTTTTTTTGGTACTCGTGATTTTGTAAAAATGTATATATACACTACTGGCCAAAAGTATTGCAAGTTTGAGAAATCTAACCATCTGTTCAAGAATAAGCCCAGAAAAAATGAACAGGAAATTACCAGATTTAAATATTTTTGCGAATTTATGTAGTATAAGTGGAAAGAATACATCTGAAAATCACCAAAGCTTCAGGAAAGTATAATTTAAGTTGGCACAACGAAACACCGAAAGAAGTGTTGTAAAATATTGTGGATTCCATATCTAAAAGAGTGGCTGTAGTGATCAAAGTCAGGGTTGCTCAGCAACACAATAAATGATCTTTAGTTTGATTACATCTATTTATTATCCTCTTTCTGCAGAAGAACTTGAAACTAATTCTGTATTTAATTTCATTCCGGTGAGCCAAAATGGAATATGATTTCTATAATAACCTATATATTTTTATGCTACTTTTTCAATAAAATAAATAATTATTTTTGTTTTTTAATTAATGTTATCTTGTCCTTGAAGTAATTAATTTAACATATTGACACTAAAAAATATCCATTATATTGATTTTTCTTTTTAACGGGCGAGAGGGGGATTAATCCTGAAAAGGGTTAGATCTCTGAAACTTGCAATACTTTTGGCCAGTAGTATATATGTATTACTTTGTTTCAATGTTGGCAGCTATGTATAATGGAGCTCAGTATATAATATGAATTTCATGATTGCTAGCTTCGTTCATTAATCACATTGATCTTTTGTTCAGTTCTGTTATTAGCTAAGATTCCTAATTTTTAGGAATCTTAGCTAATAACAGATGACTTTAAAAGTTTTTTTCATTATTTACTAAACTGATATTTATTTAAATTTCATTGCAACAATAGCAGGGTTGTAGTAATTTAAATCAGTTAATAAAAATCACTTATTTAAATTCCGTGATTTAAATAAACTGATTTTTTAAATAAAGAATTCCTGATTTACATCATTTTATTTTAAGTATTAAGTTTAATGAACTGTAATTGTTAATGTTTCTTTTCTTTCCTTTTTTCTTTTGAATGTAAGGATTATATTCAGAAAAGAAAGAATGCAGTAATATGAAGTTATTTGTAAAATGGAATTAATAGATTTGTTAACTACAGCAAAATCATCAAGTAAAACAAATTGAGATAATTTCATTTCAAAATTATGCAATAGATTATGAATAGAGCAAGCTTCAAAACTTGTGTATGTAAAGAAATAATTTAAACAGATGACTTTAAAATTCCTTATATCCTAACAAAATATATGCACAGTCAAGAAATGTTACTTTCATAATATTATTCCTTTTTCCTTTTAATAAAATTATTTTATATTTCAAAAGTACATTATTTCCTGTATGTAGTTCACAAATGCATGCTCTGGACTTTTTTAAAATTTCGCCAAATTAATTTTGCCGGGCATCATTAACTTAATCAATTGTCAATATTTTTGCTAAATATGTGTATTCAAATATATGTGATATTTAAAAAAATCCTAAAAATCAAATCTTGGTTTAAAAAATAACACTTTAATCAAATAAATCGATTTTTTGGGGGGGGGGCAAAAAATCAAAAGTACGAACTCTGTACAAAAGCTATAAAATATGCAAGACTGGTGTTATAATAAATGTTTATATATATATATATTTGTCTGTCATTCTTTTTCATTTGCTATTGAAATACCTAAATATTGTTTTCCAACAGTACACTACTTTTAAATAACGCAATGGCTACTTTCACAGCGACCAGAAACTTTTATTTACATGGGATTGGAGAAGCGACGGGTCACACATAGATGGGATTCTTCTGCCAATTGGCAGAAATCCGCCAAATCACTTGGCAAAAATGAAATTCCGCATTTGCTTGTCAAAAATCTGCCAATTCGATCTTAGCAATACTTTATTTCTGTAAAATTTCTTGGCCGCACCACAGCGATTAAGGGCTGCCTTGTTTTCTCTTTTGTTCATGCTCTTGGAAAGATGACTTACCCCTAAGGTTTCTAGTTTTTGCCATCAGCTGCCATGCATGTGCATGTGCTATTGCCATTAGAAACATGTTTTCTATGGACCTTAACTACTGCTATTATCCATTAACGGTACAATTAAAAGTTTTATGACTTCATAATATCATAGTTTTAAGACATCATATCATCTTTTCTTGTAAAAAAGTAGCATATATACAGTGCACTCCCAGAAATCCACACAGCTCGGGGGGAGGGTTTGTGCAGATTTCAGGGTATAAATTTAAAACTCTCCCTTTGATGGAACTTAACCGTACTATTACTTTTAATTTGCCACTAGATGGCGATGCAGCGTATCTTGACCGTTAAACTGTTTCTATGAAAATTGGTACACATAGATATTTGAACATGAAGATATTTTGATGCTATCCACTTTGCAAAAACTTCGACAGTTGATGGCGCTGTGCTGAATCATCTTCTTCACCGTTCAAACGATCGCCATGAAATTCTTTATGCACAATTATTGAACAAAGATAATATTTATGCGATATCAATTTTGCTACATCTATTTATTATGATAAATAGTAATTGCAACAAACCATAATATAAAAAAAGAATCCATTCATTCCCATGCGAAGAACGGGACATTCAGCTAGTACAAGGGGTGATCAATTGAAAAGGTACGAAATGACACAGTGGGTACAAATGTAGACTATACACCATAGACCTGAGCACAACGATCCCACTGATGAACAAGCTGCAGGATTCCTTGTTCCCAGAATTCCTGTGGCCATGACGAGATCCAGTCCATCACAGTGTCCTTGAGTACGTTGTCAGATTTGAAGTGCTTCCCTTTCAGGTGTTTCTTCAGTGCACCAAACACGTGGAAATCGCAGGGCGACATGTGTGATGAAGATCACATATCTAATTTAATTATCATTTAATTTGGTTTTTTTTAATGCAATCTATCCAAAATTCAAGAATTCTAAATCACTTCTGTTTTCATTTTCCTGTCATTTCGGCTTTTAAATCTGTATATTTACTTTTCCCTGTATGCACTATCCTTTTTGTTCTTAATTGTTTCGTCTCTTCAGACCGGTGTGCTAAAAATAGATTATATTACGTCCGTTTGCAAAATCAACGGCCTCTTTGAGTTTCTTCTTGGCATCCTGCTGGCGTATGTTATTTAGTTGTTCCCCTGCGACGACTTTAAAATTATTTGTTCGCGATTACGTCATTGTAATTTTATTGGATTAACTGTTAGGGTTGCTCTGGAATTGGCGCTATTAATATCAGCCAAGTGTTTGTTCTCGCCAATGTGTAATTCTGTGCCTGCGTAATTTTTATTATATTCCACCTTAATTTCACTGTCCATATAGGACGTATTTTTATTTTCGCTGAGCCACCACCGCCGTTATAATAATATTTCAATAGTATATGTTTAATAAAATAGTTTTTCAGTATTTAACGTCTTTTATTTAATTGCAACATAAGTGCATCGAACCTGGATTATCATGTATCACTACGCAGTCTTTAAATTTAAATCAGCCCAACCAAATAACCTTCTTTACATAAATTGGTGCCTACCCAGTCACTTGTGTTGCATTTTTCGGTGGTGGCTTAGCAAACGGTTCTCGGATGGAATCATCTCAGAACGTCGGATGTCAGCGTTCAGAAATCTGCTGCTCCTGTATTTTTTAGTGGCTTAGCAAATGGAAGCGTACAGTATTCAGCTTGTATATATCCAGCATGTTACTACTCCTTCACGATGACTTGACTTCCGTTTTCGTGGTCGAGAACTTACAACTTGTGGATAGCCGTTTATTCATCTGGTGCTCGGCCCGCTGTGGTGATCTCTAGCCGGATTCAGTGTGTTCGTGTCAACCATGTGTTTCGTATGACTCATATTCTCAAGAATTCTCGAATCCCGACTGTGTTTTTACGGAATTGTGCAGTTTTGTTTTGCGTCACTTCATCAGTTTTGTTTCTCCTAGGGGTGCGAATAATACGTAATGACACTGAATATTTTTCTGCCCGGCATTCTTAGATTAGAAGACTGATTATGGAAGCCGAACTCTGTGCGTAAAAAAATTTCAAAAAAAAATCACTAGTTCGCCCCGGCATGTGACGTACGATATGTTATTTTCTTCGGCTGTAGTGCGTAGCTCCGTGCACTGGAATGAACGTGAGAGAAAAACAGTGTCATCCCCACACCTCTGTTTGGCGTTTTGTTTTGTTTTTGTGCTCTACTCGCTCGTACTTCGCCTTGAAAATGAAGGCGTTTTGCTGATTGGACATTGGTCAGCTGTGTAACATGGGACACAAAAATTGAAATAGAACAATAGTAACAAAGTATGGATAGTAACAAAGTATGTAATATTGTTTTTTTTTTGCTTTTGTATAGAGAACATTTTATTTAAAGGTAAAAGTGGTGTTTCTGTCGGGACTTCACAAAATCGAAATAACTGTGCCGAAAAGGAACACGAAATAATTTAATTTTTCAACAATTATTTTTGATTGTATACATTAAAAATTAAATTATGAAAGTTAAGTGCTTTATATAAAATCTGCATTTTTCTTAAGTATTAAATAGAGTAAATGTAGCGTTATTTGAGATTTCAGTACATGGTGTTACTTAAAATTACTTATTCATTTTTGCAAAATATTATGCCATAATTTTCGTAGTTTACATACTTCTAACTTGATCTATATTGATTATAATAATTATGTTCTCTTGGGATCTACCGCTGGTGCTCTAGTTTCTCGGATTTTTCTCGACCAGCTTTTACACTTTTTTTGATTTAAGATGAATATAAGTTTTACTTATTATTTATATGTTTTGTGTATATATCTTTTTATTTGTTTAATTTTTATTTGCTTAAATATTCCTCTTAGTTATCTTTATAATGTTTGAACTTTTTCTCGTGCTATATTTTACATTACTATGCTCGCTGTACAGTTTCTATGAAGTACACATACATCATTAGTTTTTTATTTACTCTTTATTGTGATAATCACGACAGTCTTCAATTACATGTCTTTTCACACTCTAGCAATAATTAAGTCCATGGCAAGGCCTTTCCAAGGCACACACTTTTTACTCACTCTTACACACTGAACTTTTGTATATTAAAGTCCATGGCACAGCATACATATTCTTTCATTTTTTTTTTCGTACCTCACAATTGACTGTTTCTATCTTTGTCATTTTTACACATTTTTTTTTTCTTTGAACATGCTATTATTTACAGTCCTCATGTTGACTGATTTTTTACACATTCTTTGTTTTAAATTCTTTTTAAAGAGTACTTTATGTTTTTGTTTTTCACTCCATTTTTGGCCTTTTTTAATACAATTTTACATGTTTACCATAAGTTGTACTGTTCACATTTTTTTTACATTTTTTTAGATACACTGTTTTATTGTTTTCTTTCCTGCCATTGATATGCCTCTGTTTAATACATGCATTCTTTGGAAGAGTATAGTGGTATTCATTTGATTACCTTTTTTTTCTTTTCCATAAATACACAATATCATACATTGTTTGTTGTACTTCAAATAAGATTCTTACTTGAATAGTCACTGATCTTTGAAGTCTGTGTTTGTCCACAATTACACTACATTTTTCATGTTGTTGTTTTTATTTACATTGCTTACACTTACTGACTCTCAACCTTTTCACATACTTGATTTTTTTTCTTCATCACACTTGTGTTTATGTCTTATATGTTCACACTCACAAACATGTTCACACTGATGTTCTGCTCATTGAGTTCATTGTGCTTGTCCTTCCACATTTTGCTACACACAAATTTTTTGAATATCTGTTACATTTTTTCTCCCACATTTTCACTATGGTGTACAGTAGTGCATTTCAAAAATATTTTAAACACATTGTATATGTTTTGTCACTCTTTTGTGTTCACATACACAAACATAACATTTTATTTTGAAATTTTTTTCTATACTATGAGATATTTAAATCTCTTCTGTACCTTACTATAAATTAATACAACTTTAAGGTATCAAGTACTCACTGAGTTATAAAAAAAAATTACATTGATTTACATTTTCAGAGTGCTTATAGTTAATTTATTATTTGAATTATGTTTATTCTTATCTTAGTGATTATTTTGTGAAATATTGTTTGTTTAGTTAGGCTCATAATAAAATATATATGTAGTGATCAGATTAACTCAAGACTTTAATAAGTGAAATTTGATGGTATATAATTTCAGAGTATCAGTATATTGTATACTTTAGTAATTGCATTTTAGTGTATTTTTATTTGTACTTTTGTGTGCTATTCTTTGTCACTTTTGAAAATATTAGTGTGTTAGTAAGTGACACAACAACATTCCTTTCTTGAACAAACAAACAAAAAAAAAATCATTAATTTTGTTATTTTTACCGTATGACCACAATTGCCTTCAATTTTCTTTTTAAGCTATAACTAATATTTTACGTACTTGTTACCAAGTTTAAACCTACATTTTCAGGACTTGCAAGTTAACTAATCTCACTTTTATAACTTAATTTTTTTCTATTACCTCCACATAATTAAAAATTTGTTTATTTGACATCCACTGATATATTGCTGTGTGCATGTGTTGAATGCTTGTTTCCTTGTTTGTGAGGCGCCCACAAGCTTGGAGGTATAATTGCTTTTGTGTACTGCCTGGCTGGTCCAGCAGTTTTCACTTGTGTATTTGGATTTCATGCTGTGTCTGTCAATATATCATTTCTTCAATAATGTTCTTAAAACTTAACACTTATTAAATGATGACTTCTAAAGTAAATAATTACACAGTCATAAAATAATAATTAATAATAAAATTAAATGATTCATTTAGTATTATCTCTAACTTGAAAATTTAAAATAAATAAATATGTGAGTGTCCAATAACACTTAAACCTTTTACTGAGATCCTTTTTTAATTGTACTTAGATTGATGTTCGTTGATGGTATTGTACAGATTGATATTCAATTTCCTTGATTTTTTTTTTCATTGTCATTTTGTGCAAGTATAATTTTTTCAATTGAATGTGCTTATTTTTCTTATGATATACAGATATGTATGTCAAGATACTGTTATGTCATGTACTATTTACAACATTATTACAATTCTGATGGTACAGAACTGTGTGAAAAATTACCATCAAACAAACAAAAATTTTTTTAGTATCATATTATAATTTGAATGTATTGTTTTATTTTGTCAATTGAGTGAAGTATTTTTGATGCATAATTCTGACATTTGAAGGCCTTATTGATATATATATATGCAAACCATTCAACAGCGCTGGTTTATAATTATAATTTTGAGTACTCACTGCAAGTTTAAGCAGTATATCTTTGATGTGCACATGAGCTTGAGATGCTCAATTAAAGAGAAAAGGGTGTGCTGAAATGCCCCTTATTTAAAAAAAAGGGTGTGCTAAAATGCCCCTTGTTTGAAAGAAAGGATGAGCTAAAATGCCCCTTTGTATTGTGAGCTAAATGCTCCCTTTTTATTTTGTCGACATTTACTTTTGTATTGCTAGCAGTTATTTTTATTGTGTCATGACATTTTTTTTTTCTTCTCTAAACATTTATTAGGTGGTGGTCAGCAGTAATTTTGCAATTGTATAATTTTGTCTGAATATGTTTAAGATTTTCTTAATTGTTTATGCCAGCCAAACAGAGCATTTAATTAAAATTTTTTTAAAGACATTAATTGTAACTAATAAAAAAAAAATTTCTTCAAAATTTTTTTCCTGGTTGAGGGGAGTATATATGTGATGAAGATCACATATCTAATTTAATAATCATTTACTTTGGCTTTCTTTAATGTAATCTATCCAAAATTCAAGAATTCTAAATCACTTCTGTTTTCATTTTCCTGTCATTTCGGCTTTTAAATCTGTATATTTACTTTTCCCTGTATGCACTATTCTTTTTGTTCTTAATTGTTTCGTCTCTTCAGACCGGTGTGCTAAAAATAGATTATATTACGTCCGTTTGCAAAATCAACGGCCTCTTTGAGTTTCTTCTTGGCATCCTGCTGGCGTAAGTTATTTAGTTGTTCCCCTGCGACGACTTTAAAATTATTTGCTCGCGATTACGTCATTGTAATTTTATTGGATTAACTGTTAGGGTTGCTCTGGAATTGGCGCTATTAATCTCAGCCAAGTGTATTGTTCTCGCCAATGTGTAATTCTGTGCTGGCGTAATTTTTAAATATTCCACCTTAATTTCACTGTCCATATAGGACGTATTTTTATTTTCGCTGAGCCACCACCGCCGTTATAATAATATTTCAATAGTATATGTTTAATAAAATAGTTTTTCAGTATTTAACGTCTTTTATTTTATTGCAACATAAGTGCATCGAACCTGGATTATCATGTATCACTACGCAGTCTTTAAATTTAAATCAGCCCAACCAAATAACCTTCTTTACAACATGTCTGGACTATAGGGCGGATCATCAATCTGTTTCCACTTGAACTTGGCCAGTTCTTTGTTGAAAACGGACACTCCATTTTCTCATTGGCTTGTGGGACACATAGACTTCCCTGTATACGGGCATCATACAGCGATGAATAGTGGCCGGTTTAACACACGGTTAAGTTGTACGTCGTTTCATACCTTTTCATTTGATCACCCCTTGTATATCTATATATATATAAATGAATGTTTGTGCGTATGTGTGTGTATGATGTTGCAAAACTCCAAAACCGCTTGACCGATAAACATGAAATTTGGTACACCTGAGTCTTTTGTCACGGAGAAGGTTTTTATGCAATCCATTTTACTCTAGGTCGCGCTGCAGAACGTCAAATACTATTCAACCGTTTGCTATGAAAATACCATTTGACCTATCTTGACAAAAATTGGTACGTATGGATATTTGAACACGGAGAATATTTTTACGCAATCTACTTAGCTATAACTTGCCGCTAGGTGGTGCTGCAGAGCGTCGAACTCTATTCCGTTGGACCGTTTGCTATGAAAATACCATTCAACCAATTTTGATGAAAATTGCCATTTATTGTTATTTGAACACGAAGAATATTTTTACATTATCCATTATGCTGTAACTTGATGCTAGATGGCGCTGCAGAATGTTGATTTCTATTCTGTTCGACCGCTTGCTATAAAAATACTATTCAACCGTTTTTGACGAAAATTGGTACACACAGATATTTGAGCACGGAGAATACCTTTACGCTACGACTTGCCTCTAGATGCTGATGCAGCGCACCAACCAACTTCAAAGCCGTTCGACCGATCACCTAAAAAATTGGTGTACATACACATTTGAGTAGAGAATATTTTTTTTAGTATTCATTTGGCTGTACTCACAACTTGATGGCACTGCAGCCAGGGCCCGATTTCCGGAAGGGCATTCGGGGCAAGCGCCCAGGCCCCCAAATTGTTCTTTAAGTTTAAAAATTTGTAAATTTTTAAAAAGTTTTTGAAAGAGGGTCCCCTAATGAAGCTTTTGCACAGGGCCTCTCAACTCGGCAAATCTGCCCCTGACTGCAGCCCTAGAGTTTATTTTAACTCACCACTAGATAGCACTTCAACAATCAATTTCTTGATTGTTCAACTAACCGCTCTGAAAACTGGTATACATAAACATTTTAACGCGGAGAATATTTTCACGTTATCCATTTTGCTTAACACTCGCCCTTTGATGCCGCTGCAGCGTATCTTGACCTTTAAACTGTTTGCTATGAAAATTCGTATATATAGATATTTGAACATGAAAATATTTTGATGCTATCCATTTTGCAAAAACTTCGACAGTTGATGGCGCTGTGCCGAATCATTTTCTTCACCGTTCAAACGATCACCATAAAATTCTTTATGCATAATTATTGAATTCAGATAATATTTATGAGATATCAATTTTGCTATATCTATTCATTATGATAATTAGTAATTACAACAAACCGTAATATAAAAAAAGAATCTATTCATTCCCGGGCGAAGAATGGGACATTCAGCTAGTACAAGGGGTGATCAATTGAAAAGGTACGAAATGACACAGTGGGTACAAATGTAGACTATACACCATAGACCTGAGCACAACGATCCCACTGATGAACAAGCTGCAGGATTCCTTGTTCCCAGAATTCCTGTGGCCATGACGAGATCCAGTCCATCACAGTGTCCTTGACTACGTTGTCAGATTTGAAGTGCTTCCCTTTCAGGTGTTTCTTCAGTGCACCAAACACGTGGAAATCGCAGGGTGACATGTCTGGACTATAGGGCGGATCATCAATCTGTTTCCACTTGAACTTGGCCAGTTCTTAGTTGAAAACGGACACCCCATTTTCTCATTGGCTTGTGGGACACATAGACTTCCCTGTATACGGATATCATACAGCGATGACTAGTGACCGGTTTAACGCACGGTTAAGTTGTACGTCGTTTCATACCTTTTCATTTGATCACCCCTTGTATATCTATATATATAAAAATGAATGTTTGTGCGTATGTGTGTGTATGATGTTGCAAAACTCCAAAACCGCTTGACCGATAAATATGAAATTTGGTACACCTGAGTCTTTTGTCACGGAGAAGGTTTTTATGCAATCCATTTTACTCTAGGTCGCGCTGCAGAACGTTGAATACTATTCAACCGTTTGCTATGAAAATACCATTTGACCTATCTTGACAAAAATTGGTAGGGGTATTTCAGGGATGCTACAGTCAAAACCTCAGTTTGCCTCAGCATCGTCTCAGTCAAAATCCCTTTTTGTCTCAATCAAAATCCCTTTTTGTCTCAGTTTGTCGCAATCAAAATTCCTTTTTTTTCTCGGTATGTCTCAACTAAAATTGGTTTTTTCAAGTTTGTCTCTCAACCAATTTTATTTGTTTGTTTGTTTATGTGTGTTAAGGCAAACCTGTACGTGGGGTATCTGCCTAGCATGGAGAGTGCCTTGGTAGGAGGACTTTCTAAGGGGTTCTAGCACGTATTCACGTTACATTTGGAGAAAACCTACCAAAACTCCAGATCCCAATTTTATTTATTTTATCTCAGTTTATCACTAAAATAATGTTTTCCCCATCAATTTGATAATTAAAAGAAAGTTCAAGAAAAAAGAACCAAACAGTACGACGATTCTTAGGCTTGAACCAGGGATGACAATATTTAGCATGCTAGAAGATTTGAAATGCAATAAATAAATTAGGGGACTCGAGGGGATTTTTAACAGGGATGTGATTGGCCAAGAAAGAAGTTAGCTGAAATTTTTTTGGTCTCCGGGGGGGGGGGGTAACAAAATTTTTGAAAATTTTAAAAGGTATAATGTATGTTAGCACAGTGATATCAAATAATCATGTTTTCATATTAAATGAAGTCAGGGGTCTCCCAATATGGAACTAATGATAAACATTACATATTAGGTATATAAGTACAGCATAGGACCGATAATCCGGAAGTACCCAAAAGCCGGAATGGCTGCCAGTCCCTTTTTTTTCGATCATCATAATGAAATAGGAAAAAAAAAAGGTCAAAAATTTAAAGCAATCCGAAGTTGACCGGCAAAACGGAGGGGGGGGGGACGCAAGTACATACAGATATATTTTTATTTAGGTATTTTTTAAACAAAGTTTTTAATTTATGTGTTTGAATCTGTTGGAAGAATAATAAAAATAAAAAATAATACAAGAGAATGATTAAAAAAAAGAAAATGAGTAGTTCTGTGCTTCCTACCTCTTGCATTTCTGCTTATGCGATAGCATAATTGAATCATTGGAATGTCGAGCCGGAAATTAGGTCATGACTCACTAGAATTAAATAATCCGTTAGCCTTTCTGCTGTTGGGCTTTTTTTTTTTTTTTTCGTGCTGCCGCTTTGGAATCTTTAAGATTTAAATAAACAGAGCCAGCTGGCCAGGTTTTTTTTTTCCCCCTCCCCATCCTCTCTTATATACTAGCTCCGCAGCTGTAAAATATATGTGTTTTTGTTATGTATCTGTGGTAATTTGAGAACATATGCAGCTTTTTTTGTTCTTTTTTTCCCCTCTCCACCGTAGGATTTGGCAACACTGAATCCATCACGTGCAGTTAATCCATTCTGACGAGGGCGATTCATTTTGAGGACCCGAATGTTCGGCACAACTCTCAGCACGTGGTCGCGCAGTGGGCGCTCCCGTGAGTCAGATTCAAAATTACTCATGTTCGCTGTTTTGGCGCAGAATTGCGCAGATACGGCCAAAATCGTACCGAATGTCGCAAAATGGCGCAGGCCGGCTGTTTTGTCTCAGTTCGTCGCAAATGTCGCAGGTGTAGCATCCCTGATATTTGAACACGGAGAATATTTTTACGCAATCTACTTAGCTATAACTTGCCGCTAGGTGGTGCTGCAGAATGTTGATTTCTATTCTGTTCGACCGCTTGCTATAAAAATACTATTCAACCGTTTTTGACGAAAATTGGTACACACAGATATTTGAGCACGGAGAATACCTTTACGCTACGACTTGCCTCTAGATGCTGATGCAGCGCACCAACTTCAAAGCCGTTCGACCGATCACCTAAAAAATTGGTGTACATACACATTTGAGTAGAGAGAATATTTTTTTTAGTATTCATTTGGCTGTACTCACAACTTGATGGCACTGCAGCCAGGGCCCGATTTCCGGAAGGGCATTCGGGGCAAGCGCCCAGGCCCCCAAATTGTTCTTTAAGTTTAAAAATTTGTAAATTTTTAAAAAGTTTTCGAAAGAGGGTCCCCTAATGAAGCTTTTGCACAGGGCCTCTCAACTCGGCAAATCTGCCCCTGACTGCAGCCCTAGAGTTTATTTTAACTCACCAGTAGATAGCACTTCAACAATCAATTTCTTGATTGTTCAACTAACCGCTCTGAAAACTGGTATACATAAACATTTTAACGCGGAGAATATTTTCACGTTATCCATTTTGCTTAACACTCGCCCTTTGATGCCGCTGCAGCATATCTTGACCTTTAAACTGTTTGCTATGAAAATTCGTACATATAGATATTTGAACATGAAAATATTTTGATGCTATCCATTTTGCAAAAACTTCGACAGTTGATGGCGCTGTGCCGAATCATTTTCTTCACCGTTCAAACGATCAACATGAAGTTCTTTATGCATAATTATTGAATTCAGATAATATTTATGAGATACCAATTTTGCTATATCTATTCATTATGATAATTAGTAATTACAACAAACCGTAATATAAAAAAAGAATCTATTCATTCCCGGGCGAAGAACGGGGCATTCAGCTAGTATATATATATATATATATATATAATCTTTGTTAGTTTTGATAGTCACGTTTATAATAAAAATTTTATAATTTTTAACATTTAATATGCATTCATAGTTATTGACTGACTTCCCATATCTCTTTCTAATTATGCTTTTACAAACCTAGTTATTGATAATACGGAAAAAGGAAATTTGGATATTACTCAAATAGTATAAGTATATATATATATATATATATATATAATTCCCAAATCAAATTACTAAACATTAAAATTTATTTACATATCTTATTACTTAAACCACACACGTGATAAGAGCACTAATATACATACACCATCAATTATTAGGTCCCTCTTCCCAACTTATACATCAATCAATCTGTGATTTAAATGTCTGTGGCCTACAAGTTGATATAGGTTGCGCATAATAGCAGTGTGAGGTCAAAAAAGCTGTCTTCATGTAGCTGTTAATAATGCCTTTGGAATGGGAACTGAAACAACAGCGAACTTTCCGACCATTGTTTCTGAAGAACTAACGTATTTTTCTCATGTGACTAAATTTCATAGTTTAAGAATTCTATTTCATTTCATGGATGAGATTCTTGACAATAGGCCCATTGTATAAGAAAGTTGCTTAAGAATTAGAAAAACACTTCAACACGTTTTATAACGTGACTAGTAGCAGGTAAGTGAAAATGACGTTTTTGACTCCACATTGCTATGCGCTTCTGATTCCTTATTATGAGCATTATCTCCCCCTCTAATAGTGTTCATCCTAGGCATTTTTCAAACTGCGCCCACCACTGATCTAGGCAGACCCCAACGTCCCTTTAGTTTTTTTTTTTTTACTCTGTTGCCATGTTTAACTCATGTAAACTCCTCTTTCTGAATGATTATATATATATGTATGTATAGTGCCTCTTTATATTCTGACGTGCCCTTGAAAGCTTAAATTGCCCTTTTTTAAGGACTAGCACCCTGGCCCTTTTTCATCCTAGGATGATCTCTGCCTCTAACTTTGTTGAAGCCTTTCAGAAACACTCTGTATAATTACTCATATTTCCTAAGCTTCCAAAATTATTTACATTAATTTAAAGTACCTAATCTTATTTTAAAAGCTTAATCTAATTATTATTTAAAGTTTTGGTTTAAATTTTAAAAATTAGATTATTTTGATTGCTTTAACCCTGCATTTGATTAAATTGAAAGACTTTATTTTTTCTATTTGTAACTACATTGAAACAACTCAAACAGCCAGAAGGTAAGAAATAAAAATTAATTTTTATTTAAATAATCAGCAATACTTTGAAAAGCAGTGGCTTTTTGCATTTCGATTTTGTTCCTTTCTTTTGCAATGTCATTCGCCTCTTGCAATTTCAAAGCTATACCTTGTAAGGCCTTGTGAGTGTCCTCCTGTGCAGATATTAATTTTTGCACCTTTTCTGGAGGCACCACCAATCCCCTGTTCCGTGTGCGTTTTGGACGCTGTGGGTGAACATTCCTTCTCAAAGGAGTTTCGTTTTGGGATTCCAGATTTAATGTGGGTGTGTCTTCAATTTCTGAGTTTTCCCCAGGAATTACATCTACATCGAAAACATGGCCAAACATTTCATTATCATGTGGGCTCTTCGGCATTTCATGACTAACAGTACTTGAAAGCTGAAAATCAAAAGAAGGACTTAGAAAATAGAAACAAGTTCACATTTTTTTAAAATCCTTAACATAAAATTAAGCTAAAGTAAAAAATTAATAATAATAAATTAGTTACATTTTAAGCCATCTGCAAAATAAAGATAAATAATACAGTCAACTCCAGATAAGTGAACACAAACCATTAGTCCCGATTCAGATACAGTATCTCTGTTCACTATGGGGGCACTTCGGGTTTAGTAAACTTCAGATATAGTCGATGAAATTTGATGGTTCCCAAAGGTTCACTATAACCGGAGTTGACTGTACTTCGATTTAATAGAGTAAAAACACATCTTCATAAATTAAAAAAGCACAGCAATATTTAACATAAGAGTCTGGTAGCATTAGAATTGGACAATTTTGCTTAGAATACAAATTACCGTAAAATCTGATTATAAGCCCTCCTAACCCCACCACATTTGTTTAGAAAGAGAACAAAATGTATTCTTGGCGATGGGCACTGCTACGAATTGTGATGTCAAAAGAACAGCAGCTGTGACATCATAATCGCAGGGATCACTCTAGAAATAAAAAATGGCAGGGTGCACAATACTGAAAAAGGGCAGTGTTTGGGAAAAGGGCATATCATATTACGCAAAAAGGGCATCTTTCGTAAATACTGTCTAAACACAAAAGGGTAAAAAAAAAAATACTCTTGTGTCTGAAAATGACTTTTCTTCATAGTAATTTTTTGAGCAAATTATAAAAACAAAATTTGAATTTTTTTTTTTTAAACAAATGATATTTGACGTGAGAATAAAATTTATAATATGAAGAAAATGCACATCTACCCCCCCCACCCCATTATATACACATAACTATCTGATATATGATAAAATACTTAAATTAATTATGTGTATGGATATTATTACTATATTATGCATAAGATTCAGGTACAAATTGTTTTTAATAGAATTAAATTAATGAAAAGTGATTCCAATTTGAATTATCAATTTAAAATGCTATGTAAGCAACTTGAAAATTCAAAAGATGTGTAATCAAAAACAAAAGATAGTATATACAATGAGAGAATATATGTAATAAAAACAACAAAAAAAAATCTCTTAAGGAAGTTGAAAACCATAACTGGTATTAATTGTAGTAAATGGCCACAATTCACTGACAATAGCTCCATTATGAAAGACGTTTTCATTGAAAAAATATACGGTCAGGACTTCAGTTATTGATATGGAATACACTATAGAATTAATAATTAAGATATCTGATTTATATAAATGTGCACAAATTATACACATAACTATCTGATATATGATAAAATACTTAAATTAATTATGTGTATGGATATTATTACTATATTATGCATAAGATTCAGG